>VDFB02000015.1:261178861-261474306 GCA_007258455.2 Sequoia sempervirens
TATATTGGATATCCATACGAATAACATAACACAAATTTTCACTATTTTTTCAACAACATTTATTTTGCAGCATTTTGTTTAAGTGATTAGTGAATGGAGGTTTGATTTTTTTCAAAATAATACAATATTTGTGTTTTATTCGTGAGCATGCTGAAATTTTATTTGGTTTTTACAAATAATTTATGTTTTTAGATAGATAAATTTAAGGATTAAACTATAAAAAAAATTCAATATTTTATAGTATTTTTTTTCCAATTGATTTGCAATCTTTGATGAGCATGTTGAAATTTTAGATAATAAGTTGAATAAAGATTAAACTATTTTTAATTTTATATAATTATTTTGAATAGGTTTGAAATTGATATTTAAAAAATTTTGACAGTTAAATTTTTTCATAAAACGTAAAGTGACAGACATCTAAATGAACAAACCGTCAAAAAAATTTCATATGACAGGTAGGGGTGGCCGTCAAATTCCAGGCCTGAATGTGACCAAAGCGGGAACTTTGACGATGTGTTTTGAGTTATGCGCGGGAGAAACAATTTTAAAAAATGCATCCACCAACGGGGTTAACGGTGAACGGGAGAAAGGGACGGATTACGGCTGGGTCCCACGCCAGCCACCTAAAAGGTCAACGCTTAGAGTGTGCTGGTTAAGCCCAGCCTTGATAGACGCCCTTGCCTAAAAGAATTATGTCGTCTGCTTACAGGTGACAAAAACATTATTCTCTGAGCATAGACAGAAAACTCTCAAATCAAAGTCTCAAATTAATTTCTTAGCTCAATACAAACAAAATCCATTAAAATTTAAGGAAATTAATTGAAATGTCACAATTGAGCTACAGAAAAATTTTCTACTGGCAATCATAATCTTAGTAAAATTATTGGTGCTTGCTTGACAAGCCTCATCAGCAATACGTTTTTTCTTTTGAAGTGTTGAAGTTGAAAACTTCTGCATTGCAACCCCAACATCAAAGCATAACATGTAATTCAAGGGCGCCAAATGTACTGCTTTTAATAATGTTCTTTTACAATCTTGCCACTGTTCTGCTTCATAATGTGTTCGAGCTAGCTAAATATAATAAAATTTGGGTGTCAGTGCCAAAATAGAATTTCCTTAAACAATTTTGATAATTTTCACTGCAAGCGCAAACTGTCCTTGTAATTTCTTGCAATCAAGAAGCGACTTAATCTATAATAATAACACAAGACAATGAAATTCTTTTAAAAAAAAACATAATGGAACACTTCATAAACAGGAACATAACGAATATACAGCCCGAGAAGAAAATGAGGTGAAATTTTGAGACAGTAAAACAATTATATCCCATTATCATCAGTTCAAGGAAAAAGCCAAAGAATTGAATAATATAAGCCTAACACACTCCTCTACAACACATGGAGATAAAGAAAGGGGATTAAAAAAAACGACTACAACAAGTAACAGTGATAACGCCACAGAGAGCAATACCCTTAAAATCAGTTATTCCAAAAAGGACTCCAAAGCACTCGGTTAACCGTTGCGAAGGCACAAACCTGCACATTAATTATTGATAAAAAACAATTGCATGATAGGCTTAACTTAGACAACACATAGCAACCAGTTAGAAGTATCGTGGAGACAAGAGAGAGCGGGTACTATACATATTCTAAAGTCACTCGACTCATTGAATAAATTGATATGTTTCCAGAGAAACTCAATTCGCAGAGATATACTGTAGAAATGGAGCTAACAATAACCAACCGTATTTACTATCTTCAGTTCGTGAATAGGGTCATGGAGACCGAGCAACGATGAAATGAATGCGGAGTCAAATAGTTAATATATTGATTCACTAGCAACAAGAAATGCATAACACATAGCATTTAGCAAATGGAATGTTTTGAAGACAAGACGCATTATAAAGAAACGCCTGTAAAGGTAGTGAATACTAAGCCATATAAGATACTATTACAAAATAATATCAAGCAGAAAACCAACAAATCTCCAGCGTCTCTTGCGGTGGAGCGAAGCAATGAGAATAGAATTCGTAACCAATCATCAACCCCATAAACTCAGGAAAACCCCCTCCTTCCTTTCAGTCTCGCAAGCAAACAGAATAAATAATGGTAGTGACTGCATAGAGCGCAATTGAAAAATCAAAAGTCCAGATCAGCTCCGAAAACCCAGCAAGGTCCCCCTTAAAACAACCGTTTGAAAGTTTATAAACGACTATTCAATTAATGAATATAACCGTTTTCGGTTAATACAATATTATAATATTCTCTTATTCCACGATTAAAGAAACCAATCAATTATATTACTTGTAGACATCTCATTATCTCATATAACAGGAAAACTGCACTTGAAATCACATCCTACCCATAGCATTTCAGCGTAGTAACTATACTTCAATACAATAGCAGATTATGTAGATTTACTTGAATGTGTATATATACCACCTGAACCTCACGTAGACCTTGGTTTCCAATTTGCATCTTTTGGCTGAATCAAACATTCATATTAGGTTAGAAGATCAAAAGGATTCTTATATCTTCTACATATCCACGACAATTTCGAAGCATTCAAACAACAAAACTTGCAACACCAAAAAGAATAGCCCCACCAGGGATAGGGTCTTACACCACATAATCCACAACCTCAAGTGATTTTACCACAATAAAATCTAGGGAGTTATGCAAATTACCAGAAATGTAGCCCAAATTTTGGTGGCCAAATGGGTGGACAAAATATTAATCCACCAAGGGTCAAAATTTTGTCAATCAACAAAATGTTCTAGAAATGTAGCCCAAATTTTGGTGGCCAAATGGGTGGACAAAATATTAATCCACCAAGGGTCAAAATTTTGTCAATCAACAAAATGTTCTAGAAATGTAGCCCAAATTTTGGTGGCCAAATGGGTGGACAAAATATTAATCCACCAAGGGTCAAAATTTTGTCAATCAACAAAATGTTCCAGTTAACCCCCAGGTAAATCTTGTTGCAAGGAAATTCCCAGTAAGAAGACCTTTGCATTTGGAGAGATACAGATAGTTAGACTGTATGGGTATCCTTGGATATCCTAATGTTATCCCTAATGATAAAAAATCTTTGATTAAGTTCTTAGGAAATAATGTATTGTCTGGTGAGGCCCATCTCAAAGCTTTCATCAATCTCATAGATGATTTGAAATTGAAGATGAAGATGTTATAATGAAATTGTTTATGCAATATTTAACTAATGATGTTAGGGGTTGGTGTAGGAGACAGTCTAATGCAAGTATAGGGCCATGAGATGAGTTTAAAAGAGTATTTAGAGAACAATATGGTAATAAAATTGACCCTATATTCATTATTAATGAGTTTACAAGTATAAGTAAAGGCCATAATGAACACATCTTTGATTTTAACACTAAGTTTGTCAAGATCACGAATAAAATCCCAAAATATATCATACCCATTGAACCTATGTGTTTGGTTTTGTATTGCAATGCATATGATCCTAAAATTGGTTATGAACTCAAAGACAAGGATCCTTAATCATTGAGGGATGCTTTCAAAAAAGCAACTCATATTGAAAGTAATAGAAAAGCATCTAGTAAATTCATTAAAAGAGATGATGTGAAGATATTGTAGAATCCTAAGGGACATCTATCAAATGGATCATCATTTAAAGACAAGCTTGATAAGGTTATGTGTGCCTTAAAATATTTAAGTTATAAGGTAGCAAGAAATGAAAAGGGTTTGTCTCATGATAAACTTAATTATAAAAAACAAGATAGAATGCCTAAAATATTTGATCAACCTTCTAGTACAAAGTGGCATAATGACAAACCTATCTAGAAAAACCAAAGGGTAGTGCCAAATAGAGAAACTCTTGATCCTTTGAAAAGAAATAATGGAAATATTATAGAGTATAACTCTTGGTGTATGGATTTCCAATTACCTCATTCTCCTCAACAATGCATGGTTGTACAATATTTTGAAGGGCATCCTAATCCTTGTGATGATTATGAAAGTCCTCGTGATGTCAACAAGACTATGCTCAATAAGTGAAGACTAATATTCTAATGTGGGATGCATTAAATTAGATGTTCATGATATAAGGTATTCGAATTATAATTACCATCAACAAATTTTACAAATAATGAGAATGAAGGACATGATGGTGTACACAATGTTGAGACATATGAATCTGATGTCAGATTGAGGAGACCTTCAAATTAATAAATCAAGGCACTAATTGTAGCTATCATTGCTCAAGTTAAGAGTAACTACAACTTGAGAAATGGAGAAATCAACAATGATAA
Organism: Sequoia sempervirens; assembly: GCA_007258455.2. Classification (NCBI taxonomy): domain Eukaryota; kingdom Viridiplantae; phylum Streptophyta; class Pinopsida; order Cupressales; family Cupressaceae; genus Sequoia; species Sequoia sempervirens. Next base: position 261,183,150 of record VDFB02000015.1, read on the forward strand.
AAAAACTAAGAAGCAACTTCATAAAACAAAAAAACTTAGGTGAAAGATTAGTTCCTTGTCAAGAATCAAGAGAAGCTTGAGATGAAAAATAAGAACACAAAATCTATAAAGGAAAAAGTATTGAAATCCTGAAAAATAAAATTATGTCACCTCTTATAAAAGCCAAATATGAGAAAATGATGGGTGAACAAAATAAAGATGTAGTGTCGAAAAATGTCGTCGGGCACATTTTCACACTTGTTTGGGCCCTCCTTGCAGAGTTGAACCTAATGAAGCCTCGACTTAATGTTGTAATGTGTTTAACACACTCACATTAGGTCTTGGGCCCTTGTGAACTAATGAGTTTAAATGGTACCTTGCTAGAGTGTTGTGAAGTGTTGTAACACACTTTCATACTTTTCTAAGGTTTTATTAATTAACTAAACCTAATAAACCTCTTTTTAACCTTAATCTTGTCTTATTTGGAGTGTTGTAAAGTATTATAACACACTTTCACACTTTTCTAGGGTTGTCATTAATAATTGGGCTTCTTTATGCTTTAATTGGCCTTATTTTACATCCACAAGCCTCATTTAATGTATCTTTTTGAGGATAATCCTGACACAAATCATTAGCCAATCATAATTCAGGTGTTTCAGGTTGAATGACCCCAAATTTAGTGATCTAGGACTCATTTTCCACCTTGGGTGAATGAGTCCCACCTAGGTTTTTGGGTCCCAAACCTAGTTTCACACCTTTCTAAGCATTTTTAAAAATGGTCCCATAAATTATGCCTAATAGGAATCATTCACCACCTTGGGCGAATGAGTCCTTTTAGGCCCAAACTCAAAATTAATTCAAAATTTTGGCGAGATTTTATTCTCCTAGATCTGGTGTCAACTTGTAGTGTTGTAATTTTGGGAATTCTTGCATAATTAAGTATAAATACAAGTTTTTTCCCCTCATTTTACAACTAGCAAGTTGAATGAGCATTCTTATAACAAAGTTGAGTTAACAAGAGCATTCAAGCATTCACAAGAGCATTCAAGAGTCTTCAAGGGTAGATTATCAAGCATTCTAGAGCATTATTCAAGCATCAAGCATCATGTTTGTTTTTTAGCTAACAATTTTGATGTAGGTTTTGTGATTCAAGCTAGCATTGCATTCAAGATCTATCCTATTCAAGCAAGAGTCAAGATCTACATCCATTAGAGCCACTTCATACATGCTTGCAACTTTTTATTGCTAGAGTTTGGTGAGTTGCAGCATCTCATTTTGTTCATTCATCATTCTCCATTCCTATTTCAAGGTTTGATTACCAAAACGAGGTTTGACCAAGGAAAACCCCTATCCACTAACAAAACAACATTTTTCCCTCTCTTTAGTGTGTGATTTGTAGGTTTAGATTGAAGATACATTAAGGAGAAAGCTTGGAGAAAGTTGTCAAAGTTGTCAAAGTTGTCATCAAGCATTGGAGAGCATTGGAGAGAACCTATAGGTTGATTTTTTAGAGATTCAAATGCAGAAACTTGAAGAAGAAGATTGAGCAGACTGAGAAGAGCAGATTTAGACTTTAAAATTCTAGAAAACCCTAATTGGACTGATTTGACAATTCTGGCAAATGAGTCCCATTTTTGGTCAAAATTCATATTTTTGCAAATTCGGATACCTATTTTCCAGATTCCTATTCTCGCACAGAAACCCATATTTTGGACTAATTCGCCCAGCTTGGCGAATGAGTCCTAGTCAACAAATTAAAGCTAGAATTTCTAGTGTTTCATACCTCCTTCTAGTCGTCTCCAAATTTCTAGGTGCACACAATTCATCTCACAACTTTCTATTTTGTTTCATTTACTTTTCTAGGTCATTTTGTAAGTCACTATATTGAATTAGGGTTTCGTGTTACATCTTGCTTTCATTTATCTTTCCAAGTCTAAACTTGATACCAGTGAACCCCTCATTAGTTTCCATTCAACCCCTAGGACAACTCTATTGCAATATCTCTTTCTCCTTTGCATTGAGATATTGAGGGTTTGTTCTTGAGTGAAAGTGAGTGAAGATTGTCATTGTAGGTTCTAAACCCTAGAAAAGCACACAATTTTCCACCTTTTATTTTGGTGAACTTGCATTTAGAACATCATAATTATGATTCGATGTGCATTATCATCCTAGATCTTTCTTGCATTAATATTGCATTAGTTAATTGGAATTCTAGGGTTTTAAATTTTGCATTAGTGAAAGCTCATATAGATTGCATTTTTGCATCTCATTTAACTGAAAATCAAACAAAATCTGCATTTTCATTTAAGACACAGATCATAAAACATAAAAAACATAAAAAATCAACTAAAAATTTCTAAAAATTTTAAAAAAAATTCTCATTGGGACTCATTTGCCACCTTGGGTGAATCAGTCCTAATGCAAATTCTACACTACATTTTTTGGCATTTAAAGCACTATTTCTGAGCTTTTGTTTTTTGTTATTACCTTTTCATTTTAGTTTATAGAATTTTTGTTATAATAATTTCATTGCTCTTAAGCTTACATTGCATTTGAATTCATCTTGCACTTAGTAGCCCTTGTATGAGTATTTGGTGTCCTATTGCTAATACTATAGTGAGATGAATTTCGAGACTCATTTCATCTCACGATAGCACAATCGTTGTGGATCTTGGGTTATATAGCTCTTTCACTTCTAATATTGACACTAGTACACTAGGTATGGACAATACCCTTAACAACTCTTTACCTTCAAGTAGTGTGATGCCAAATAAAATAAGGATTGATAATGTTCCGCAAGAAAACATAATTCACATTCATGAAGACTTAGCAAACCTACAACATCAAGTGCAAAATGACAACATTTGAATCACTACCATCCCTACTATAGATAACAATTGCATGCTTGAAAGTGAATATGGACTTGACCTTATGCAAAACATAGTTCAAATCTTTGGAAAACACCTCACCCCAACCACTAGTTGTCCTTTACCTACAAGCAATATCACAAGCCAAGGAGGAACTCAAATTCCTTGCCCCACAACAATTTCCTCAATACCTACCTATACTAACCCTCAAGTCACAACAACAATGCAACCAACTAGTAATGTGATTCCTTCCTTGGGTATTTCCACTAGTATCCCTAGTAATTTTGTGGCATCGTGTGTCATATCTCCTACTACCTTACCACATATAAACATTCCTTTCACTTGTCCCTTGATCACATACACCCCTTCACCATTTTCACTTCCATCTCATAACACAAGCAATGACCCTCTCATAAGCCAACTCTTCCAAATTGTTTCATCCCTTCAAAAATAGATTTCCACCATCAACCAAAATCAAAATGGCCCACCTACATATTATGTCAAAAGAAGTCCATTATCCTTGGAGATATTGCAAACATTGATGCCACAAGGTGTAGAGGTGCAGGTAGATTCAAGAAATATGGAGGAAGGGGAGATCCTTCTAACCATGTTAATGCTTATATTGCCTTATGTAGGGACTTTTTCCTTGATGATAAACTCTTGGCTAAGCTTTTCCCTAAGTCCTTGAAAGATTCTGCCTTGGAATGGTTTTCTTCTTTACTGAACAACTCAATTTGTTCATTCAATGAACTTGTTGAGGCGTTTGTAAACCATTTCCAAGTGCATATGACTCCTAAGATTACCTTGGCCGACTTGATTATATGTAAGCAAAAATAAGATGAAAAGATAACTGACTTTATCTCACACTATCGATTGCTTTATTCCCAAATCGATGTCAAGGTCCCCGACCCTCACCTTCAAAAGATGTTCATATAAAACTTGCAAAGTAAGATATAAGACAAGCTTACCATGATGAAATTTCCCTCCTTTATGCATCTTTGTACTACCCTCCGTGATTATCAAAATTTGGTTAGTAGTCATGATGCAAAGTCCACTTCTAACTGAACTAAAAAATCTGAGCCTGCAAACCAAAACAATTCTCAACCTTTTAGAAAACAAAACAACTTGGGTTCCTTCAAATTAACCCCCCTCAACAAACAACTTAGAATGTCAATAACCAAGTAGTTGTTGTTAAAGTCGCGATACCCTTTAGCTATGGGGACCCGAAAAGACAATTCACTCCCTTACCTGATACCCTTCATAATACAATGTCCCAAATTCTAGAACAACAAATGATTATCGTACCTCCCGTCAAAACACCTAATCCTAATAAGCCTTTACCCCCGAGCTTTAGATCAAATTCTTATTTCCATTATCAACAACAAAATGGACACAATACAAAACATTGTAAGCATCTTAAACATCTTGTGCAAGACCTCATTGATTCCGATCATCTTTCCATTGGAGGCGTTAGTGATTAAGGAAATAAGTCCATTGCCCCTCCTAACCAAAACTTGCAATTCTTTACCAAACCCATGCCAAAACATAGTATTTCATTTTTCAAAGCTAGTGAAACTTTAAAGACTGATGTAATGAATGTTGACACGACTGATGAGAAAATAGATACAATTCAACAAATTCCTATGGATACTGATAAAAAAGAACAAAATCCTTTCAATGGTTTGGTTGCATTGGTTGAAACTAAAAATTGTAAGGGCCAAACTACAAAGCCTCTTGATATTTCTTTCTCATAAAATAACATACTTAAACATACACCTGATGGTCATCTTTCAATAGCCAGTTGTATCTATGAAAAGCCCACTTATAATGGGACATTAATAGATCTCGTCTGTGGAGAGAATGTGATCACCGAGGAATTCTTACTTCTACATGAACTCTATCAAGACATATATGATCAACTGAAAGCATGGATCAAGATGCACAATGGTTTTTCTTGCCCTACGATGGGATCAATCACCTTACCATTACAAATAGGACCAAAAACATTAGGTATCCCCTTCTCCATCATCCCGCAGTCGGATGAATTTTGTGTGAAGCTAGGCTATCCATGGCTTTTCTCCATGAATGCAGTCCCTTTAGTCATACATAAATTCTTAAAGTTTCCCTTTGACAATGAAATCTTCACCATACACCATAGTGGCTTTAACCCCTTGTCCTCCTGTAGAAAATTCTCCTTAGATTTCTTTTGGCCCAAGCCTGTAGAACCTATAAAACCACGAGAAGACTTATTTTTCCTGTCCTATCAAAATTTCAAAGCAAAGAAAATAGAAGAACTATCCCTTCGAAACATGCCTCAGCCTACCATCGAACCTACCATCCTTGATGAAACCATGATTGAACCTAAAGAAATCCCAAATGACCAAAACAAACCTAACACAGAAAATTCACCTACTTCCTACAAAAGACCAAGAGACAATGAAAAAAACCCCATCACGCCTCCTAGAATAAAAAAAGTTTACAAAGTCATAGAGAAAATGGTTGAAAAACCTCTCGTGGTTCCTTTCATTTCTCCCCTTAGGGAAGAAAAGAAACCTATGGTTGATCAACCTGCTCGTACACAAACGCAACTTGAAAATAGAACTAAAAGAAACAAAGGTGCTAGAGAGTGTAGGCATGGACGTTGTGCCCTTGCTTTCATGTTACATGAAGAATTTAAGAAACAAAATCAAAATCCAAACTTGACTGAAGCAATGCATGATGAGACTCCCTTTCGCCGAAAAAAAACAATCCTACAATGCCACCACAACAAGATCTAAACACTTCTTTAGACATTATCATTTGACCTCCTATTGTGATTAAGTTAGATGATGATGAGGAAGTTGCTAAAATTAACAAAGAGGTGCATAATGAATTGAATACATTGTTTTACTCTTCTATGAGATTAAATGACAATTCTCCTAAGAAGAGTGTTGAACCTGGTGATGGTCCTAGCTCGACACTTGCTATTGTCCCTTTAGCTAGTTTTCTACCTTCGGTATGTACAATGAACATGATTGGGATGTAGATGATCTACTTTAGGTTGAATCACATGTGCCTTACTAGTCTATTGCATTGGTTCTTTTTCTTTTTCTCATGTGTGATTGCATGTGTGTGATGTGATTCCCCGTGACGTTTTTTTTATGTTCTCTCTCTTTATGACATTCCTCTATTTGTACCTTTATTCTTCTCTATGTCATACATCATTTTCATTTTTTTCTTGTGTTTTCCTTTTGGCGAGGATGCAAGGCGTCAAGAAATTCATGTCTCTTCCATGTTGACCAAAAATATTTTCCTTTATCTTTTCTTTTTAGATTATGTTTTCCTTTTGGGGATGATGCAAGGTGTCGAGACATTCATATCTCTTCCATGTTGACCCAAAAAAAAATCCTTTATCTTTTATTTTTCTTGTGTTTTCCTTTTGGGGATGATGCAAGGCATCGAGACATTCATGTCCCTTCCATGTTGACCCAAAATATTTTCTTTTTCTTTTTCTTTTTCATTTGTCTTGTGTTTTCCTTTTGGGGGTGATGCAAGGCATCGAGACATTCATGTCTCTTCCATGTTGACCCAAAAGCTTTTCCTTTATCTTTTCTTTTTCTTGTGTTTTCCTTTTGGGGATGATGCAAGGCATTGAGACATTCATTTCTCTTTCATGTCTCAACCTGAAAGATTTTTCCTTTTTTTTTGCTCTCTTTGTGTCATTCTTCCAGTTCTATGTGTATTTGGGGAATGATGGCAGTTCTGAGCTCTCTAAAAACATTGCAGCAAGAACATATTGACCCCAAATCCATAGATCCCTTATGTGTTTGGATTTTAATTTTATGGGAAAACCCTCCTATTTCTGTTGCATGATGTAGCATTACTTGGAAACATATGACTTGGTATAGGGATTTTCAAGTTAGCTCCCATGTTCTCTTTATTGTTTGCATTTTTCATTTGCTACTATAAAGTAATTGCTCACAGCAAGGTGTTTAGAAATTTCTTTAAAGTGGGGGCATACATTGGCATCATTCTTTTGCATTATTTTCTTTCCATGGTTCATGGTGAAGTCTTCTCATTTCATATGATATGTTTTTTGCTTTGTGGTGACATTAGGTGTGATGTCCCTCAAGAGTGTGATCTCTCTTAGCATATTGCATTCCTCTTAGTGCCTTGATGCAACACACTGCATCCCCTAATTTCTGAATCTTCTATTCTTTGATTGGTCCTCTCTTGGAGACATTAGGCATAATGCTCCCTAAGTTAAAGAACTCACATGAACTAAGAAAGACTCCTTTGAACATTCCTTCTTGTTGCATTTTTTTTTTATATGGCCAACTTGCATAACACACCTTGCATGCTTGTAGAGCCACCTTGTTTGTTCATGAGTTCCAAGCATACGAAGTTTTACTTGCCTCATGAAGCTCAAAGTTCATTATTCATGAGCTCCAAGCATACAAAGTTTTTCTTGTCTCATGAAGCTCAAAAATAATTTTTGTGTGGCACCTTATTAAAGTTATCAAGAGGTATAACTTTGGTATGGTTTGACGGGAAGCCCAACCGAGGCATGAATTTCCCTTAGCCACTCGCGTGTGAGTGTGAGTGCATACTGGTTGTGTGTGTATGTGTCTCACCTCTTTCAGATCCTCACCTAGTGGATAGCCTGAAGTTCTGTTGCCTCATAGTGGGCTTGAATTTTTCAGACAAACAGCCTAGATCTAATCCATATCATAATGGAAAAACAATTGAAGCTTGATCTGACTCTTTTAACGTTTCTTTTTAGTCTTTGGCAGTGTATGCTTATTCTTTGTTGATGCTCTTTATATCCTTTTCACGTGTGTTCTTTTATGCATATGTTGGTTTGTCATGGTATATTGATCATGGGGGCTTGATCACTGTCGTCCCATCTTACTAGCATTCATGCACTTGGACCCCTCTTGATGCATGCTTGTTTACTTTAGTGTGAGTTTGAAGCAAGTTCATCCTCTCACTAAAGTGGGGGCTAAATGTAGTGTCAAAAAATTTTGTGGACATTTTCATAATTGTTTGGGCCCTCCTTGCAGAATTGAGCCTAATGATGCCTCGACTTAGTGTTGTAATGTGTTCAACACACTCACATTAGGTCTTGGGCCCTTGTGAACTAATGAATGTAAATGGTACCTTGCTAAAGTGTTGTGAAGTGTTGTAACACACTTTCACACTTTTCTAAGGTTTTATTAATTAAGTAAACCTAATAAACTTTTTTTTAACCTTAATCTTATCTTATTTGGAGTGTTGTAAAGTGTTGTAACACACTCACACTTTTCTAGGGTTTTCATTAATAATCAGGCTTCTTTATGCTTTAATTGGCCTTATTTTACATCCACAAGCCTCATTTAATGTATCTTTTCAAGGATAATCTCAAAAAAAGTCATTAGCCAATCATAATTTAGGTGTTTCAAGTTGAATGGCCCTAGATTTAGTGATTTGGGACTCATTCACCACCTTGGGCGAATGAGTCCCACCTAGGTTTTTGGGTCCTGAACCTAGTTTCACACCTTTCTAAGAATTTTTAGAAATGATCCCATAAATTATGCCTAATGGGACTCATTCGCCACCTTGGGAAAATGAGTCTCGTTTGGTCCAAAATCAAAATTAATTCAAAATTTTGGTGGGATTTTATTCTCCTAGATCTGATGTCAGCTTGCAGTGTTATAATTTCAAAAATTCTTGCATAATTAAGTATAAATACAAGTTTATTTCCCTCATTTTATACCTAGCAAGTTGAATGAGCATTCTTTTATCAAAGTTGAGTTCACAAGAGCATTCAAGATTCTTCAAGGGTAGATTATCAAGAATTCTAGAGCATTATTCAAGCATCAAGCATCATATCAAGGATTTCATGCATCATGTTTGTTTCTGAGCTAACAATTATGATGTAGGGTTTGTGATTCAAGCTAGCATTGTAGTCAAGATCTATCCTATTCAAGCAAGAGTCAAGATCTACATCCATTAGAGCCACTTCATACATGCTTGCAACCTTTTATTGCTAGGGTTTGGTGAGTTGCAACATCTCATTTTGTTCATTCATCATTCTCCATTCCTATTTCATTATATTTCAAGGTTTGATTACCAAAATAAGGTTTGACCAAGGCAAACCCCTATCCACTAACAAAACAACATTTTCCCTCTCTTTAGTGTGTGATTTGCAGGTTTAGATTGAAGACACATTAAGAAGCAAGCTTGGAGAAAGTTGTCAAAGAGCCTAGAAGTTTTCAAAGTTGTCATCAAGCATTGGAGAGCATTAGAGAGCACCTACAAGTTGATTTTCAAATATTCAGATCCGAAAACCTAAAGAAGCATATTGAGCAGGCTGAGAAGAGAAGATTCAAACTTTGAAATTCCAAAAAACCCTAATTGGACCAATTCGCCACTTTTGGAGAATGAGTCCCAGTTTTGGTCAAAATTCATATTTTTGCAGATTTGGATACCCATTTTCTAGATTCCTATTCTCACACAGAAACCCATATTTTGGACTAATTCGCCCAACTTGGCGAATGAGTCTTAGTCAACATTAAAGCTAGAATTTCTAGTGTTTTAGACCTCCTTCATGTCATCTCCAAATTTCTAGGTGCACAAAATTCATCTCACAACTTTATGTTTTGTTTCATTTACTTTTCTATGTCATTGCATTGAATTAGGATTTAGTGTTGTATCTTGCCTTTCATTTATCTTTCCAGTTCTAAACTTGGTGGTGAACCCCTCATTAGTTTCCATTCATCCCATAGGACAACCCTATTGCAAGATCTCTTTCTCCTTTGTGTTGAGATCTTGAGGGTTTGTTCTTGAGTGAAAGTGAGTGAAGATTGTCATTCTAGTTTCTAAACCCTAGAAAAGCACATAATTTTCCACCTTTCAAAAGATAATGTTAATAATGCGCAAAGGCACTTGGTTTGGAAGATAAATTTGAAAAGTTCAATGATCAAAGTACACCTATTATTCAAGCCTATGACATTCCTAAATATGTTTATATCGATATGGAACAAGTTTTGTCATAGATCAAGGTGTATGTTCCTCTATTAGAGATGATGAGAATAGAAGAATAAAAAAGAGAAGGAAGTTTCCCTTATCAATGGCACAACTACATCCTCTAAAATTAAAAAAAGGTAATTACCTACTTGAAAAGGGTAAGAAATAGCTGAGCATAGTTGAGCACGAAGAAGTTAATATTGAGATGCCCAAGGTATTTCTAGGGACAACTCTAAAAAATTCCCAAATCAGGTAGATCCCTTTTATGTTGAAATTTGCAAATTAATGATAAATTGATCAAGAATTGCATGATATATTTTGGGGCCCCCACTAATGTTATTCCTTTAGCAATCATGAAAAAACTAGGATTGCAAGTGAGTAAGGAATATGGTAAATGCTTTGCCATGAATTATATAGAAGTACTAGTTATGGGAATCATAAAACACATCTACAATTTAGAATTGTATTCCATGAGAAGGAATTTATGATTAATGTTACAGTAGTGGACATCCCACCTCAGTATGGGATGTTACTATCAATAAAATGGTTTTTAGCAATTGGAGAAATCATGCAATTAGATTTTTCATATGCCATGATCCCTATCAATGGATTTTTTTTAAGCTAAATAGAGAAAAAAGGTCTACTACTCTTGTGAAAGATCTATAGATAGATGAATAGGTTTACTTCATTAATACTAATATGGACAAGTTCAAGATTGAATAGTCTTCATCTCAAAAGGACAAGGTTGTACTTATGGATCAAAAAGTAAACAGACATGTTCAAGAAAATGATCTATGGTCCATGTATTTTGATGGTGCATGTTCAATGGAAGGAGCAGGTGTTGGGGTGATCATTATATCACCAAAAGGTAAGTCTTGTAAGTACTCATTTTCATTGAAATTTGAATACACCAATAATGTTGCAAAATATGAGGCTTTATTATTAGGACTTAATTTGGTCGTCAAACATGGTATTAAAAAAATAAGGGTTATAGGAGATTTTGAGTTGGTAGTATCCCAAATTAGAGCCAAGTATGTGTCTAAATACAAAATATTGAAGCAATATAAGGTTGCAGCGTGGGATACAATTGAATTATTTGATGCCTTTTCTATTGAATGGGTGGAAAGGTCCAAAAATGAAATGGTAGACCTTCTTTCTAATATAGCATTGAGACATAATTATATTACATTTTCTAGGATATCTAAGGTTGACGTCAAAACAAGACCATCCATTCCAAACAATATTTACAACTGGAAACTAGTTAGTGATGATCAAGATTTGTTGAAATTTATGTATTGTATTGATGAATACCATAGCCAAGAGATATAATTCTATGGTTTTTTTGAGATAGTTGATGGAAAAGAAACTATTATTGGTAAAGAATTCATTCATTGAACATAAAAAAAAACCCAAAAGGACTAGTAGCTTTAGAAAGAGTCTTTGATAATGTAGAAAAGTGTAATGTGAAACAAACCCCTACACATGACCAATACCTTGAGGAAGTAAATTTTAGAACATGCAATGCACCTAAGAAGGTTTAGATTGAGAGGAAATTAATCCCAAAAATGAGAACCATGCTTATTGCACCACTCAAAAAATAAAAAACATGTATTTGCATAGTCATATGTTTTCATGCTTTCTTTCCTTACTATAGTTGAATATGCATTGATTATTGGATGTTTGATGTTTGAATGGTTTAAGAGAATACTGATTCACCCCCCCCCCCCTCTCAATATTCTAGGTGTTCAACATACTTGGCATGTCTTTATGTTTGTGAGTTTTCTTTAGAGGACCCTTGTTGCTCCATTGGTGCAAGGATACAAAGGAAACAAATTTGTCGCGGCATTCATCTATTTGTATCTCCATTCTTCTTTCTATCATAAACATTGTCTTTGGTTGTCTTGTGTTTTTCATTTTGGGGATGACGTAAGGCATTAAGACATGTAGGTCTCTTCCATGTTGACCTAAAATTTTGTTTGTTCCATCTTTGTTTCATTCTTTCATTGTGTTCATTTTTGCACAAGTATTTGGGGAATGATATCAATTCCAATCTCATTTACATTATAGTTGCAAAGAGGTATACTAACCTAAGATCTATGGATCCCTCCTATGTTCATCTTTTGTTTTGTTTGTGGCATTGCATTGGGAGAAACCCCTTATCATGAAGCAAATTTATTTGAAAACATTTCATTGGCATAGGGCTTTCCAAATAAGCTATCATGACCTTTTATCACACGACATTTACCATTTTTATACCTTAAAGCAATTACTCATAGTGTGGTCTTTTGCAATTACTTTAAGGCAGGGTAATACATTCCATTATGTGCTTCACTTTTTTCACATGTTTTGTACTTAGTGATGTGTTGACATAAATAATATGTGCTTCACTTTGTTCACATGTGTAGGTTTGTGGGTCTACGGATCTATAAGGCACTTTCTCAGCTTCTTCCATGTGAGAGATCCTAGTGGATGCCTCCTTGTAGGTCTACAGGCCTATGAGGCACTTACATTCTTACTTGGTGATACGGGTTCTCCCCCTCGAGTGGGGTTTTCTTTTATCACCTCTTTTGTGATATGAGTTTTCCTCCTCGAGCGGGGATTGCTTTTGCCACTCCTACTTTGTGGTGCGGGTTCTACTCCTAAGCATGTTTTTCTTTCACCACATGCTTTGTTCATTTATATCTTTCTCTTATCTCTTGTATATACTAGATCGAAAATCTACATCTTCTTCATCCTGAGTATATGCTCTTTCTTCAGCTTCATAGTTCTGCGGTACTATGAAGTCCTCTTTTGACATTGCACTCTCGGGTTCGCCAAATCGTGGTCTACTTCCTTGACGGTTCAGGTATACATTTCTAACCTTACACTTTCTTGATCTACTTTACCAAGCACTCATCAATATTCATGCTTGCTAAAGTGGGGGCAAAATGTATAAGAGTAAATTTTCCCAATGTGCAAATGCCCCTTTTGCCTTTATCCAACTTAGAAAATCGCTTGGAGGCTTAATTCCACCTAAGCCCGCTACTTTCATCCCACTTGGCACCATTTTTTAGCGTTGATGGAGGCATTTATGTCTGGGACGCCCGCATGGCGTGTAGACGTCTGTGTAGCGTGCTTATGTCTCTAGTAGATTCCTACGGCTGAACCTGTACAGGTGTTTCTCTTCTCATTGGGAGTCAAGTTTTAACGCCCCCTTTGGCCAACTAAATTGAATATGGCCATTTCTCTTCATCTCTTCTTCACATTCATCCCTTCAACAAGCTCTTTAATCCTCTTCCAAGCATTGAGCTCACTCTTGACAACTCTGAGCATTCTAGCAAAAAACTTTACACTTCACAACAACAACATCAACACTTCATCACGTCGGTAGAGAAACTTTGGGACCACACCATCGTAGTAGAGGCTTGAGTTCCTCTCATTTTCTCCCCCAAGTAGCCTTGAGTTCTCTTGGTGGAGGTGGTAAGCTTCCCTCTCCTCTCCTCTATCACTTGGTTGAGTAGCATAACACTGTTTTGTAGTGCTTTAGTGCTCTTTACTTCCTTTCTAATTTTCTCTCTATCTATCTGGCTGTCAGTGGAGGTGGGAACACCAAAATAGGGTCTGACTAAGGCAGGCTCCTATATAGCCACCCAAAAATTTCTCTCTCCTTGTTGTGTGCAGGTATTGAAGACACTCACAAGATGGAAGCTTCATTACTCGCATGGTCATAAGTATTTCCTTTCTTCTCCTTATCGTCTCTATTCCATTCTAGTCTTATTACTTCCTATTGCTTTCTTGCATTCTAGAGGTTCTTAATAATCAAAGTGTAAGTCATCACTTAGCCATTTTCTAAGACATTCTCACTTTTTGGTCCCTACAAGATGCCAGCGAGCCTTTGTGATGCCAACGCGCCGCATTGTTGTCTGTATTCCATGATGTTGTCCTTTGGCCGAGAGCTTGATGGTCTGTCCAAAAAATCTCTGTGACCTACTCTTTCAAATTCTAAAACTCTCAACGTTGTTCCATTGAGGTAATTTAGGGAAGTTCGCCCCATGAGGCTCTCTGATTGAAGAGAACTCATGAGTAGTGAATCCCCCTATATTACAGTTTGGTGAACCCGACATGAAGAACACTGTTCTTTGAAAAACTAGGAATTTATTTATCCCTACTTGGCGGGGTCATAACTTTTGACTCAGTGATTGGAATTTAGAACTGTTTGCACCATTGGAAAGGTCTTCTAGAGAAATAGTTTAGTTCCTAAATTACTAGTGCCTTTGGCAATTGAATTTTAGGGACCGACACAAGTTCTGACCTCAAATTTCACTCTGGAGACCTCCGAAAACGTGACTTAAGTACTCAAACATAAAAAATACCGAAAAAATTGTAATGAATTTAATATCTTCTTTTATTAGCTCAGTATCTAATTTTGTTCAAAATGTTAATGATGTTCCATTTAATGCATGTGATGGTGACTCGGCTTTACTATAGACACTTAAAAATGACCTAGGCCTGCAAGCTCTATTTTTACCACTTTCATCCTAGCATAATTATGACATTTAATTATGTCTTTGGTCCACATTCGACTATTAATTAAATAATTCATAATTGTTTAATTAATTCATGTTCTTTTATTCTGCATGATTATTAAATAAATAAATTCTATTTATTTATTAAATACGCCATTAATTGTCTAAGTCTTCCCCTAATTAAATAAATTTCTAAATTTATTTAATTACCTTTCTTCATTTATTTCTTCGTGATTATTAAAATAAATAAATTTTATTTATTTATTTAATATGTCACTAATCCTCATAATTAAATGAATTGATTAATTTATTTAATTATTAATCGTATCTGCTAAATTAAATAATTATCTTTAATTATTTAATTGTCAAAATTAATATTTCTCTCATTTTAAATAAGTTAATTATTTAAAATGATTTCACATTCTTAACTGTCAGTTCATTTTAGTAAATAATCTAAAAATTGATTATTTATTATCTCACAAAATCCATATTTTGAATTAATTTAATTCAAAATGGTAATATTCCTCCAAAAATCAAGTAATCAGGCAGATTCTTGATTTTCCAAATCTAATCTTTAGTTCAACTCTTATCTTTTTGATTTTTCAAATCTCACAAATCAGGGAATCTTTATCTTCTTGATTTTTGAAAATCTTTATTTTTCTAATTAATTATCTCATTTATTCTCCACCACTGATTTGATTTTCTCAGATGACATCTCTACCACTAATTTAATGATTTTGCCCTAACCCTGATTAGGGATTGTCAGATTAAATCTTGTCCTCTGATTTTAGGTCTTTGTCGAAAGTCGATCTCGTCTGTCCATTCAAAATGACATTTTCTATAAAATGCTAATTTTCTCACGTTTTGGGATTACACACATAAATTTTGTTATCCAGGCATATTAAGACTTAGAGTTATTTTAGAATCATTTTATCATAGGCATAGGCATAGTTTTATTTAAATCCTTCAAAGCTTGTGTAGGACTTAGGCTTTATTTTCAGATTGCTCACACATTGAATCTGAGGGAAACACATCAGCAAGTTAGAAGGTACTATCAAGGTGAATGATGGAAACTCCTACGAACGATAGGTATAATTGTTCTTATTTTTAGTTTTCATTGTTCTTGATAAGTCTTTGGGTTTATTTTATATGCTTTATTTGATTGATAAT
Source organism: Sequoia sempervirens (assembly GCA_007258455.2). Taxonomy (NCBI): domain Eukaryota; kingdom Viridiplantae; phylum Streptophyta; class Pinopsida; order Cupressales; family Cupressaceae; genus Sequoia; species Sequoia sempervirens. The sequence continues at coordinate 261,198,658 of VDFB02000015.1, forward strand.
CTAATCCAAAATTTACCCTTAGATACATTGGTGAACCCGATGTATTTGGAAAATTTTTGAGCAATTTTTGGAGTTGGATTATTTTTGTTGCAGGTTTCGCTTGCTTTTTGTTGCAGGTTTTGCATCATTTTGGATAAAGCCCTAGTTTCTAAAGATTCGACCATAACTTTCAAACAGCTATTTATTTCCTCACAAAATAAAATTTGTAGCTTGGGGACAAAATCACGAGCTTTAATTCCAAAACTCATATTTTTTGGATCTGTTTTTAATTTTTATAATTTTTTTCTATTTTTCATGAAAAATCAATTTTGAGAGAAAATTATTGAATTTTTCAGATATGTTTACATTTCTAGAAATCTCTCTAAATTTTAATAGGGGTCTATTATTTATGTTTTAAATTTGGATGCAGAATTATTAGCAAAAAAATAGATCTTTTAAAATTGAGGTTCCACAAATATTTGCTTATATCTCACAAATGGTTGTAGATCTGCTCACAATTTTTTTTTACAAATTTGGAATGATATCATACATCTCTAGTAAAAAAAACAGAATTTTTGGAGCTGGTTTGTATTTTTTATAAATTTTTTATGATTTTTCATAAAAAATAATTTCAGGTGCAAAATAACAAATTTTTCTAATTTCTTTACATTTTTGGAAATATCTTGAGATTTTAGACAGGTGCTATTCTCTGTATTTTTAATTTTACTGTCAAAAATATTTCCGAAAATCAGATTTGTCTTGACTAGCTAACCCTCTAATAGTAGTGATCAATTATCTTGTTAGGGTTTTGGCTTTATTGTTGGTTTTGTGCATGTGTAGAAAATAAACACTTCAAATGACACATTGGATCAAGTAGAAAAAAATGACGCATCTAACTATTAACAAAGTTTTTGTAGATCGATAGTTGAAGATCATTATCAAACTACTAATGAATCTTTTTGCAGAACGCATGTCGAAGACCCTAGATAAATTTTTAAAACAGATTGTCTGGTAGTGTAGAAATTTTTTTATTTGGATTAAAATTAACAAGTGTCTATTGTGTTTGGTGTGAAAGCACATTTGTGTTATTACCCTCACAATTTGGTATATCGAAGTATCCTCTCCCCTTGTGCATCTGTGCGATCCTGGGTGTAAGAGAAATGATTACTGACTCTAGAACTTGGGCTTGTTCTAGTGGGAAAAAGTACTCACCCTAGGACGACTCAGACCGATAGCACCCTGAACCCGAGGGACTTCCAGTCGGTATATAAAAGTGGATTCTTGGGGAAATCCCAAGAATCACGCGTATGGTTCTGACAAGATGGATCCGAAAGGGGACTCTTGCCGCATGGATCATGCCCTACAAATGAAATGTCCGTATTAAACACCTTTTGTTCTAGAATCCAACCGTTCTTTGGTCGTTGCTTGGTATAGTGTAGGGTATAGTATCATGCCCGAAGACACTCAATACTGATCCCCTTGAGTAGAGATAGCAGTTCTTGGGAATTTGCTACCCAAGAATTCAAATTTGGTGTGCTCAAATGACGTTAATGAGCCGTGGAGGGGAGCCAATGCCACCAAAATTCTAAGTTATCCGCTCTCAAGAAGGAAAGGTGTTTAGCACCAATCTGGGGTATATCGGTGGGCTATACCAAGTATACAAACCCTTGGCCTATTGGCCTTTTAGGATTGTACTTGTCTTATGTGTGCTTGCTTACACCCAAAACATTGTCCTTGTCAAGTGCTTGCTGGATTACTCGAACATTATACACAACATTCACAAATCTGGACACAAACAATCAGCCTTAGACAACTCAAACTTTTCAAAAAAACATCAAAAAACAATCTCAGTCCTCATTTTGAACTTAGACTTTGCATTGTTCATCTTAGTCCTCATTTTACACCTAGACTTTTCATCATAGTTCTCATTTGGCATCTAGACTTGGCATTGGTCATTTTCCTTAGTCAACATTTTCATATTAGTCTTCATTGTCACCTTGGCATTTGACATCCTTTCTTGAAAATTTTATCACCTTGCATTAGTCATTTCCCTTAGACAAATGTTATTATCACTCTGCATTTAACATCATGACATCCACCACCTTGTCTTCCCTTCAACAAAATATTGATAAGCTTGCTAGTAAAGTTGAATACCAGTTACTCTGTAGAGGTCAATACCAACAAGCCTTCGACTTTAAGAGACAATTCCTCCAAACCAAAAATCAATTCCCTTCGTACCAACAATCCATGAGTCCTAGTCCTCCATTCATCTATCCTCACTACCAAAAGTCACTTAACACCATCCATGGCATTAGTCCACAACAAACATCCATTAATCACCCTTATCCTAACTTTGACAATGGAAACCAACTGTCCACTAGTCCATTTCAAGTCTCCACGTCATATGCTAGTCCCTCACCTATCAATCTTGTCCAATTCTACATGCCTTATCAACCATCTACCAACTCATGTCACATCCCCACATCATACCATATCGATCCGGTCCAAGTCTCCACATCCCATTTTAGTCAACCTTACACCAATCCAGTCCAAGTCTCCATGTCATATCCTATGTCATCACCAACTAGTCCAGTCCAAGTCCCCATGTCATATCCTTGTCCTTCACATACTAGTCCAGTCCAAGTCTCCATGTCCTATCCTAGTCCTTCACACACTAGTCCAGTCCAAGTCCCCATGTCATATCCTAGTCCTTCACATACTAGTCTAGTCCAAGTCCCCATGTCATATCCTAGTCCTTCACATACTAGTCTAGTCCAAGTCTCCATGTCCTATCCTAGTCCTTCACACACTAGTCCAGTCCAAGTCCCCATGTCCTAGCCTAGTCCTTCACATACTAGTCCAGTCCAAGTCTCCATGTCCTATCCTAGTCCTTCACACACTAGTCCAGTCCAAGTCTCCATGTCATATCCCAGTCCTTCACACACTAGTCCAGTCCAAGTCTCCATGTCATATCCTAGTCCTTCACATACTACTCTAGTCCAAGTCCTCGTGTCCTATCCTAGTCCTTCATTCACTAATCCTTTCCAAGTCACCCCCTCACAAGCCACATTCAGTCATGAAAATTTTGTCATTACTCAAAGGCACATCCCATTGTCTAAACTTGAGGATACATGTCAAAATGAAATCCCAAAGCATGACCTTATAATGTCACCCTCATGTCAAGAACAAGGTGGTCCACCCCATGACCCTATCTTTCAGTCCATCCAAGAAGTCCTTCAAGAAAATCATGACATCCAAAACACACCTATCCTTAACAACAATTCTATTTCTGATTATATCATCCATGACAACCCCATCTTTGACCAAGACCCTACCATTGACCAAGAAGTCCAAATCCATGACAACCCCATCTTTGACCAAGACCCTACCATTGACCAAGAAATCCAAAACGATCCACTCCTTTACCTTTACACCATTCATGATCAAACACTTTCCAATCCTATACAGGCCTCAACTATTGACACTTTCCAAAATGAGACACTTGCCTCCATGACACACATAGATGATATTCCTCAAGAATAAGAGTCTTCCATTATGGACATATTTGAAAATTATCAAGCTATAGTTGAATTTACTGGACTCTATGACACTAACCATAATGATGGCTTCGACATTGAATTGGAAGCACCAATAGAATCATCTGAACTGACATGTCACAAGATCAGACCAAAGATATCAGTTAGAAATATGTCCAAAATGACAATGAATCTAAGACATCATATCAATTAGGGTCATCTATCTTTGTCAGAGTAGGCTTCCTTGCAGATGAAAACATTCCAAGTAACAGTTTCCACATACATCATGATGCGTTAGCATCTTGCTTTCAAAACAATAAATACCCCATCGCAAACAAAATTTCTCAAAGCATGCAATATCAAGGCAAAGGACTAGGCATACACAAGCAAGGCATTCAAGAACCAATACAGCTCTAGGAAAATTATAGACATCAAGGTCTTGGCTATTCTTCAGTCATCAAATCTAACGATGTCAGTGGAACCTCCTCGATATTGGAGGCAACCTTGTTAGATACCAACTTCAAAATGGAGTCCATGAGAAATCCTTGTCATAAGATTGTTGGCAACACCTCTTCTGTCCACACCATAAACCATCATTCCATCATAAATAAACCTTTCCTTTGGAACCAACAAAAACAAAAGTCATACAAATCAAAAGATCAGAATCAAATGTCAAAGGCCATTGAATCAAACAAAAAGACAAGTGGACATATGAAGTTAAAATGGATCCCAAAGAAATATGGATCAAACAAAGAAAATATTTCAAATTCAAAAGTCAATCAAAATGTGGAGCCACAAGACAAGAGGACTCCCACATACAACAAATGTCCACCTCCTTCAAAATGGTCATCAAGCAAGGCATCTAAAGGTGTTGGTTCCAAATGCCATCCCTCCAAAATATTTCATCCACCATCCCAAGTTTGGAAAATAAAAAGTGATTCATCCAAATGTCCAAACAATCCTTTCACATGTGTCTACCATCAAAAGTCATAACCCTACATCTCGCCTAAAGTCCAAAAATCCCACATCACAAATCTGGCACATCATGGCAGCAACTCTTTACTACAAGAACTCTCATGGCACTCTATCACGATGTGCGTATTCTGATAAGGCCAACTCTAGTATCAAAAAGGACCGCGATGACATCAATCAGTTGTATGCAAGCGCTACAATCCTGACAAGACAACTACTTCAGAAAGGACATTATTGGCATATCATGGCACTAGTCTCTACATTGGAACCATCAACAACTTCAAAACAATTAGTGGTCAATTAAGGCATCAAGGTCATCCTAAAAATGAGAAATACAAAAAAAATGAAAAATGTAAAACATCGTCACCCTAATGAAAACCTGGCAAACAGGGATCTTGGTGACACCAAAAATATTCAAAAAGTCAAGAAAATAGTAAAGAGAAAATTTCATCCAATGGTGAAAACCTGGCAAATAGGCACCCTAGATAAGTACCATGATGAAAACTTGGCAAACAGGCGTCATGTGTAAAATAAATCGTCTATGTGGAATTTTACACTTGGGGGAAAGTCGTCTCATTTCCCATGCCTTCCTCATGACATTTACATCCATCTAAGCCCTATCATTTCCATGCATTTTTCCCACCTACCTTGGTCTTGACATAAAACTGGCACACATAAATCATGCTTTGGGAAATTTTTTGACATGCCTGTCCTTTGGTCATACATTATCCGTGAAATGTCATGTCATTGCTGACATAACCTCATTATCCTTATTCGACATAGTCCTTGAAAATCATATGACAATTCCCTTAGTCTCATGTCTCCTGTCCTTTACCAAGGCCACTTCTCATCCTTTCATGTATGTCACCTATTTTTTCTTTCCCTTGTCAAATGGTCTAAGGATACTCCATCATCCCTTTCAGTCCTAACCAATTCATTCCAAATGCAACGAGTCTAATCTATACAAGCACATTATCCAAAACATTACTTGACTTTGTTCTTGGCCTGGCTATAGACCTCGATACTTTCGTCACATTATCATCATCCTCACGTTGTTTCAGGATGTGTCCTTCCCATGTCAAACAATGTTGTCATCACTTGTCAATTGGTATTCAGCTTGACTAGGGGCACAATCATGTTGTCCTTGGATTCTCATGTGTAGGCATTAGTCACATGCATTTTTCATGATCCTCTTAAACCATTCAAAAAGACAAAAACATCACAAAAAGTCCTTAAAAAAAAAGACAAAAATCATAAAAAGTCCTGAAAAAAGACAAAAACATCATAAAAAGTCCTGAAAAAAAGACAAAAACATCATAAAAAGTCCTGAAGAAAGACCTAAAAGCCAAAAAAAGTCTTGAAAAAAGATAAAAAAATTTAAAAAACATCCCAAGGAAACCTCAACAAAGTCAAATGTCTAGAAAACAGAGAAACAGAGTCATTTCCCATTGAAAGTTCATCATGTCAATCAATCAGTCTTTGTCATTTGTCTGAACTACGTTGTCTCTGTGCATTCGCTACGTAGGCAAGACTCACTTTCAAGTCCCTGAGACATTAGGTCAGTCCTTTTAGGTTTGTCAAAATAAAATCATGGTGCAATCTTTGTTCATCAAGGAAAAGTCATTGGTCATGTCGAACTACGAGGTCTCTGAATGTATGACGTAGGCAAGGCCATCTATTTATGAGCCCCCGAGGCTACACTAGGTCAGTCCATTAGGGTTTATGGCACTACACTGGCACACACATCAAAATTCTTCAAGTTAAGACAAATCATTTTCCAAATGGGAAAACTCCTAAAACAAAGTGAAACAATCATTTATTCGACATGACAAACACATCAGCATGTCAAAGAAAAATTGACATATGGTTAACACAAGTCAAACAAGGTCAAAACAAGTCAAATGATCATAACCTGTCAAACTGTCAACTTTTGGTTAGCTTTCAAATGTGTCCTTCTAAAAGATAACCTCTGTCATTCATGCCTTAGGATGTGTCCTTCCTAGGCATTGTCACTGTCATTCGACATTTTGAGGGATCCTCTAGACATCTTTATTCTTCATATGTGTCCTTCTGAAGAAAAAAATCTATCAGTTATGCCTTAGGATGTGTCCTTCCTAGGCATCGTCATCATTTCGAGGGACCCCTTTCGACATTTATAGATCAATCCTCTCGACATCAAAATTATTCAAGATGTGTCCTTGAATTTGGAAATCTTTGGTATTCGTCATCTCGGCATCGTCAAAACCTTGGCACTTGGCATCTCGACATTACAAACATTTGGCATCCAAGAACACTTGGAAAACACTTGGCACTTGTATTTTGGCTTTCATCATGCTACTAGTTTTTCAGCGAGATCCTGACAACGGGATTTAGAAAAGTAGCAACGTATCATGATTGTCTTATCTTGTCTTTTTACTTTCATCATGTTACTAGTTTTTCAGCGAGGTCCTGACAATAGGATTTAGAAAAGCAGTGACGTATCATGATTTTCCTTGGATTTTTCATCATGTTACTAGTTTTTCAGCGAGGTCCTAACAACGAGATTTAGAAAAGCAGCGACGTATCATGTTACTAGTTTTTCAGCGAGATCCTGACAACAGGATTTAGAAAAGCAATGATGTATCATGATTGTCCTTAGATTTTTCATCATGTTACTAGTTTTTCAGCGAGATCCCAACAACAGGATTTAGAAAAATAGCGACGTATCATGATTGTTTTATCTTGTCTATGGATTTTTATTATCATGTTACTAGTTTTTCAGCTAGATCCCAACAACAGGATTTAGAGAAGCAGGGATGTATCATGACATTGACACACATGTTACTAGTTTCTCAGCAATGTCTTGATTAAGGGATTTAGAAAAATAGCAACGTAGCATGATAATGGCTCTATTTTGTATTTTGACAATCATGTTGCTAGTTTCTCAAGGATGTCTTCGAAATAGGATTTAGAGAAGTAACAACGTTTCATGACTTGCCCCTTTGTCTTTTCTGCTTATGGTTGGTTATGACAAAAAGACTGGGGCAACTGTGCTCTTAGTATGAGTCACGATCATCCTTGTATGTGATGTGATGGTATGACCTTGTACACCTTGATCTATGTCATATCATGGTGTTTGTTGGCCAATACAACAGTCTGCCCAATGATGATTAAGAGCAATAATAATTAAAGTTCTATGCTAAAGTTTTGAAGGATTTGGTCTAGGAACTCACTTGCATCTCTTTATGTCTTGTCATCTTCTCTCACTCATCTCATATATGCATTGCATCCATATCATCATCCATATCTTTTGCACTAACATCTCTTTGTCTCTTCATATTCTAGTCTTCTCATTAACATTGAGAGCACACCCATGTTCTTGGAACCTATCTGTCCTCTCGAGGGGGCATATCGTAACCCTCCTCGTCATTCTTCCTCATCTTATTTTGCACTAGGGCATGGCTTTGACTTATTTTCTTTGTCACAACGCGACATGCTACATTATGACAAAGAGGGGCAAAATGTAGACACTTAAAAATGACCTAGGCCTGCAAGCTCTATTTTAACCACTTTCGTCCTAGCATAATTATGACATTTAATTGTCTTTGGTCCACATTCGACTATTAATTAAATAATTCATAATTGTTTAATTAATTCATGTCATTTTATTCTTCATGATTATTAAATAAATAAATTTTATTTATTTATTAAATACGTCATTAATTGTCTAAGTCTTCCCCTAATTAAATAAATTTCTAAATTTATTTAATTACCTTTCTTCATTTATTTCTTCGTGATTATTAAAATAAATAAATTTTATTTATTTATTTAATGTCACTAATCCTCATAATTAAATGAATTGATTAATTTATTTAATTATTAATCATATCTGCTAAATTAAATAATTATCTTTAATTATTTAATTGTCAAATTAATATTTCTCTCATTTTAAATAAGTTAATTATTTAAAATGATTTCACATTCTTAACTGTCAGTTCATTTTAGTAAATAATTTGAAAATCGATTATTTATTATCTCACAAAATACATATTTTGAATTAATTTAATTCAAAATGGTAATATTCCTCCAAAAATCAAGTAATCAAGGAGATTCTTGATTTTCCAAATCTGATCTTCAGTTCAACTCTTATCTTTTTGATTTTTCGAATCTCACAAATCAGACAATCTTTATCTTCTTGATTTTTGAAAATATTTATTTTTCTAATTTATTATCTCATTTATTCTCCACCGCTGATTTGATTTTCTCAAATGACATCTCTACCACTCATTTAATGATTTTTCCCTAACCTTGATTAGGGATTGTCAGATTAAATCTTGTCCTCTGATTTTAGGTCTTTGTCGAAAGTTGATCTCGTCCGTCCATTCAAAATGACATTTTCTATAAAATGCTAATTTGCTTACATTTTGGGATTACACACATAAATTTTGTTATCCAGGCATATTAAGACTTAGAGTTATTTTAGAATCATTTTATCATAGGCATAGGCATAGTTTTATTTAAATCCTTCAAAGCTTGTGTAGGACTTAGGCTTTATTTTCAGATTGCTCGCACATTGAATCTGAGGGCAACACATCAGCAAGTTAGAAGGTACTATCAAGGTGAATGATGGAAACTCCTACGAACGACAGGTATAATTGTTCTTATTTTTAGTTTTCATTGTTCTTGATAGGTCTTTGGGTTTATTTTATATGCTTTATTTGATTGATAATCTAATCCAAAATTTACCCTTAGATACAAATATCTTCTTTTATTAGCTCAATATCTAATTTTATTCAAAATGTTAATGATGTTCCATTTAATGCATGTGATGGTGACTTGGATTTACCCATGTCACTTGGTATCTTTGATCCTTCTCACGAAAGTCCTCTTACTTCAAAGCATATTTTGTTGCAAGAAGACAAAATCATTGATACCTTTCTTAATGTTACTCTACCTTCTCTTCATTCCAATGCATTCTCTTCTAGAGATGATGCATTTGTGAATGTTGAATCTCCTCTCCATTCCAATGCACTCTCTTCTAGAGACGTTGCATTGGTGAATGATGAATCTCATCTTTGTACTGATACACTCTCTTCTAGAGATGATGCATTAGCAAATAAAAAACCTCCTTCCACATTTGATTCTCCTTGGATCAATGTTGAGAATTTTTATTCAAATGATTATTCCACATTTGATCATATTTGGATCGATGTTAAGAATATGTCTTCAAATAATTGTTCTACTCATTGTGATGATTCAGTAAATGTAAAATATGTCTTTGCTACCCCTCAAAGGCCTAAGAGACCGGTCATTTACATGACTCTGGATAGTCCTTCTCCTAAAAGGATTTTTTCTATTGATGGTGTTCCATTTGATGGTGGTTCTCCTAATATTTCTAAGGCTCCCTCTTATAGAGCAGTAACCCATACTTATGAGAATAGAACGAATAAACAACCAAGTCTTCCTTTAGCTCCTAAACCTACAACTAAAGCACCTAGTGATAATGATCCTATCAAGCAACCTTGGGTTCCTCCGGCTAAGATCTCACTATGGGACTTGCTTCAGTCTACTCTAGTTTATCAAGGTATGCTTCAGGAATCCTTGCAAAAGATCGTCTTGCTTTCTTCCACTAGGCCAATGGATGCTAATGCGTTGATGATGTATATTCATGCGGATTCGCAAAATATTACGTTCTATCTGCAGGAACTGTTTCCCGAAGCACAAAAGTAAGAGGATCCTATAATGATTATAATTAACATTAATAAGATCGGCATTAGACATACTCTCGTTGACACTCGTTTGACACTCAATGTAAGTAGCATTGATCTATTTCCTAAGGTTAAATTGTCTCATCGTCTATTAATGCTTCTTTTGTTGTTATTTGTGGGTTCAATAATGTTGTGCGACAAGCTTTAGGTATGATAGTATTACCTTTGCAGCTTGGACCCGTTACCATACCCACCCTTGTATATGTTATGTCTTGTGGGCAGTGATAACTTGTTTCAGAGATGTGTGTCCTCCATAAGGACCCCTCTCTTCTTTATATCTTTCAAATGAAGTGTCCCTTGAGTGGACCCATTTTCTCTTTTCAAGGGTTCTCGAGGGACCTCTTTGAAATCTTTTCTCGAATGAATTCATTGGCATCTAGCTTGGGGGCAACTTGACTAGACCTATTTCATATCTTAGCATCTAGCTTAGGGGCAGCCTGACTAGACCTTGCTTTTCAAATGGTGTGTCCCTTGAGTGGAACACTCTTTTTTCACACCAAGTTCTTGAGGGACCCCTTTAAAGGCCTTCCAACTTATCGACGGTCTGTGTGATTGTTTGCTTACTCACCTACATAGTCAGTTTTTGACATGTTTTATCTGCGGGTAGACGTATTGCCACTTTTTGTCTCTACAAAGTCTACTTCCTTTGAGCTTCCTCCATGTGAGAGATCTTGGGGGTGGCTCCCCTGCAGGTTTGCAGGTCTATAGGGCACTTTCTTGGGGTTTCCTTCATGTAAGAGTTCTTGAAGGATACCTTCCTTGCAGGTCTATAAGGCGCTTTCTTGGCTTCTTCCATGTGAGAGATCTTGGGGGATGCCTCCTTGTAGGTTTGCAGTTCTGTGTGGTGCTTACATTCTTACTTGGTGATACAAGTTCTCCCCCTTGAGTGGGGTTTGATTTTATCACCTCTTTTGTGATACAGGTTTTCCTCCTTGAGTGGGGATTGCTTTTATCACTCCTGCTTTTTGGTGTGGGTTCTACTCCTAAGTAGGTTTTTCTTTCACCACATGCTTTGTTCATTTCTATCTTTCTCTTCTCTCTTGTATATACCAGATCGAAGATATACATCTTCTTCATCCTAAGTATATGCTCTTTCTTCAGCTCCATAGTTCTATGGAACTATGAAGTCCTCTTTTGACCCTGCACTCTCGGGTTCACCAGATCGCGGTCTACTTCTTCGATGGTTCAAGTATACATTTCTAACCTTACTCTTTCTTGATCTACTTTACTGAGCACTCATCAGTATTTTTGCTTGCTAAAGTGTGGGAAAAATGTATAAGAGTGAATTTGCACCCCATATGAAAATCCCCCTTTTTCCTTTATCCACCTTAGAAAATCAAGCTCGAAAGATTAATTCCACCTAAGCCCGCTACTTTCATCCCACTTGGCACCTATTTTGAGCATCGGTGGAGGCGTTTATGTCAGGGATTCCTACGCAGCACACAGACGTTTGCATGGTGTGCTTATGTCCCTAGCAGATTCTTGTGGCTGAACCTACAGAGGCATTTCTCTTCTCATTGGGAGTCAAGTTGTAATGCCCCCTTCGACCGATCGACCCAAATATGGTTGTTTCTCTTCATCTCTTCTTCACATTCATCCCTTCAACAAGCTCTTTAATCCTCTTCCAAGCATTGAGCTCACTCTTAATAGCTCTAAGCATTCTAGAAAAACACTTTACACTTCACAACAGCAACATCAACACTTCATCATGTCGTTAGAGCAAGTTTGGGACCACACCATCACAGCAGAGGCTTGAGTTCCTCTCATTTTCTCCCCCAAGCAGCCTTGAGTGCTCTTGGTGGAGGTGGTAAGCTTCCCTCTCCTCTCCTCTATCACTTGGTTGAGTAGCATAACACTGTTTTGTAGTGCTTTAGTGCTCTTTACTTCCTTTCTACTTTTCTCTCTATCTATCTGGTTGTTCGTGGAGGTGGGAACACCAAAACGGGGTCTGACTGAGGCAAGCCCCTATACAACCACCCAACAATTTCTCTCTCCCTCTTGTGTGCAGGTATTGAAGATACTCACGAGCTGGAAGCTTCATCATTCACACTTTCATAAGTATTTCCTTTCTTCTCCTTATTGTCTCTATTCCATTTCAATCTTATTACTTCTTGTTGCTTTCTTGCATTCTAGAGGTTCTCAGTAATTGGAGTGTAAGTCATCACTTAGCCATTTTCTAAGACATTCTCACTTTATGGTCCCTACAAGACACCAGCGCACTGCGTTGTCGTCCACATTCTGCGTTGTCATCCTTTGGCCGAGAGCTTGATGATCTTTCCATAAAATCTCTAACCTGCTCTTTCAGATTCTGAAACTCTCACCACTATTCCATTGAGGTAATTTAGGGTAGTTCATCCCGTCAGGCTCTTTGATTGAAGACAACTCATGAGTAGTGAATCCTCCTACATTACAACATGTGTTGGACTTAGTGATACATTGACATAAACAATATGCACTTCACTTTGTTCACATGCATTGGACTTAGTGATGCACATTGGCATCATGGAATTTTGATCATTTTTATAGCACCTTATAAGAATTATCAAGGAGTAAAATTCTTGGTATGGTTGACATGGGTACACACCTAATGAAAATTGATTCTCACTAGTCCTTGTGTATTTTTCATTCTGCTACTTTGTCGTTTGGGATCACCTGGTGAATATTGGACTTCACTAGCTTGTGGTGCTTTGATTTATGATTCGGGTATGGATCCTATCATGTAACGTAGCTTGCTAGTATATGATAATCATACCCTTCCTCTCTATTTTTCCTTGACATTGTGTATGTTTGTGTGTGTTTCTTAACTGCATTACATACATGTGTGTTTCTTTGTGCTTATGTTTTATTGTCACAGGATCTTGAATCCTGGGGGCTTGTGCACTCCCCCTAGATTCATTTTCATCCTATATCTTCACTATAGGGGCTTGTGTTCCTTTTATTTGCTTACATCAATAGAAGATATGATAAAATCTATGGTACAAATAATTATTTTAGCTTTCTAAATGCAATGTGTCCTAGTCAGTGCCCATTTGTTGTCACAAGATCCAAGATCCAATTGATAGTTATGAACAGGATTTTGTTTACTGTTATATACCATGCATACTTCCTAGCTATCAATGAATCAGTAGAGTGGCATACTTCACTCACTCTATATCTATCTCATGGGTTTATCTCAGCACTTTACAGTTTAGTGCATGCATCTGATCAAGAAAGGCTTCTAGTACTCATGCTGGTAGTGTCTCAATTTGGTCCTTTCCATATCTTTGTCTCAAGTCAGCTATGGCTGCTAAATCAACCTATGGCTGAAATCCATCTACTCGAGTACCTTTGAGCTCGCTTGGTTCATGAGGAGTGGCCCTCTCTTCCAGTGGGAAGGAACTATAGATTAAGCGCAGGGTGATAACTCGACTTGATTGGTTCCTATGGCCTAGGTGGAGAAACTAGAAAAAATCCAAGAAAATGAGTTGATTTGGCCAATATTTGCTAAGTTTCAAGGCCATATGTGTGTTATTTACACTAACTTTTTCAACACACAATCAGAAGAACAACCCAATTAGCACACATTCTTGATGCAGATCCCAATCAACACACAAAAATCACATGCAAATTAAGTAAATATGATACCTTCCTACCATTTCCCAATTTTTATTTTTTTGAGATTATTCTAAATCCACTTAAACTTGACAGCCATATCACACTACCTTATCCTTGTATTGAGTTCTTCTTTAAGTTCTTAACCTTTTGGAGGTCATGCTTTTGCGTCAGCATTCTGATTTGGATCTTCTTGGAGGCAGTGAAAAGCTCATTCTGAGATCTATGCAGAAAAATATTTTGGCATCTTTTGAAGAATTTGTTTGAGGTTTTGATGTGTATGATGATGATGGAATCTATTTTTTCAATCTTAGGTACCTTTTGGAGGTCATGTTTTTGCATCAAAATTCTAATTGAGCTCTTCTTGGAGGCAATCAAAAGCTCATGCTGAGATCTATGCATAAATATATTTTGGAATCTTTTGAAGAATTTTTTTGAGGTTTTGATGTGTATGATGATGATGGAATCTATTTTTCCAATCCTCGGAAACTACCAATGAGGACTGCTTCTACAACAAGGTTCATAATTTTAGAGGTATTGTCTTGAGTTATATCACACCTAATTGGTGTTTCCTATCAAGGAGTCCAAAACTCCAACAAATATGTTTGAAGGGTAAAAAAAAATCAAACCACTAACAAACCAAGAATCTTGAAATAAATCACAAGCTATCTAGTATCTTATTCCTATACAAATCTACACTACTTGCGCTTGAAGAATCAAAGTATGGATGTCAATTTTTCTCTGTATGCTTTCCAACTTCCAAGATGTTACTCATCAACGTATTTACAATGTGTGTGCATTAACTAAAATTAGATGATTGTAACTAGTGCTTCTACAATGCATATAATTGTATCTCTTCTTAGTCTCTTTCATACATTATAATTTATAGAATTCATTTCCTCATCAAAAAATATTTAGGAAAGAATAATTTCATGTTACATATCAACATGTTGTTACATTTTTTATTATTAATCATCTAAGTATAATCAGTTCACTAGAAGTAGAATATCTAGGATTCACTGACATTTCATTTTTCTACGGTCCATACTGTTAATTAAATTATTACACCCAGTAGCCGGTACTAGACTTTGGCAAACTGAGGGAAAACATTGTTTTAGCTTGAGAAATAACTGATCACTAAACAACAAGGTGTCTTACTGTTCAACACAATTGTTACAATCCCTATCTTGTTTACATGCTCCATTTCCAATCCTTTTCATGAAAAAATCTTTCTCTATTTCTTAATCTTAAAAAGGTCTTGGAGTTCCCCTTTTTCTCCCATCTTAGATAAGATATCAACACCCCTTATCAACTCTCCTCAAACAAACACTTGAGGGAATGTAGTCCAACCACTATATACCTTCATTGTCTCCCTTAATCTGGGATTGTACTCTTCATCAATTCATTAACCGACTCATAATCTACTCCTTGCTTATTCAATATTGTCAAGACTCTGAGAAAATCCACATTGTGGTGCAGTTCTTGAACCTTTAATAAAGACTACCACCTCATTCTCCTTTATTAATTTTTCAATCAATTTCTCCAAAGGCACTGTCAGCTGCATATGTCGACCCGGTGTAAGTTGAAGATTAGGCTTGGCTCATCTCTGCTTCTTTACCCATATGTTTTCCCATATTCATTTCCAGGAGGAACCTTTCCATTAATAGCTATGTGCTCCTCCATCCAAAGCTTCCATGAGTCAATCAAAGCAACATGATCAAGTGCATTTACAAGAGCAATCTGTAAAGTAACTGGTGTAAAATGAGGTGACAAATATGCTAGTTTTAGTAATTTACAAATAAATCCTAGGATCCAAAATTCCTAAGTTTTTTATGATCCATAGATAATATAATATGAAATTTCCAAACTTTTCACATTCTGGATCCTAGTAACTGCACATACCCAATTGAATCTAACAAGAAACATAGAAATTGGCCAATTGAACCACCAACTGACTTCTTTAATGAAATAGAACCAAGTAAATTTGTCAAATTTATCAAGACTATTTGCTTCTACTTTCAACACATTGGAATCTAACACTAACAAAAAAATGGGCCGCCCTGTTTTAGGGGAAATAAAACTGAACCCAACTACAAGCTTGTTGGAAATATTTATTTTTCTGATTGAGGCTCTTCTCAAGTCAACTCCCGAGCTCACCTACCTAATAGGAGCTTTCAACGGGAAGTTTATTTTTTTGGATCTTCATCCCTATTCTGCTCATGACTACACAGAATTTATTGTGGTAGGCATTTTTGAATTTGTAGAATTTATTGTGTTAGGTGATTTTGAATTTTGAGAGGGAATTTTGAATGAATACAAATAGAAGGAATGTAACAGTCAGTTTGAGATCTGTAGAAGATTAAAAAAATAATTTGCAACTGATTTGAAAAAGGTAAAGTTGCAGCAGCAACAAAGAATGTTTTGTGGAAGGAGAAGCAAATAGCTCTGAACTGTTCAGTTTTTTGCAGAGAGTAGCAGTTAGCTCCATATAGCTACAAATTAGCTATAGTGGTTGCAGGGAGCAGAAGATAGCTCTAGATCGTTTAGTTTAGAAGAAGTATAGGGAGATTTGAGAAGCTCCTAATTGTCATGTGTGTGTGTGCAGCTCTAGATTGTTGCAAATCTAGTTTGTTATTTGTAGTTTGAAGTTTGAAGTTTGAAATCATTTTGTAATGTTATTTTCTCTGAGTTAATAGAAGAATAAATCTTGCATGCCCAGCTATGTGTCTTCAATCATATTTTGTTCTTGGTTATTCCGCATTTTTTTTGGTATTCTCAGTGATTGAGAAATAGAGCAGCAACTCTGTGTGCATTTGTATTCTATGTTTTTGTCATGGTAACAAAGCATTAAGGTACTTTTACATTTTTTAACATGGTATCAGAGCATTAAGGTACTTTTGACATTTCTCACATGGTATCAGAGCTAGAAGGCCCTAAGTCTTGAGTGAGTTGGGAATTTATCTTTTCTAGGTGTTTAAAGTTTTCTTTGTTTGGAGACATGGCTAGAGATGAAAGTAAGAGTTGGAAACAACCACCACCATTCAATGAAAAAAACTATGATTTTTGGGAAAGAAAATGAAGACCATAATGGTTGTAAATGATTTGTGGTAGTTCGTGATCAATGGGTTCAATGATATGACTGATCCAACAACATATGGAGTCCTCAAAAACAACCATAAGACATAATTGAAGGAGACAAGGAGGAAAGATTTAAAAGCATTGAGTCTAATTGAAGCAGCTTTGACAAAGGCCATTTTTCCTAGAATAGAAGCAGCTAACTATGTAAAGGAAGCTTGGAAAATTCTCCAAACCAATTACAAAGGGACTGATAAAGTCAGAGTGGTGAAGCTCTAGATGCTTTGAAGAGGTTTTGAGACTCTCCAAATGAAGGAAAGTGAGCCTATCTCAGACTTTCACACAAGAACCTTAGGTTTGATAAACCAGTTGAGAGTGAATGGAGAAGTTATGGAAGACCAGAGGATTGTGGAAAAAATCCTCATAATTTTACCCACAAAGTTTGATGTAGTTGTGATTTCCATTGAAGAGGAAAAGGACCTCTAACATTGTCCGTTGATGAGCTAATGGGTTCTCTGCAAACCCATGAGCAACATCTAAATAGGTTTGCAAATTCTTCCAATGAGCAAGCTTTCAAAGCTCAAGCTAATGCAAGAGGTAGGGGGAGAGGTAGAAACAGATCTAGAAGTGGTAGAGGAAGATCTAGAAATGGAAGTGTTGGAAAGGAAAGCTCGGGATGAGCACACAGCCAAGAGGGAGTGAGTATCTCTCAGTCTAGCTCTAGACAGGCCAAGAAAAACAACAACTCAAGTCGAAAGGGTGACAAAAGCAATGTTGAATGTTACTATTACCTAGTTTGGCCATTATGCAAGTGAGTGTTGGAAAAAGCAACGTGATCAATCCAAGCAAAGTCCAAATATGGCTGATGAAAAAGTGGTTGAAAGTAATCAACAAAAGGCCTTCATCATGTGCAACATTGTTGAACAAGGCAGTGATGATGTATGGTTTTTAGACAGTGGCTATAGCAACCACATGAGTGGTAATGAAAGTTTATTTTCTTTCATTGATAAGAATATTAAGTCTGAAATAAAGATGGGGAACAATGAAATAGTTCAAGTTGTGGGAAAAGGGTCTGCTGTGTTTCACACCAAGTAAGGTGAGAAGAAGGAGATTGATGATGTGTATTTTTTCCCTAGTATAAAGCATAATCTCATGAGTATTGGACAACTGATCCAAAAAGGTTACAAAGTTTTGATGGAGAAGGGTGAATGCATAATTTATGAGAAGGATGGAAGCAAGAAAATCATTGCAGTAGTTCCAATGACAAAGAATAGGATGTTTCCATTGAGGTTGGAAAGGTTTTTCTCAACTTAGTTCGCAACTATAGGAAAATGTACAACACTACAGCAACAAGCAACCTTCAAGACTGCCATTCAAGACCCTTCCAAGCTTTGGCATCTCAGTTATGGACACTTAGGCTATACTGGTTTGAATATATTGTCAAAGAAGGGTATGGTTGGAGGTTTACCAGCCATAGTAGAGCCTAGTGCTAGATGTAAAGCCTGCATTTTAGGAAAGCAACATAAGAAGCCCTTTCAATCAGGAAATTCTAGAAGGGAAAGAGCACCATTGGAGCTGGTGCACACTAATTTGTGTGGCCCTATGCAAGTAATTTCTATTGGTAAGAGCCAATATTTTATGACCTTCATAGATGATTACAGCCATAAGACATGGGTTTATTTTTTGCAACATAAATCTGAAGTTTTTGACAAGTTTGTAGTGTTTAAATCCCAGGCTAAAAAAGAGAGTGGACATTTCATCAAGGTCATGAGGTTAGATAGAGGGGGAGAGTATACCTCCAATTAGTTTGTGAATTTTTGCAAACATGGCATTAAGAAGGAGCTGACAACAGCCTATACTCCACAGCAAAATGGAGTGGTTGAGAGGAAAAAAAAACCATTATGGAGATGGCAAGAAGCATGCTCAAAGCCAAGAGGCTCCTAGATGAATATTGGGGAGAAGTTCTAGTAACAACAGTTTATTTGATAAATAGAAGCCCTACAAAGGCAGTTTGTAACAAGATTCCACAAGAGGCATGGACAAAATGCAAGTGGATGGTTGAGCACTTAAGAGTGTTCAAGTGTGTGGCATATGCACTTGTGCCAAAAGAGAAGAGACAAAAGTTGGATGACAAGGGTAAGAAGTGAATTTTCATGGGCTATAGTGAAGAGTCCAAAGCCTATAGGCTGTATAATCTAGTCACCAAGAAAATAGTCATCAGCAGATACGTGGAATTTCTAGAGGATGCATCATGGGATGGCCTAACAGATTCTGATAGCTCCTAACCACTCCTGACAGCTCCGAGTGAAGAAGAAAAAGAATAGGAAGTGCAACAAGATTATGTTATGGAGCCTACAGTTTCTCTTGATAGCTCAGAACCAACTCTGAACTGCTCCCGACTAGCTCTGGACCACTTTCGACCACTACACAGTCACAAACAAAAAAAGCTCCCAAAAGCTTTGAAAAGGTTCTGTTAAGTAAAGCAGCAGTAGTAGTGAAATTTCAAACCCCACTCTCACCTCCCTAATGCCAATAAAGACCAAGAGTCTGAGGGAGATATACCAAAATGAAAGGTATGATGAAGAGTTTGATGAGAGTGTAAATTTTGCATTATTTTCTCATAGTGATCCAATTTATTTTGAGGATGTTGTGAAAGAAAAGAAATGGTGCGAAGCCATGGATGAGGAGATAGATGCAATAGAGATAAATAGAACATGGGAGCTAACTGATTTTCCTCCCAACAAGAAAGTAATTGGAGTAAAATGGGTCTATAAGACCAAAAGCAATGTTGATGAAAGAATAAAGAGGCATAAGGAAAGATTAGTTGTCAAGGGATACAAACAAAAATTTTGGAGAGACTATGATGAGACATTTACTCTAGTAGCAAGGATGGAAACCATGTGGGTAGTCATAGCAATTGCAGCCCAACACAAGTGAAAGGTGTTTCAAATGGATGTGAAGTTCATCTTCTTGAATGGAGTATTGAAAGAAGAGGTATATGTGGAGCAGCCACCTAGTTATGAAGTTTCAAGTCAAGAAAACAAGGTATACAGGCTGAAGAAAGCTCTTTATGGGCTGAAGCAAGCTCCACAGGCATGGTACAATAGGATTGACTCATATTTTTTAAGCAATGGATTTAGAAAAAAGCAATGGTGAGCCCACTCTTTACATCAAGGCAGTTGATGGTAATATTTTAATTGTTGTCTTGTATGTTGATGATTTAGTTTTCACTGGGGATAATGATTCCCTCATTGTTGATTTTAAAGAGGTCATTAAAAGAGAGTTTGAAATGACAAACTTAGGTCTCTTGAGGCATTTTCTAGGCATAGAAGTAAAAAAAATGCATGATGGTATTTTTATCTCTCAAGAAAAGTATGCAACAGAGAATTTGAATAGGTTTAGGATGCAAGATAGCAAGCCTACCCCCACACCAACAGCCATAGGTCTGAAGTTGAGCAAGGAAGATTGCAGCAGCAATGTGAATCAGACCATGTATAAGAGTCTGGTTGAAAGTTTGATGTATTTAACAACAACTAGGCCTGATATAATGCATAGTGTAAGTCTGATATCCAAATTTATGGAGATTCCAAAAGAGTCACATTGGCAAGCGAGTAAAACAATCCTGAGGTATGTGAATGGAACCAAAGGATATGACATCTTGTATGGTACAAAAAATGATTTTGGGTTGGTTGGTTACATGGATAGTGATTGGGTAGGGAGTGTGGATGATAGAAAGAGCACATTTGGATATTTTTTTCACTTGGGACCAGGAGTCATTTCATGGGCTTCCAAGAAACAACCCATAGTTTCCCTATCTATAGCTGAAGCTGAGTATATAGCAGCAAATGCAATAGTGTGCCAAGCTATTTGGCTAAGGAGGACCTTAGCATATTTGAAGGAAGAATAAGAGGATGGAACAACCATATTTTGTGACAATGTTTCATCAATTGATTTGACAAAGAATCTAGTATTTCATGGAAGAATCAAGCATATTAAAATCAGGTATCATTTCATCAGAGAATTGGTTGAAAAAGGTGAAATCAAAATGAAATTTTGTAGGCCTCAGCAGCAACTTGCAGACATTTTCACCAACCTTTGAGTAGAGATTGCTTTCAATGCCTAAGAAGAAATTTAGGTGTTGTTGATTTGAATGAAGTTTGATGTTTTTTTGACGGCTCAGTCAAAGGGGAAGTGTTGGAAAAAAAAATTAACTGAGCCTCTTCTCATGCCAACTCCCTAGCTCACCTACCTATCAGGAAATTTCAAGGAGAAGTTTATTTTTTGGGATCTTCATCCCTGTCCCACTCTTGACTGCACATAAATTATTGTGGTAGGAATTTTTGAATTTGTATAATTTATTGTGTTAGGTGATTTTGAATTTTGAGAGGGAATTTTGAATGAAGACAAATAGAAGGAATGTAACAGTCAGTTTGAGATTTGCAAAATATTGGTAGAAGAATTTGCAAGTGATTTGAAAAAGGTGAAGTTGCAGCAACAGCAGAGAATGTTTTGTGGAAGGAGCAATAGATAGCTCCAAACTATTCAATGTTTTGCAAGGATCAATAGATAGCTCCAGATAGCTATAGATTAGCTACAATGGTTGTAGGGAGCGAAAAATAGCTCCAGATCATTCAGTGTAGAAGTACAGACAGCTTTGAGAAGTTCCTGATTGTCCTATGTGTGTGTGCAGCTCTAGATTGCTGCAAATATAGTTTGTTATTTGTAGTTTGAAGTTTCAAGTTTGAAATCATTTTGTAATGTTATTTTCTTTGAGTTAATAGAAGAAGAAATCTTGCATGCCCAACTATGTGTCTTCAATCATATTTTGTTCTTGGTTATTCCACATTTGTTTTGATATTCTCAGTGATTGAGAAACAAAGCAGCAACTCTGTATGCATTTGTATTTTGTGTTTTTGTCATGCTAATAGAACATTAAGATAATTTTACATTTTTTAACATGGTATTAGAGCATTAGGATACTTTTGAAATTTCGCACAAAGCTAACTGTAGCACCCTAAGCATCTAAATCACTGAATGCCCCTAGCCCTATTTGTTAACCTAGTGTCATGGAGAGGATAATCCTAAGCCCTACCTTCTTCCAACTAGCATGAGCCAGAACCACACAAAGTTTCCAAACCCAACAGACTCAAAGCACAAATTTTGTGCTCAATGCATTGAAATATCAACCCTAAGTAAAGTTATTAGTAGCAGCACCAACGCAGCTTATCATGTCTATGTCTTGTTGTTGAGGCCTCAACATTTAATATTGCCAAGAAAAGAATGTGACATATCTAACCATAAAATTCACACCTTCTAAGATGCAATAGTGAAAAGCATGAGAGCATAACTCACCAATTGAAACAAACCTACACTCCCTCTACTAGTTGAATCATCGACAAAGGTCAAAAGAAAGTCAACACCTATTAGCGCTAACAATTCAATGGTCCTGAATGAAAAGAAACATGGAGAAGAGGAGAAGAACAAAACGGAGTAAAACTCTAAATTGAGTTATGTTGAATACAGGCTCAAGTATTCTACCATGGGTCTTTGTTTCACACACTTGGGAATCCCATAAATTTAGCATGCTTCCAATTGGTCAAAGGATTCTCTCCACACACATGGCATGTTGTTCTTGGTCAAGGGGACAACATCCTGATTTCTTTCATCTCCACCGTCTATTATTTATCCTTCAAATCTAGACCGTTGATAGGTGCCACCTCACAAAATGCTTGAGAAACCCTATAAATACACCCTCTTTCCTTATCATTTATCATCCACCTTTTGAGTAATGTTATAATGCTATTTTGAGATACAAATTGGAATAGTGTTATAATGCCATTTTTCATTCACACTTTGAGTATTGTTACCATGCAAATTTTTCACAGGAGCTTGGAGCTTTCATGGAGTCTTATACTTAGTTTTCATATCATGTGTAACTTTGCATTCTCATCTTAGATTAATTAATTGCTTCATAGTTACATTTTATCATCCCCATTCCATCATAGTTACATTTTAGGTTAGTTTTTTTTATGTTTGCATTTGAGCATATGCACAATCATGAATAGTTCATTTTAGTTTCATATCATCTCACTCATCTCCACTTTTTCATTTATCATCAACATCATCCTTTGTTTATCATTGTATCCATTATCATTTCCATCATTTTCTTTCATTTAGAAGTATACCACTAATCATTCCAACACACATTTGCACATAGAAATCATCTTAGCTTGCATATTAAGCATCAAATCTCATTTTCTAGGTAGTCATTTTAACAACTTTTATGCCCATAGAAATCTGAGGGCCAAATAGTTTAATAAATCCCTAGAAATAGAGGACAATGATACGTATTTGAAAGATTTGATTGTATTACGAATATAGTAGTTTTACTTGCTTCAAACTTTGAATGTAAACCGTCTCATTAAGGTTTGTGTTGACGTTAGAATCCTCTCCACATTTGACACATGCACAAAATGGCATCCACCATGGGTCCTTTGCCTCACTTATTACTAACTTTTTTGATGATTTCATGATTGTAGGTTCAAGGTTTATGACTTGGGAACGTTTTGCACCGGTTTGGAGGAAATTCTAAGTTGTTTTGAGGCATTTCTGGGTTGTTTTTAGAGTTTTGGCGCCTCTTGCAAATAGTTCAAAGACCATTTTCAAATATTTTGAGACCATTATGGTTTGTTCTGAGAGTTTTGGTGCCTCTTGTACCTATTTTGACACCTCTTGCAAGTTGTCCTGAGACTGTTTTCACCTATTCTGGGACCATTATGGGCCACTTTTAGAGTTTTGGCGCCTCTTGCAAGTTGTTCTAAGATTGTTTTCACCTATTCTGGGACCAGTCTAGGCCACTTTTAGAGTTTTAGTGCCTCTTCCACCTGTTTTGGCGCCTCTTGCACCTATTTTGGCACCTCTTGCAAGCAGTTTAGAGACCATTTTCACCTGTTTTGAGACCATTATGTACTATTTCTAGAGTTTTGGCACCTCTTGTCTCTATTTTGGCACCTCTTGCACCTGTTTTGGCACCTCTTGCAAATTGTTTCAGGTTTTCCTAGATTCTTTGTCAAAGACTCAAAACATAAACTATAACATATTGCAGGGGTTGGATGTTATTTACTTGTTTCCTTTGGTTAAGATAGGAACGTAGCTTAAGTAAAGGGATAATGAACATCATGTTTCCTTTTGGTTAGGTTAGGAACATAGCTTAATTAGTGGGTTAATGAACACCATGTCTTTTGTATGTGATGAATGGTAGGCATATGCTCTCCCCTTAACTGGGTGATTCAAAAATCTAGACCCATTCTTGTTTATGTGTGAGTGTAAGTGGAGTATATGGCATGAGTTCTCTCTTTATTCATGTGAAATAAAGATCAATCAAACTATGGGTATACTTGCTTTCTTTTTTTAATCCTAGAAGGCCTACCTTGTGGGAAAAATTAATCACCCAAGGGAATGACCCAACCGGTAACACGCTAAAGCCAAGCGACTTCCAACTGGGATATAAATGTGGATACTTGAGGAAAGTTCAAGTATCACGAGGATGATTCCAACGAGATGGATTGAAAGGGAATCTTTTCGCATGGATTATTCCCCATGAATGGAATGCCCACATTAAAACCCTTGTTGTAGATTTTCCAAAATCCTTTATCTATTCTTTGGTGAAGCAACAATCGTTGCCAAGGAATCCACATTCTCACAGTTTTTAGTAGAGGTGATCAATTCACCATGGGAGTTTCATGGGGACTGGAAGCTTGGTTGGCCTAAGAAGAGAGTGCAATATAAGGGGGAGCTCGTGCAACCAAGCTTCTGAATTCATCCGCTAAAGATAGTGCGGTTGGGGTAAAACCCACGTGGAATCTAAAAGAATACAGTATTACACAGCCTTAGGAGTGTATATTTTTCTTGATGTGTCTTCAAAATGAAACTCAAACAAAACACCATCAAAAACATTACATTTTGAAAGTGAAAACCTTGATTTAGAACTACATTCATTGAGGTAGACAAGTCAGTAACTTAGGTCCATGCATCTTAAGAAAATCAGTCCTTTCAGTAGTGTTCTACCTTAGGAAAAATAGAGTCAGAATATGTGATTTACATGATGATTTCCCAAAAGGTCAAGATTATAAAACCAAAGATCAAACCTCTTAGTCCAAAACAACATCAAAGATGTTTTTCTATGCTCTACGACTTTAGAGAGAGGTTAAGCTTCAATTTTTACAAGAGAGCTTGCAAAAACAATCTGGAGCTATACATGATGTACTATTGTCAAAATCCAATACTTTTCCAATGTTTTGAGTACCTTAATTACACCTCCTGAATCAAAACTCTGAGTCCAATACTGTTCCTTAGATACCTTAGAAGTCTAAACATTGTTGAAATAGACCTATACAAGTGGAAATTTTCAAACTAAACCTAGATCTAAAGATTTCAAGGTGCCTAAATCATCAATATCCATCACATCTTTCTTTGTACAACCTAGTTTCATCTTCAGGATTTGTCATCCTTTAATCATGAAACTATTCCATGCAATCAAATCAAACCTAGTCTAATCAATAGAATTTTTCATCCTATTTGACTTAGTTGTAATCCTTGGCACTACTTCAAACTTAGATCAAAGCTTAGTCTAAATCATAACACTTGTATTCCTACCCAAACAAGATCACAAAAGAGAAGACTCAAGGACAAAGAACTTGGAATGCCCAACTTTGAAACAAAAAACATAGGAATTCCAAGTAGTGAAGATTTTGATATCAAAACTCCCAACACTAAACCTCAAAATAGTGAGATCCCTAGCAACATGGTTGATGCAAAAGAAATCCCTATTCCTGGACTCAACAACACTCAAGGGGAAGAAATAAACGATGAGGATATCCGACAAGCGGAACAAGACCCCAACTTCCATAAGTTTTTAGAAAATATTTTTGAAAGAGATGGGGAAAAATACTTATTAATGTTAGCCAATCAAGGATCCAAACTTCCCCCTGATTTTTACATCAACATCTTAAAAGAACCTCTCCAAAAGCCTAAAAAGGAAACATAACAAATGGTTACTTTAAGTCACCAAATGAAGAGCCTTCAACAACAAGTTCTAGATATGCAAAGGGGAACTTCAAAATGATACTTGATCGAGGACATTTGTCCTTATCCCTTTAATCAATCCATCAAAATGATTCATTTCCCTAAACGTAGTAAATTTCCAAATTATGATAAATACAATGGTACAACTAATCCATTAGATCATGTAAGGGAATTCTGAACTATGAGTCTAGAGTTTGCACATGAGGAAACTTATTTGATGAGACTATTTCCACAAAGTCTAGGAGGGACATGCCTTGAATGGTTTTCGAAGATTACACCCCCCATCAACACATTTGAGGAGTTGGTCAATAGAATTCTCACTCAATACTCTTACAATATCCAACATGATATCACCATAAAAGACCTTTGCAACTTGAAATAGAAAAAGGGTGAGTCTTTCCTCATTTTCTTGCAAAAATGGAGGAGATTGTTTGCAAGGTATTCTTGTCTCGTACCCGAAAAGGAAAAGATAAATATTTTCATTGACAACCTAAATGATGAGATGAGTTATAGATTGAAATTACAATGTCCCCCTACCTTCAAAAAATTGATTGAAAATGGAATTAAAATCGAGGAAGCCTTAGTCAAAAGAGGGGTCATTAAAGTATACAATGAAAACAACTACAACGGTGGGGAAAAACCTAAATTTTGGCAATGAAACAATAACATGGGTAAAAATGAGGTCATAGCTTAAAATAAAAATACAAAACCAGTATTCAACTTAACAGTAGTTGCCACCAAGACCAATCAGACCAACAATCCTCCCAACACTCCAAATGTTAGCCAAAAAATCAATCAGACTAATCTGGGGACTAAAGCAACACCATTTCCAAAACCTTCCAATCGACAGAAATTCACACCATTGGGACAATCCTTAGATTCCTCCTTAAATGAACTTACCGAGGCTAAGCTTATCACAGTGCTAGAAGCATGAAACTAGGATCTGCAAGTTAAACCCTTTTGGTGGAACAATGACCATTACTATGATTATCATCAAAACAAAGGTCATATAATGAAAAATTGTTGGCAATTAAAACATGCAATCCAAGATCTCATTGATAACAAAAAGGTACACATTGAAGGACCTCAAACAAATAGTGATCAGGGAGTGTTCAAGAACCCTTTACCCAATTATGAAAAGGGAGAGTCCTCTACATTGAATACCAAAGGCAAGAATATAAACTATGTTTATGATTCTACCATTCATTGTATTGAAATGGTTGAGAATTCCAACCAAGATAGTGAAATTAGAAGCCAAGGGAAGGATGCCACTACTGAAACCTAGCACAATGATGACACCATCTCACATCAAATCAATGACCTTGTACCTATAAATTTGAGCACTAACGTTGACATGAATGACAAATGAATTAATGTCATCAAAATCACAAATGATCAAGACAATACACTTATCAATGCAATTACAAGAGGGAAAGCCAAGGTAACATTGAAAGGAGCTACCCCTTCCACGTCCAAAGTGAATATTTTTCTTGTAACCCAATATAACATCATTGATCAGTTATAGAAGATACCCACTCAAATATCCATATTGGAACTTCTCAATATTTCACCAGCACACAAGGAAATCTTGGAACAAGCTTTAGTTGCCACCACAGTACCAAACAATCTGGAAGTCTGTACATTTCAAGCTATGGTGGGACATTTGACTGCACCTCATTGCTTATCATTCTATGAACATGATGATGCATCCACCACCCATCCACATAATGTTTCTCTCCATATTGAATTCCTAATCCATAAACATCATGTCAAACGTGTCCTTATAGATGGAGGAGTAGGCTTAAATATCTACACTCTCAAGCTTCTTCATGCATTAGGATATTCTGAAAATGCTATTGATCCTAGAAGGAAAATCGCCATAAAAGTATATGATGATGAAGAAAGATCCTCCCAAGGATTGATCATCATACCCATTCAAGTGGGACCAATCATCAAAGACATAGTGTTTCAAGTGTTAGAGAAGGAATTGGCATATAACATACTCCTAGGATAACCATGGATTCATGAAATGCAAGTGGTACCATCAACCTATCATCAGTGCCTGAAGTTTCCTTTCAATGGATAGGAGGTCACGATTGTTGATGATTCCAACAATCCCCAATATTGCAATGCACTCAGAACAAGTCAAGATACCTTTGTACCACATAATAGAGAAGGCATCAACTATGATCCCAAACAAAGAAAGTCCAATGGGTTCTTCATCAAGACAGTATGAGGAAAGGGATCAATCAAAAGAAAAAGGGGTCATGGACTCTATTTCATGCAACAAGGGAAGTCAACTTGACACCTTATCAAAACAGTTGGAAAAGATCCAAATAAAAGACAAGGGCATGGGGGAATACTCATTTGAGCAATCTTCATACTTAGCACAACTTTCATCTTCTCCTAAGTCACATGGACAACCATCCACCTCAAGAAAACAATCTTTACAACCCATCATGCTCTTTGATGGAAATTTTATAAAAGCAAGCACTCAAGTGGAGGAATTGGAAGATAGGGATGTCCTAAACTGGTTATACAAAGATGAAGAACCTTCACAGGTATTAGTGTCCAATATATGCACAGATAAGTATGCAAAAGGTCAGACAATCCTGAAAAAAATGGGATATGATGGAAATGGTCCTTTGGGTAAAAGAAAATAAGGCATCAGTGAACCAATACAACTTGTCACAATGAATCCCAAAGACAAAACAAGACTAGGATATAGGGTAGACTCAAAAGAGGAAGCTACTCAAAGAGTTGTCGAAAGAATATTACAACTACAGGCTAGTGAGGATCATGAAACAGATTCTAATGAATATGAATGGGACTCCCTCTTTGAGGAATCTTTCCATGACAAAGAGATTGATGTAATCCAAAAGTATACACCAATATGTATGAAAGGACAAAGTTTTGGTTCTAGACCCTTTGAATATGGATCACAGTATGTCGTTGACTCAAGTGAAGATGACCATTCTTCGAGTGAGATAGACACATTGGAAGAGAGTAACATCCTAGACCTCATTGGACAATTTGAAAACATGGCTATCCTAATGCTTACACCTTATGACCTTGGCCAATCTAATGATTCCTTGTCCTTAATGCATCCTGAACTAATTGATTGGGATCAAAATGAGCCACTTGACATACCCACCTTTTCAAACAATGATGCTCTAATGAAATTGCTATGTGTTGATAATCTTGACACATCTTCTACCATTGAACCTCAGAACGAAGTTCTTGATGAAGGGAGTGTCAAACCTTTCAATTACAAAATGAAAAATATAAGAAATGGGTCTAATAGTGAAAACCATCTGATGGCACTATTAAATCAAGAAAAAGTAAAAACAAAGAGTGTATCTCAAGGTGAAAACCTCCCTGAGGCACCAAGAGATGGAAGGTTTGACACTCTCCTAGAACACTATCAAGAGAGATCTTCAGTACTAATAGAACCTACACAATCTATCAATGTTGGTATAGCTGAAATAGTGAAGACCCTGCGCTTAGCGGAATCCATGACAAAAGAGGAGAAACTTCGTTTCACCAAATTCTTTGAGGAGAGGAAAATCAACTTTTCTTGGTCATATCTTGATATGCCAAGCATAGATCCAAAACTCATTATGCATCATTTATCATTACCACCTGGCGTAAAACTGATAAAGTAAAAACTGAGAAAGATGCATCCCCATATTGCCCTTATGGTAAAAGTGGAGTTGAAAAAACTATTAGATGTAGGATTCATAAGATCTATTGACTATGTCGAATGGATATCAAACATTATTCCGGTATCCAAACCAAATAAAAGCATCAAGATATGCATGGACTTCAGGGATCTTAACATAGCTTGTCCAAAAGATGATTTTCCTCTACCAAACATTGATCTGATTGTAGACTTGACTGTTGGGCATGAAATGTTATCACTTATGGATGGCTTTTCAGGATACAACCAAATAAAGTAGCAGGTGAAGATCAAGATAAAACAGCCTTCACATGTCCTTGGGGCAATTTTTGTTGGAATGTGATGCCTTTTGGGTTAAAAAATGTTAGAGCTACATATCAGAGAGCTATGACTACCATCTTCTATGACATGATGCATTCTTTTATGGAAGACTATGTAGATGATCTGTTGGAAAAATCCTACACTAGAGGACACTTAAAGATTCTAGACAAAATCTTCACAAGATTGGAGAAATTCAAGGTGAGGTTAAATCCCAAGAAATGTGTGTTCGATGTAATAGCAGCTAAAATTTTGGGAGACATTGTCTCAACTAAAGGCATTGAAGTGGATCCTGCAAAGGTCAAATCCATCATGGAAATTCCTCCTAAGAACATCATTCAACTCAGATCACTACAAGGAAGGTTCCAGTTCATCAAAAGATTCATTGCTTAATTAGTTGATAAAACTCATCCTTTCAACCACTTATTACACAAGAATGTCTCTTTCAAGTGGAATGACAAATGTGAAGCTTCCTCCAATCAACTAAAGTAGTACCCGATGACACCGCCTGTGTTGATACCACCAGTCAAGGGAAAACCATTATTACTATATATTGCAACAACCGAGATATCTTTGGGAGCCTTATTAGCACAAGAAGATTCTACAGGAAAGGAAAGAGCCATCTATTATATTAGCAAGACCTTAAATTGTTATGAGATCAATTACGCCTTTATTGAGAAAGCCTACTTAGCAGTTGTATTTGCTACACAATAGTTAAGGCACTACATGCTGACTCACACCATCAAACTCATTGCCAAAATTGACCCATTGAAGTACTTACTCAGCAAAGCTGCTTTAATAGGAGGTTAGCCAAGTGGGTCATGATATTTAGTGAGTTCGACATCTAGTACGTGGATAGGAAAGAAATTAAAGGTCAAGCCATAGCAGATCAACTAGCTGAAGCACCATTGTCATATACCAATCCAATGAAGATTGAATTCCCCGATAATGGTATCCTAACCATATCTACACAACAATGGCTACTATACTTTGATGGATCTTATACATAACATGGACGAGGCACAGGAATCCTATTTGTTTCACCGCAAGGATACACAATTCCTAAATCCTACATATTAATGTTCCCTTGCACCAAAAACACAGCTGAATATGAAGCATTGATCATTGGAATCAAGATAGTTGTTGAATGGAAAATCACAAAATTGCTAGTCTATGGTGACTCACAACTGGTCATCAACCAAGTCAACGATGATTATGAAACAAAGTATGACAAGTTGCTGCCCTACAAGAAGATGGTGGATGATTTCAAAAAGTACTTTTTTGAGATCAAGTTTGCACAAGTTCCCAGAATAGAAAACAAAGTTGCAGATGCAATGGCCACCATTGCTTCTCTCTTGCAGATACCTAAACAATGAGGACGTTATGAATTCATGGTAGAACAAGTTTCCAACCCAGCTCATGATGATCCAAAATCCTAAGTAATATGTCATATTGTTGACCCTCAAATTTCCCTCTATGGAGAGATGCATACCTACTTACAAGACAATACCCTTCCAATTAACTTATCTCAAAACCAAAAATGAAACTTCATTTGACAAGCGGATCGCCACACCCTAATAGCTGATATGATTTATAGACGAGGTTTGGATGGTACTCTTCTTCGGTGTCTAGAATGTAACGAAGTTGAAAATGCTTTACATGAGGTTCACGAGGGTATCTGTGGCACACATTCAAGTGGCTTAACCTTAGCTAAGAAATTATTACAATTGGGGTATTCCTAGCTGAATATGAAGAAAGAGTCATTTCAGTATGTCAAAAGGTGTTCCAAATGTCAAATTAACTGAAACTTGATACATGCACTGGCACAAGAGTTGCATCCTTTCATAACTACATGGTTTTTTTGTTAGTGGGGATTGGACCTTGTAGGTAAGATTCACCCCTCTTCCTCCACTGGACATAAGTTTATAATCATAGTCACAAAATACTTCACCAAGTGGATTGAAGTTGTTCCTCTAATCACCATCACCGGGAAACAAATCTCATCATTCATCCTGAATTATCTCAGTTGTAGGTATGGTGTTCCTCAATCTATCATTACAGACAATAGCTAACCCTTTAAGAATCAAGATGTTCAAGAGCTCTGTGAAAGATTCCATATCCAACATCATTTTTCTACACCTTACTATCCCCAAGGGAATGGCCAAGCTGAGGCCTTAAACAAGACTATCCTAAAGATATTGAATAAAATCATCAATGAAGCTTGACATGATTGGCATGTTCAACTAAACCCGACATTGTGGGCTTACAGAACCAGTATCCGTACCTCGACAGGAGCAACACCCTATTCTCTTGTCTATGGGTCAGAAGCAATTTTACCTATTGAGGTTGAGATACCATCCATACGTGTGTCACTTAAAGGGATGATTTCAGTCAAGGATTACAAAGTATCTAGGCTACAAGAATTAGAACTGTTGGATGAACACTGACAGCATGCAGTTGATCACCTAAAAGCTTATCAACAAAGGATATCTAGGAGCTACAATCACAGAGTAATACCTAGAGCATTTCAGGTGGGTGACTTAGTCTTGAAAAAAAATCCCCATAATCAACAAGATCAAGAGAAGGGGAAATTTGAACCTCACTGGTTGGGTCCCTTTTTTATAGTATCAGTCTTTGGATCAAGAGCATATCATTTATCCACACCAAAAGGGGATATGTTTGACGAACCCCTCAACAACTTGCATCTCAAAAGTTTTTACACCTAGCTCATACAGTGCATTGGTAAAGATATTCAAAAAATACAGAAAAAATGCAAAAATCCAAAAAAATCAGAAAAAGGATTGAAAAATAGTAAAGAAAAAAGATCGTCCTCTAGTGAAAACCACTTTGGTGGCACTTTGGGCAAGTACCTTGGTGAAAACTTGGAAAATTGGCACCTTGTGTAAAATAAGCACTCTCCATCTATCTTGGGCTACGTGACTTGCTCTGCAACATTCATCCATCATACTTCCATCTCTGGATTTGTCACGCCTCCATGTTCGCACCATAGCTTGATCGAGTGTTTGTATCATGGTATCCCTTGGCATTACTCGGCCCATTCTAAAAATCAATTTGTCTTATCATATCACACTAGGGTCATGTCCTACATTGGATTGGATTATTGTACATTCTCAAGGTCAAAACATATCAAAATCCCAAAAACATTCAAAACATATCAAAATCCCAAAAAAAATCAAAACATATCGAAAATCCCAAAAACATTCAAAACATATCAAAAATCCCAAAAAAATTCAAAACATATCGAAAATCCCAAAAACATTCAAAACATATGAAAAATCCCAAAAAAATTCAAAACATATTGAAAATCCAAAAAACATTTGAAAAACATGTCAAAATCCAAAAACAGATCAAAAATTCAAAAAAAAAACAAAAAACATAGTTGTCCTTCGAACTATGTCATCTTTGAGCTTTGAACGTAGGAAAGGGTAATCTTTGATTATCCCCTAAGACATTTAGGTTAGTCTTTTAGGTGTCCATTATGTTCATATTTCCATCTTGTAAATCTTGGTCGTGTCATCAGTTGAACTACATGGTCTCTACATGTATAACGTAGGCAAGGCTAATCTATTGATCAACCCCTGAGGCCCCTAGGATAGGTCTTGGTCGTCATGGTCGTGTCTCACCCTGGACTGGGGGAAAAATCCTGCACTCACTAGGGGAAAATAAACTTTGAGCTTGAACCAACAAGAAAACAGTGATTGAACTAAAGTTACAAACACAAACTTCAAATGGATGATGATCTTTCTAAATCAAGGGTTTATCACGTTAAACACGAAAGTTCAAATTGTTCTACTTTGCTTTTTGATATCATATATCTCAAGTCCTCAATGACGTATTAGAGGAGCAAGGAAGGAGTATGATTTTTCTTTGTCTGTTGTCTATGAGTTTATCATTATTACTATGCAAGTTGTTGGGAGACATGCGCTACAAAGTATCACTGATGACATTCCGAATTTGCATAGGAAAAAGATTAACTCTTGTCTATTTATACAAGCGATGCTCATGTCATCTCGATTTAATTATACTTAGATGCTTGTGTTAACTTGCAAATTTAAAACATCATGGAAGTAGTACGATCTAGTCATCTTGGTCTAAAATATGCCATTGATGCTTGTACTCACTTTCAACATTTTAAAGGCCCAATGATGATAAAAAGCTTGAAAAATTGGTTAATATAAATGACAAGTTTTGAATACGAGATTTGCATAGTTAAGTTAGACTACATTCATGTTAGTATTGCATGTGTATTTATGGGGTTTTTCAATGCTGAAACCATTGCACAATGGTGTCATCTCTATTATTAATGGATTGAGTACACTAGACATTAACTAGAAACACATCATTCTCATTTAGTTGCACATTAGTTGCATCATCATTTGCATATATTAGAAAACATTCTCACATCAGTTACATTCATGCATTCCATCATAATATTTGCATCAGAAAATACAAAAGAAAATAATAAAGGACATACATTGCATATCATTTCCAACATCAAAATCATGTCATCCACTACGCTTAAATAAGTGAGTCTCTTCAGATTTCCAAGAAAGTTGGGAAATATGTTAGAGTTATGAAGCTTAAAAGATCAATCTACTGTAGTCTTCCCACAACTTTTGGAAGTTGGACAGACTCAATTATTCAAGCTTAAGGCCCTAAACATTTGAAGTCATGCACATTCAATCATCACATCACATTGCATAATCATAATCATCACATTACATTGCATCACATCACATTGCATAATCATAATCATCACATCACATTGCATAATCATAAATCACATCACATTGCATAATCATAATAAATCACATCACATTGCATAATCATAAATCACATCACATTACATTTATCACATAGAAATTAAATAAATTCACAACATTGCATATCATAATAGTGAAATCAAATGCATATCAACATTTAGATTATAATCACTGTTGCATATCATATATCATCAAAAATGCAATAATTTCCTCATGTACAAGGATATCCCAAAAGTAGGATGAGATACATCAACATCCAAAAGGGAACTATATCATGGGAAACACATCCTCAATCTCACAAAAGGTGTATACACAATGTCCAAGGAACATCACAAAATGCTATGTCGAGCTCCCACTAGATTTGCTACTCTCATGGAACTAGTACCTCCTCTACCCGCCAGACCTGCACCTGGATCTCTCTTATCTCCAAGCAATGGATGTGTGATACCCATGCTAATAGTCCGAGAACAAGATCTGCCAAAATGAGACTATACAAAACTCTTTTGTCACTCAGGAGGAACCAACTCATGATATTTACCTCTATAAAACTGCAACTCCTGAGAAATGTATCGGATCTCTCTAAAGAAATGCATTGTACCTGTAGATGGTGTCGTCTACTGTATCCTCTCGAAAATGGCCTCAGCCTACTCTGTCTGGTGTCTAAAGGCATCCCTCTCTGAAGTAAGTATAATCATTTGTTCCTCCAACTATTGTATTTGTTGCCTATTTGTCCCTCTATCAGTTGTCAAAATATCAATCTGTGCCTGACACTACCTGTTAGCACTGAGATTTTGCACCCTGTTGAATGTAAAATTCAACAATTCAGTGTAATATGGGAATGACCTTAAAATTATAAAATTTATACAAGATCAGACCTCCGAAAAAAGGCCAGCTTCCTATGTTGGTTGTATCACCTATACTACTGGTTTTTTGTAAAGTAAAGTGAGAAGGTTACTTAAAGAAAAATAGAAATGGTAGAAACTAATCCCTATGGTGATACACTGAACTGATATAAATCATGAAATGAAATAAGATGAACATACACTAGAAAACTAATGGTAGCTATTTCATTTACTCAACATAAACTCTGTGAACTTATGCATCATTCTTGAAAAGGCTTAATTTGCATATGTATTTTAAGAAGGAAAGATGAATTTCACAGCTTCAAAGTTCAAATGGAGATTTAGAAAAAGCACAGTTCAAAACTTGCATAATCTGAAAGACAAAAAATGAAAGTAGTATGAATACTAACATTGGTTTCCAAGGTAATCTCTATATTTCATATTCCAAAATCCAAATGAGTTACAAAGCATACATCAACTAAGAAAGGATTTAAGAAAAATCACTAACTCTTCCAGAATGCATAATCATAACTGCTTTACAAAGAGGAAAAAATGCCCTATATACAAAAGTCCCAGCCCCTAGGGCTTACAAAAAATATCATCCTCCAGAAAGATCCACCCCTAGATCTTTTAATGAAGTTAATGTTGCATTAAACGTGTATCCCTGATGTCCATGTCGGTGAAGGGTCACTCTAGGAATGGCCTCCTTGATCTTTTGCAACAATCTCATTAACTTCTGGCCCCTGTGTCCATGTCAAACTTCCATCAGAGCCACTTTGAATGTCCTAAAGCATTATCATAAATTTCGCTCTACCTGTGCCAGTAGATATCCCAGCTGTCCCTAAGACTAGCGGCTTCTTCCCCCTCAGCCTTCCTCTAGATCTTTCTAGATGTTTGCCTGCTAAACCTAGAAACTAGTATCCAAAACTTTTCCATTGGGCTCGGAGTCACTTAGTAAAAACCTCATAACAGACCAAGAGCAGTTCACACATGGCTGCAACTCACTCGAAACTCATGAAGCAGATCAAGACACTGGAAACTTATTGATACCGAAGAAACTGAAGTGAAACTACCAAATTGTGCTGGAACAGCACTTAGGAAATGAAACAACAATTAAACTAAAGTGCAGAAACACTTATTGAAAGCATAAAACCTATCCTAATATGTACAATGATAAATCATACCTCAAAACAACGTTTGAGGTGAATCCCATTAACTGGGATTGGTAACCTTTCTCCATCCATTTTTGATAATTGGAATGCATTATGCTCCTTGCATTTAGTAACAACAAAAGGGCCTACCTAGAGATGGTCAAATTTTGTATGTTTTCCTAGACCACTCTTTAGCACATCCCACTTGAGAACAATATCACCTTCCTTGAAAACTTTGGTTGTAGCCTTCTTATCAAAAAAATTCTTCGTTTGGAGCTGATGATACTCCAAAGTTTTCATTGCTTTGTCTCTTGATTCTTCGAGCTCCATGAGCTTTGCATATCTCATGGACATTGGGTCTTGTTTTTCATTCATCTCCAACTAGTGAACAATGTCTAGAGCTAGAAGCTCTACAGATAGAGGTACTCTAGCCTCTTTACCATAAACGAGGACGTATGGAGAATTACCAACTAATCTCTTAGGGGTTATTCTATCTGCCCAAAGTGCATATTTCAATGTGGTATGCCAAATTCTTTGATTCTCTTCCATAGTCCTCTTGATGATTCTAATCAGATTTTTATTTGTACTTTCAGCTAATCCATTACCCTGCGGGTAATAATTGGAGGAAGTATTCAAATGAATTTCGTGCTTAATAGCCCAATATGTGACTCTTAATCCAACAAATGCAAGGGCATTATCTAAAATGATGGAGTCAAGAACTCCAAATCTGGTGATTATATCTTCATAAAAACTCAAAATTGAAGATTCATTTGCTTCCTTCAAAGTTGTTTCCTTTGTCCACCGTGTGAAATAGTTTGTAGTAGTAAGCACCCACTTGTGACCAACACTAGATGGTGGATTAATTGGTCGAATAAAGTCAATGCCCCATCTCATGAAGGGCTGCTCTATCTAAATTGGATGCAAAGGCATAGCAGATAGCTTTTCCTTTCCTGCAAACAAAGCACATTTCATACACTTCCTTGACCATGCATATGCATCTTTAAACAAGTTGGTCCAGTAGTAACCAGCTCTCGTAATTTTCCAAGCGATTGTCCTTGGAGCAAAGTGCCCTCCTGAAACTCCATCATGAAACTCATGTAATAGCTTTTCTGTTTGATCAGTATCAATACACCTTAACAAGACACCATTCAGATCTTTCTTGAAAAGGATATTATAAATAAGGACATAAGGAATTGACTGCAATCTGAAGTATCTTCATTTTGCTCTATCCAAACCTGGTGGACATTCACCAGTATGAAGAAAGTGGGTCATCTCTTGGAACCAACCTGCAATTGATGTAGGTATATCATTTTGAACATTTTGAGACTCATCTGTATTAGTTAAAACAACACTAGTTTCTGATTTTTGTGCATCTTCAGAAGTGGAGGCAAGTTGCTCACAAAGTCCTCTACCTTTGACAAGTTTTGTGATGTTGATGTTGACATCAAATTCCATTACTTTTGTGATCCACCCTGCTCTTTTCTCACTCATATCTTTGTTCAATAAAAATTCCTTCACACTTGGGTGTGCAACCAAAATATGAATTTTATTGTTTGAAACTAGAGGCTTAAACTTCTTTAGGCTTCTAATCACAGTGAGAACATGTTTCTCAACAAATGTATATTTCTCTTCATAATCAGCAAGTATTTGACTAAAGAAAGTTATTGGCTACTCTAAATTATCCCTATTTTTCTGAACTAGTATAGTAGAGATTGAACTAACGCTGCCAAAAGCATACAAAAAGAAGTCTTTAGAGAAATCTGGATTTATCAGTGTTGGAGTTGATGCTAAAGCTTCCTTGATTTCTTCAAAACTATGTTTTGCTTCTTTAGTCCAACTAAAAACTGCATTCTTTTTAAGCATGGCAGTCAAGGGTTGTAGTAAATTTGTAATATCAAGAATGAATCTTCTTAAAAAGTTGATTCTCCCTAAAAAGCTCTACAATGCTTTCTTGTGATTAGGTAATGGCAGTTCGAGTATAGCCTTAACTCTTTTGGGATCAATGGTAACTCCATCTTTTGACACTATGTGGCCTAACAGTTCACCTTCATAGACTACAAAAATACTCTTTTTCGGATTGAGAGATATTCCATATTCTCTGCATTTTTCAAAAACTTTCTTTAGATGTGACAAGTGTTCATTTGCATTCTTTGAATATAAAATTATGTCATCTAAGTAAACCAGCAAAAAAATTTGGATTAAACTCTGAAATGCCATATCCATGGCACGCTGAAAGGTGGCACCAGCATTAGATAAACCAAAAGGTATTCTCTTGTAGGCCATAGTGCCCCATTTTGTTGTAAATGTTGTTTTAAACTGATCCTCTTCTTTGACTAGAATCTGGTTATAAACAGAATACCCATCTAGAAGAGAAAATCTCTCTGAACCAGAAATAGCTTGGAGAATTTGTTCCATAGACGGTAAGGGATAATGATCTTTCAGAGACACTTTGTTAAGGTCTCTAAAATCCACACATAATCTTATCTCACCATTCTTTTCTCTAACCGGAACAAGGTTAGAAACCCAAGATGTGTGTTTAATTGGAAACACAATACCCCCCTCAACTAACTTGGTTAGCTCTTTGATCATCAAAGGTTCAAGGTTGGGGTTCAATGGTCTATGTTTTTGTCTAACAGGCTTGGAACTAGGTTCTAACTCAATTGTATGTTGTGTAATATGAGGATCAAACCCTCTTAAATCAAAATATTTCCAAGCAAAAACATCATGATACTCTTGGCATAAAACAATGAAAGCTCTCTTATCTTCAATTGAACAAATTTTGCCTAATTTGAGAAGCTTACCTTTAAAGATTTCCACTTCTTCATAATGATCTTCTTTCACTTGAATGCCAACTTTTTTCTTTGTAAGCTGATCATCAGAATTGAATATGGATTCCAAGGTAACCAGCCCTTTGGGAAGTTTATTTGTCTTTAGTTGTATCACTTGATCATCATACTGTTGTTTAATTTTTTCCTAGTTCACTACAGAAAATTGATCTTCTTGGAGCAGAAAGGTTAATATCTACTCATCACTTTCAAATACCTACCAGTTAATATTGTTATCAGGAATTGATGGCCTGATAACCACCTTAACATACTGCTGTATTTTTTCTTTTTTAATATCGCCTGGGATATCAAACTATGCTCCAATTTCTCCAAGCCTATCAGCCTGCTTATTCTGGTTCATGGAATAGAAATCAGATTGAAGGAATTAAATTCTTCAATTATGTTCCATTCTCTATTCCTGTAAGACTTCAAAGCATTATTCTTGGCAACATTCAGCCTCCTAACCTGATTAACTATCAATTCACTGTCGCCATAAACTTTCAAACAGTCAATTCCTCTTTTCCTTGCCCACTCAAGGCCTTGAATGAGTCCTTTATACTCAGCACTATTGTTAGAACATGCAAAATCAAAATGAAAGGCTAAAAAATACTTATCACCCTGTGGAGAAACCAGCATTGCACCTCCACTTGCTCCATTCTTGCTTTTGGAACCATCAAAAAATATTTCCCAGAGTTCACTTCACTATTGCAACAACTGATCTATACTTTTTTTGAGGTTTGGAACCTCTGCATCAGGTTCAAGCATCACATAATTACCCATACCAACATCTTGAATAAAATCTATAAGATTGTCCGACACATTTTCAACTGCCCATTCATGTAGCAGCACATCAGGAACAGCTTATGCTTGAAGTTCTTGAGCAGAAGCCAGCTCACTATCAATAAAAATGACACAATTTGTGTCTGCGGTAGTAGGAACATCATTGATAGGACTTGGGTTATACAGATCAATGTGATCTTTAGCCAACTTTTCAGATTTAATGGTAACCTTAGTTCCATATCTTGTTCTAAATAGCATATGTGACCAATCAGCCGACACATAACCACCTATCTTTGTTGTAAAGTTCCTTGAGAGACACAAAGAAAAAAAAGTTGGGAGATCTATGACACATATGTCCTAAGGAATTGAAAAATTAGGACAAGCATGAAGGGTAAGACTCAAATATTTGATAACACCAAATGTATTAACAAAAGTACCATCCAATTGAATCACTCCTTTCTCTAAAGGCTGATACTTTAGTCCAAGCTTGTCAGCAATTTTCTTTGGCATTACTGAGATACTAGCTCCACTGTCTACCATATAGTTATGAACTAACTTATCACCTATGATTACAGACATGTAAAATGGAGGTGGTTTGACTTCTTTTCCTGCCCCTTTGTTGGTCGGTTTATCATTTTCTTGAGGATTATTTGTTAACATAGTTATGACTTGACCTATTGGAGACTCAGATTCATTAGACACTTTAAAATTTGACAAGGCTGAATGTAACATATCGTTTTGACCTGGGATAGCTAATGAATCCCACATAGACATTGTAACGTTCATCTTTTTCATACTATCAAGAATATTATAGGGTACAACTGGGTTCACTTTATGATGTACCTTTATGCCAACATGATCAGCTTGCAAGTGTGGTTGCTCCTTAACTGGGAGTTGCTAATTTCTTTGCAAACCACAAGTCCCTTGAGATGTAGATGGTTTTGTAGCTGTTTCTTTTCCTTTATCAGCTACTTGATCCAACCCAAAAGCTCTTTTCTTCGCCCTTGTGTTAGCTGCAACTGGAGAATTATCTATATTAAGTCCACATAATTCTTCACCTTTCTAGTTAAGTAGAGTAGTTTCATTGGTAAACTGGTCTTGGTGTTGTGGAGATGCATCATTGAATTCATTCTGCTATGAACTCGAGGCATTATGTACCATAAGTGCCTAATTAATGAGTCTATTTGAGCAAGTGACCTGATTGTGAGGTTGGTTACAAGGGTAGCACCACTCATAATCTGCTGCTAGGTTGTTTTGAATAGGGAAAAGATCCTTAACTGCACTAACAGGTGTTGGAGCATAAGCCTAAAAAGGTCTTGTGTTTACACTTTGTCTTGGGCCCTGGTAGTTTCCTTGATAAGCCTTTCTATTACCTTGATATTGTTGTTGCTGACTTGAATTTTGTTGTTGATAAGGACTGTTATATGATTGTTGCTTTTCCAAGGTCATAAGCTTATTTCCAAAAGTCTGTAATAAACTTTTGATCTCCTGTAACTCACTTGAAGATCTTGGAACAATAATTTCTTGTGTTACAGCAGCTAGACTAGGTGGCAAAGGTGCAAAAGGTGGTATCTGCAAAGGAATATTCAAATGAATATCTAGAAATATAGGCATTGGTGGCCTAGGAGCAAGTTTACTAGCTTGTATTAGGTTGTTTTCCGCTTTGATTGCTATTTCAAATGCATCTAGGAAAGAAACACCACCCATTGATTGTATTATAACGGCTATATCACTGTTAAGGGCCTTCAAAAAGTACAAAAATTTATATTCTGGAGGTGGTCTCACTATTGCAAGGATTCTATCCTAGGTTCTTTGAAATCTGAAATTGAAATCATTCATCTGCTCCTGAGGAGCCCTCTTAAGCGTAGTTAATTGCTCCAACAAGGATAAATTATCAGACCTGTCCTGAAACTGCCTGTGTAATTTGTCACCCAACTCATCCTAGGTGGCAATTGAACCTACTCCAAGAATCTTGAACCACTGTAATGCTCTTCCTTTGAATGATGCTGCAAGTAGTCTTACAACTATGTCTTCTTGTGTGATATGGTGCACACCACATAAGGAAGTAACATCTCGTATATGTTCAATCAGGGTAGTCTGATCTTCCCCAGTGAAAGTTGGAAAACTTTTCAAAGCTATCATTGGAATGTCATTGTGTTGTGTCAAATTTAATGGACTACCTCCATTAAATGGCACAAAAGGCTAATTTCTAGGAGCAGCCATTAGAGGTGGATTTGGATTTGTAAAAATTGCAGTTGATGAACTTGCTGTAATAGCAGGACTTGAAAATATATAACTAGCAAAAGCAGTTGGACTGCTTAAAGGAGACCTTTCTATTCCAAGGCTAGGTGAGGTTGAACGATTCTCAATTTGTTTTTTAGATGGTCTTCCTCTCCTTCTTGATGGTGAAAATGCAACTTCTATTCTAACACCAGGTGGTGTAGACTGTACTCTCTTAGAAGGAGGTGCCCTTTTTGTTGCTCTGCCTTATCTTCTGGGTGGTGACAGTTGTAAATATTCACAAGGAACTGAGTTGCTCCTTGTTTGAAATCTTCTCATAAACTGTAAAAGCACTGATTCTAAAGATCTTTCTCTTTATGAAGTAGCCAAGTATGCTAAAATGACTTCTGTAAAGTCTGAACTTGTTGGTTGCATACCAAACCAACTATATAAGGTGGAACTGGTCCCACCGGGCATGCTAGAATTGTTAGCACTGAGATTTTGCACCCTGTTGAATGTAAAATTCAACAATCCAGTGTAACATGGGAATGACCTTAAAAGTATAAAATTTATACAAGATCAGACCTCCGGAAAAAGTTCGGCTTCCTATGCTAGTTGTATCACCTATACTACTAGTTTTTTGTAAAGTAAAGTGAGAAGGTTACTTAAAGCAAAATGGAAATGGTAGAAACTAATCCCTATGGTGATACACCGAACTAATAG
Source organism: Sequoia sempervirens (assembly GCA_007258455.2). Lineage (NCBI taxonomy): Eukaryota > Viridiplantae > Streptophyta > Pinopsida > Cupressales > Cupressaceae > Sequoia > Sequoia sempervirens. Next base: position 261,241,964 of record VDFB02000015.1, read on the forward strand.
AAATCATGAAATGAAAACAAGATGAACATACACTAGAAAACTAACGGTAGCTATTTCATTTACTCAACATAAACTCTGTGAACTTATGCATCATTTTTGAAAAGGGTTAATCTGCATATGTATTTTAAGAAGGAAAGATGAATTTCACAGCTTCAAAGTTCAAATGGAGATTTAGAAAAAGCACAGTTCAAAACTTGCATAATCTGAAAGACAAAAAATGAAAGTAGTATGAATACTAACATTGGTTTCTAAGGTAATCTCTATATTTCATATTCCAAAATCCAAACAAGTTACAAAGCATACATCAGCTGAGAAAGGATTTAAGAAAAATCACTAACTCTTCCAAAATGCATAATCATAACTGCTTTACAAAGAGGCAAAAATTCCCTATATACAAAAGTCCCAGCCCCTAGGGCTTACAAAAAATATCAGCCTCCAGAAAGATCCGCCCCTATATCTTTTAATGAAGTTAATGTTGCATTAAACGTGTATCCCTGCTGTCCATGTCAATGAAGGGTCACTCTAGGAAAGGCCTCCTTGATCTTTTGCAACAATCACATTAACTTATGGCCCCCATGTCAATGTCAAAGTTCCATCAGAGCCGCTTTGAATGTCCTAAAGCATTATCATAAATGTCACTCTACCTGTTCCAGTAGATATCCCAGCTATCCCTAAGACTAGCGGCTTCTTCCCCCTCGGCCTTCCTCCTCTAGATCTTTCTGCATGTTGACCTCTCTGATAAGAAGCATCCAAATTCCTATTAGATCTCCCCAGATGACACCACCACTCACTGGACCAAAAGATCACCCTTGATCACAGAGCAGATCCATACCGCTCATATTTTGTTAATCTTCTTCACAAGGATAGTCACGACAGTCAAATTTCCCATGGTCTGTCTTTAGCTCCTTCATTGGTTGAACTCGTGCCACGTAGATTCCCAAATGGTCAAAGGTCCTTCAGAAAAAATCGCATGTCGGTGAGACACTAATCATGTCTCCCTGATGTGAGTACACCTCATAGTAGCTATCGACATAACACACGATGGGCAAAAAAACCTCATAGCAAGCGGCCAGAGTCATATCGACATCCACAGTGGTCACTGAGACAATCGCTATCGGCCAAACATCATAGCGAGCCCCTAATATTTATACCATTGTGTTCCCATTAGCAAGACATCTGCATCCGGCAAGTTGATTGCTATCGGCAAGACTCCCCTCAGTCGGCAAGAGATCATGTCAAGCTCAACTTCTTTCAGTGAGACCACCACTTGTCAGCCATAGGTCACACCGAAGGCATAACCTTCGGTGAGACAAACAAGCATCGGCGAGACATCTTGCCGAGCTCAAAACATTTTAGCGAGCTCAAACCACTTGTGCACAATGGTCGGCGAGACCCTATCGGGTCGGGAAGACTTCTCTCTGACCCCTTCCATTCCTCCTGAGCTTGAACCTTCTTTCGGTGAGACTCCCACCGATCGGCAAGAGATCACGGTGAAAGCACCCTCCATCAGCAAGACCACCGGTCATTAGCAAGACATCATAGCGAACACAACCCCACGGCTAGGAGTCTTACCGATTCCAAATATCCATTTGGCGAGACCCTATCGGGTCGGCAAGACCTCACGCTAAAGCCTTCATCACATTACACTAAGGCCTTTCATTTCAGCAAGACCTCACCCCATCGGTGAGACATCATAGCGACAACACCAACTTTTTCCGAGACCTCCATCTTTCGGCAGGACTTCTCCCTGACGTTGGCCATTTTGGTGAGACCACCATGGGTTGGAAAGACCTCACGCCGAAGCCTCCTATTTTGGAAAGACCCTATGTAGTCAACAAGACCTCATGCCGATGATGTCTCCTTTTTCTGAGACCTCCTTTTGTCGATGGGACCTCATAGAAAACACAAACCACTTTCCCCGATGCCAGCCTGGTGAACAACTGTCAGCGAGACATCCCAAGCGGAGAGAGATATAAAACTTTATAGCGACCGAGATGTCTTGGTGACTTGAGCCAAAATTTAATCCATTTGGCCCCTATGAATACTTGAAAATAGACCCCTGCCTGATTGAGCCCATAGGTAAAAATCAGGAAACACTACCCTAACTCATCCTGAAGGGACACAATCTATGCTCAAGCTTGTGCTATCTCACTCTGAAATGACTAAACCTCTGCCTAAAAAGATGCTATCTATGACAATTGTTGATGAGAGGTTTCCTAATCTGAATCCTGGGAAGCACCGTCTGAGCTATAGTAACACTCCTCCTACACCTCATAACTACAAAATCCAATGGATGACTGTCATCTACACCATCATCACTCTCGCCACCACCTACTACTCCACCATCACTATCCCCCCCGCCCTTTGCACCACCATCACCTATGCAACCACCCTCTACACCACCATCATCACCTCTGCAAACACCCTCCCCACCATCATCAACACCCTCGTCATCTCCTCCATCTCCATCAACTGGAAGTACTAGCTCATTTGGATGAGTAAATCTAGGAAAGGGATGCATATGGAAGTACTCTAAATAATCCTTAGTCATCCCAATGTCTGTAATATACAGAACATAATCCCACAAACCTGGTGTCAAAGTATAGTACTCTATACAAGGTACCTCATATGATAAACAGGGGCCCCACTCTAAAACATCATGTCATCATCGTGCATAATGGTAAACTCCCAGGGGCATCCCCTGAACCCATCCAAACTATCAACATACTCGTAGATACAAGTAGCGCTCAAGCACAACATGTGTCTGCCTAATTAGATAGCAGGATAACATAAAGGGAATCTCCAGCTAATCCTTTGGCCATTGCTCACAATCCAAGTACGGGCGCCATGTGATAGTCTCCAAATCATTGAGAGCACATCTCCAATAGGAAACCTTTCCTAGCTTATGTTGGACATGTGGACCACTATAACTAAAAACATAAGGTCTCCCTGGTGGTCGATGTCTCTCTCCCATGGGTCGAGTGATGGCTATATGCTCCCATGCCCAAGTCTAAAATAATGTGACGCCACATGATAGGCTCGTCGCCCTGTAATAAACAACCTCGTGCAAATCTCGATATAAGTGGGCTAACATACATGAGCCCCAGGCATACCTAGTACCATCAAGTGTCATCCATGATCACACACTACCCCAACCTACTAAAAATCCCTTTGACCTATGATCAGGACAAAGGAATCCACCAATGAATCTGGAAAGCAAACATGGAAAAGGATCATATCTACTAATCATCTATGTCCAAGGGATCCATCGGCCTATAACATGATCATCTCAGCATAACCTCCTCAAGATAGTTGTCTTTCCCTGCTCTATCTTATCGTACACCACTATCTCTCCCATCACTAGGATCCGTAGAATATGATAGACGTCCTCTAGAGTCACGATCATCTCTCTAGTCAAAAAATGAAACGTGTTATGATCACTATGCCATCTCTCCACCAATGCTATCAGTAAACCTCTGTTGATTCTATATTGTGGAATATCTAACAAAGAAATAAACCCACAATGGGAGATAATCTCTAAGTCAATTGAGGACAACCAATGGACCATGTTCCAGTTCTTCAAGAATCGCTCCCGAGACTAGAGTACATCTCCATCTCCATAATCATGAACACAAATCAGTCGATCAATGTCATGTTCAATCAATATTATCAGTCAATCAATGTCATGTTCAATCAAGACTATTAGTTATTCAAAGTAATGTGTAGTTAATCAAATCAAGTTCAATCAGGACAATCAAATCAATCAGAACAATCAACATCTCAATCAATCAACCCATCATTCCTCACCTATCATGAGGACAATCTACTATCAATCAAACTATTGTTCCTCACCTATCATGAGGATGATCTGCTATTAAATCAACCCATCGTTCCTCACCTATCATGAGGACAATATACTATCAATCAACCCATCATTCCTCACCTATCATGAGGACGATCTGCTATCAATCCTACCATCATTCCTCGCCTATCATGAGGATGATCTTCTATCAATCCTACCATAGTTCCTCACCTATCATGAGAATGATATGCTATCAATCCTACCATCATTCCTCACCTATCATGAGTATGATCTGCTATCAATCCTACCATTGTTCCTCACCTATCATGAGGATGATATACTATCAATCCTATTATCGTTCCTCGCCTATCATGAGGATGATACAACACTGGTTCTATCATTTGATTCTCACCTATCATGAGATCAAATCATCATGCAAAACATCAATCGAACAGTACACATACCACAATCTGACTGAAATCAATCCAAAACGTGACAAACCGATGACTCCTAGACTTCAAGGACATCTTGTGAACTCACCCCAAGGGCTTTCCACAATCACACCCCACAAAACGGGTCAAACGACAAGCTAAACCACCTCAATTCAACAAAGATGAAAACTTTCCAAGGAAACAAGAGGCACCATTTGGGATCCCGAAGGCACCAAAACAAATTTTGCATCTCAAAAACATGTTTTCCAAGCTTGCAAGAGGTGCCACTTGGGACCCCAAAGGCACCAAAACAGAGTTTAACATCAAAAACCTCCATTTTCAAGCTTGCAAGAGGCGCCACTTGGGACACCAAAGGCACCAAAATAGTGTTGGAGGCCAAAAAATTGAATTTAAAGCTTACAAGAGGTGCCATTTGGGACCCCAAAGGCGCCAAAACTCTAAAAACACCCAAAAACATGCATTTTCAACCTTGCAAGAGGCACCAAAACTCTCAAATGACTCAAAAACATCAATTTCAACCTTGCAAGAGGCACCATTTGGGACCCCAAAGGCACCAAAACTCTTAAAACAAATGAAAACTTGAATTTCAAACTTACAAGAGGTGCCATTTTGGACCTCGAAGGTGCCAAAACTCTTAAGCATGCTTAAAAACACTCAAAAATGAAAAAAACATCACCCAAAAGTGCATAAGCGACATCCAATAAGCTACAACATCTATCTACGATGTTCAAAATACCATTAAAAGGCAAGAAAATGACTAACAAAGAGGTTTCTCATAAAGCGTATCGTAGGTCCAGAGGCAGTAGGCTGATCAGGTTGGCGAAGATGCTCGAAATGATGCTTGTGGTATGGGATCACCATTTTCCTCTAAGCTCTCCACTCTTTAACTTCTCCAAACTCCAAATGTGCAAATGAATCCCATTTTACCACATTTTACCTTTTCAAGGGTAAAATGGAGGGAATTATGGTGGGATTTATTTCCCATTTTTACAAAAGAGGAGGGGTAATTAATCAATACTATTCCAAGAAAGAGCTTGCAATGACCTTTCGAGAGATAAATCGTCTCTGCTATTAGTATCTCACTGAATCAATGTTGGATCATCGTCATAATCATCACAACACCATCACCTCATTCCACCATTTCATTTTAACATCCCCACATTCACCGATTTATCTCTCGAGGGGGCATATATCCGTCAATACCTGAAATTCAAAAGTCTAGGGCATTGAAATCTTGCATCGTCTAGGGCATCAAACTATTTTTCGAGCATCAACATCAAAATTTTCTTTGAAGCAATATGTAAACACATTACTTCAAAGAGGGGTAAAATGTATACACCCAAAAATGACCATGATATTCAATTAATCAAATATAACCTATTTGATTAATACTTCAACTACATATAAATAAGGTCTTACTTTATTTATATTGTTCACTTTCCTTTTAATTCTCCTAAATCACATTCTTCTAAATAATTAAATAAACAAAATACCCTAAACATTTTTATTTAATTAACCTTCCTTAATCCTGATTAAGAATTAGAGCACATTTCTACAAATTTTTGTGTGCCACCTCATAAAGATCACATGAAAATAAATAAGCCTAATTATTAATTAGAATTATCCTCACACACTTCCACCAATGAGAAAAAGCACATGGCTTTATTCCCCCACACTTCCAACAAATTTGGAGCACATGGGTCTTTGTTTCACACACTTGGGAATCCCATACATTTGGCATGCTTCCAATTGGTCAAAGGATTCTCTCCACACACATGGCAAGTTGTTCTTGGTCAAGGCGACAACATCCTGATTCCTTTCATCTCCACCATCTATTATTTCTCCTTCAAATATAGACCGTTGATAGGTGCCACCTCACAAAATACTTGAGAAACCCTATAAATACACCCTCTTTCCTTAGCATTTATAATCCACCTTTTGAGTAATGTTATAATGCTATTTTGAGATACAAATTGGAATAGTGTTATAATGCCATTTTTCATCCACACTTTGAGTATTGTTACCATGCAAGTTTTTCGTAGGAGCTTGGACCTTTCATGGAGTCTTATACTTACTTTTCATATCATATGTTACTTTGCATTCTCATCTTAGATTAATTAATTGCTTCATAGTTACATTTTATCATCCCCATTGCATCATAGTTATATTTTAGGTTAGTTTGTTTTATGTTTGCATTTGAGCATATGCACAATCATGAATAGTTCATTTTAGTTTCATATCATCTCACTCATCTCCACCTTTTCATTTATCATCAACATCATCCTTTGTTTATCATTGTATCCATTATCCTTTCCATCATTTTGTTTCATTTAGAAGCATACAACTAATCATTCTAGCACACATTTGCATGCAGAAATCATCTTAGCTTGCATATTAAGCATCAAATCTCATTTTCTAGGTAGTCATTTTAACAACCTTTGTGCCCATAGAAATATGAGGGCCAAATGGTTTAATAAATCCCTAGAAATAGAGGACAATGATACGTATTTGAAATATTTGATTGTATTACGAATAAAGTAGTTTTAATTGCTTCAAACTTTGAATGTAAACCATCTCATTAAGGTTTGTGTTGACATTAGAATCCTCTCCACATTCGACACACGCACATGTAACAATGAATTTAGAGCCATACATATTATTGTTTCTCCTATTATGCATAACCAACATTAAACAACTTACAGTTAAACTCTCTTGTAGGCTAGTGCTCAGACAACTTCCCCTCGTTGCTTGATTCAATAATGGTGACTCTAGTTTCAGCTAAATCAACAGCCCCAATTTTTTTGACAGAAGATCTTCAGTGACACAACAAATTTTTTTCTTTTATTGTGATCTCTTTGCACAGTCACTTCCTCACACTCAAACTTGGGGGGTTCTTCAAATGAGCTTCAGCAGCTTCTTTTATTAGCGACGATCTCAACTCTTTTCATTGTAAACTCTGCTTCAATATGGTTGATGACGTTTCTCCTTCTCACTGGAAACAAACCCTTCATTGGCTACACTTTATTCTCAAGCCTACAACACTGACTACACCAATCTCCTCAAATTATCAACAAAGCTTGATGCTGCAAATATTGATTTACATCTCATAGCCCACGCAACTCATTCAAGGTAGCTCAGACACAGAACACACACCCAAGATGTTCTCACTGCTCACAATATCCTCAAGATCTTTTACCAAGTAGTTTCACCATCGGTTCTGATACCTTGAAAAGAAACATGGAGAATAGGAGAAGAAAAAAATAGAGTAAACTCTGAATTGAGCTCTACCGAATACAGGTTCAAGTATTCAATTTATAATCAAATACATAATAAATTCTAAAAGTATTGTAGACTGGTGTTAGCTATAGAATTATCATGTGCAGGTGAAACAGTCTCAACATGTTGTCCACTGGAGTCAACATTGGATGGTTCTAGATGGTGTGGTCGGTTGGTCTGTGTCAACAATTGATGGTTGATTAATTTATTCATTCCAACACTGAATACGTCCATATATGATATAGATTCATTTAGGTCGAGAACTCAATGGATGGGCTCGACCACCTCTAAGGCCTTTAGATTTTATGGCCCCTAGGTCTTATGGCATAAATATTTAAATGTTGGGTATATTTCTCTTCGCTTTTGTATTTGCACACATACACAAGGAATATCTATGAGACTCTATTTAGAAATGAAAGAAATTATGGAAAAAAATAACGATAGAAGATCCTAATAGTTATGTTTTGAACTAAGACTAAAGCACCAAAAATTTATGTCTTTCAATGTGAATCTAGGGTCACAAAAATGTACCTTTACTAATCCGCATAGCTCTGGGACATCTTGAATATGAGAGATAACACTGTTAGAAACCATCCTAGAAATACCAATGAATTGAAGCTCCCCATTCTTATCATGCATGGCATACACACTAGTAGCAGATGGAATCTTTTCAGCTAGATGTCTTGTATTTTCATCGAGAGGAATTGACTCGGTCTCTGCAAGCTTATTCATTGAACAAAATATTATCTTGCCCTCCCTCTTGTTGCTATTTTTCTTCTACTGCATTTTTCTTCACAGAGATGAATTGATTGGGAGTTTCTTAATCTAGAAGAATGATTAAGTGGGTGTTTCTTTGAAAGCGTGGAGATTGTAGAAGTATATGAAGAAAGCAATGGATGTGAGACATTGAAGATGTGTAGAGAGGGAGTGTGGGAATTGAGCCCTGTAATTGTTGCCATATAGGAAATTAGGTAGGTACTGATTTGTGATTTATGAAACAACTTATGGATGCCAAAGAAACAACTACAGATTAACAGGTAGCTTGTGGGTGCAATAAATTGTGAAGTTGAAATAGATTGGCAAGGAGGAGCAGGTGATTAGCGAGTTAGTATAGTTCTATAGTACTAATAAATAAGTTTGTAAGAGAGTTCGTACATGTTTTACAGAATAATAAATAGTGTAGATATCCAAATTTGACCACTTCCATATGGTCAAAGTTGTCTCCTTATTCATTCTTTTACTCATCTACTGTATCGGTATTAATTAAATCATTCATTTAATTAATATTTAATCATTTGCATAAGGTTCCTAAAGTATTTAATTTAATAATTAAATACTTTTACCTTCTTTCATCTCTAAATTAAATAAATATACTACTTTATTTAATTTAGTCATGTAACCTCTTTGAATTTAAGCCAATTTTTAATTCTTCTTGTTCTCTCTCATTGTCACATCCTCCAACTTTTGCAAGTGGGTCTCTAATTCCTCTTAGCCATCTAACCCTCTTCTAATCATAATTAATTTAATTAATTTATGGTTAGGATGTGTCACATCCTCCAACATTTGTCACTTGCTTCTAATCTTTACTTAATTATCTTAATCATGTGTTTGCACAACCTTAATCAAGGTCATTAGCCACATTTAGCATGTCTTTTTAGTCAACCTTTTCATTTGTCTTTCTTGCTATTGACCCTCTTTCCCATGTGAATTTTAAATTCTCATTTATTCCTCCTAGAATCTCCTCTTCCCATGAATCTTCTAAAATCTTTTGACTTGTCACATCAAGTCACATGTGGACAAAGGCTTCCCTTTTTGGAACTATGTCTTGTCCATGAGATTCTTGCAAGTATGTGAATTTTTAATTCACATTTATTTCTCCAACTACTTTCCTTTTTCCCATGGAGATTTTTGAGGAATTCTAAAATTCTTCAAAAGTCACTTTCATTCCCACTTGGGGACAAGAAGTTCTTTTTTGAGGAAATCTTCTCATTCCCCAAGGTACTTGCAAAGTACTTGTCCTCCTTCCACCTCATGTACCCTCCTTCCACCTCATTTACACATCACCATCCCTAAGCCATCTCACATTCCACATGTCAAGATGTGAGGGCTTGTGAGTCCTCAACTCACCATAGCCCTTCATCTTGACCTTGTTGGATAAATCTCAACCATTGAATTCTCTAGAGAATTCAACTTTCTCTATGAATACCCCCTTTTTCTCTAATTTGGGGGGTTGATCATTGTGCTAACCAAACTCTTGAAAAAAATTTATTTGAGCCATACTTAGCTAGAATTCTCATTTGCTTGCATACAACATAGAATTCTCATCTATTTTCAATCCATATTGCATCTCATTCATACATCTTTTGCCATCAAGAGAAGCATATATCATGTCAACAATCGAAGGGGGAACCAAAGGAGCAGCTTAATAAGGTATTATCATTATATCTATTTTGTTAGGTTTAACTTTTAGCCCAATCTTGAGGTGCTAGGTGTTTAGGTGGTTTCTTGCATGTTTTTCATTGCTACTCATTTTTGGGACCACGTTTATTCCTAATCACATTTCTAGCAAGCCCGGTGGGACCCATAGATGGGTTATGTTCTTTCATGTTTTCTATTTTTTTACTGTTTGTAGGTGCAAGTTGCAGATGGGAAAACCTGACCTATCAGATAGGCGTACCTGACCTTCAAGGGTGAACCTGACCCAATAGATAGGAAAACCTGACCTCCATAAAGACTTGAAAGTTTACAATTTTCACAAAGGGGTGAACCTGACCTTTCCAGGGGCATACTTGACCTTCAAGGACGAACCTGACCTCCACAGAGACCTGAAAGTTTGCAATTTTCACAAAGGGGCGAACCTGACCTATCCAGGGGTGAACTTGACCTATCTAGGGGCGTACCTGACCTTTCCAAGGGTGAACCTAACCTATGCAGGGGCATACCTAACCTTCAGGGGTGAACCTACCCCAATAGACAAGCGAACCTGACCAAAAATAGCTTTTTCTAGAAGGTAAAAAATGAAATTTAAGCACTATTTTTCACTATTTTGAGTGTTTCTAACCCCCTAATGTGTGTTGCTTGTGTCTGTGCAAGCATTTGATTAGCGTTTGGTGGAAAAAAAAAAAGAAATCACTAACAAGTTTCTTGCAGGATTATCTATTTTGAAACTTTTATCAGTTGTTGTTTATCATTTTTCAGTAATTTAGGAACATAGATTAAATAGGGGAAGTCAATTTACCTTGTGTGCCATGTTTTTGGTAAGCTATTGACGTATCCAATCCCCTTGCACCATTTGGTGCTCCTGGGTGACGAGAAATCATAGCTTACCAAGTCCTTTGAGTCACCGTCTTTTGCTTTTCTTAGCGAGACTTGCTTGGGGATTTCATCACCCCAAGAGACGATCCCAACCACGCATATTGGCAGGGTATATAAAGGAGGGAGAGCGAAATTTGTACCTCAATCCAACCACATCATAATGGGTGAAGCTTCAGGATGATGTGAAGAGTTGGTCTGAGCCTTTAGTATCTCACTAAGGTTCCTGCCTCAGGCTTGTCACAGGTAGGTGTTCACGGTTTGGGCCTCATGTACCAGGTGTATATCAAGGACTTCCTAGCAACCATGTTCATCCTAGAATAGAAGACTCTGTTGGCCATACCCATTTCTACTAGACTTAGGATCGTGTTGTCTGAACTGTCTTCTTTGTGTGAAACTAGTAATTTTTTGTTCAATCGAATTAGCCTTATCCTATGAATGTTGTTTGTTGTGTTTTGTGTCCTTTTCCTTAGTCTTTTGTCCAAAAAACATGTTCATATTTGTCCACAGGTGTACTTGACCTCTTGCATAAGTGTACCTGACCTATTGCATAGGCATACCTGACCTCTGAACCAGCCCCTTTTTAGCTTGTTTTGGTAAATTTTGATCAATCTTCAGTCCACAAGCGTACCTGACCTCTTGCACAGGTCTACCTAACCTCTAAACCAGGCCATTTTTAGCCTGTTTCAGTTAGTTTTGATCAATCTTTAGTCCACAGGCGTACCTAACCTCTTGCACAAGCATACCTGACCTCTTGCACAAGCGTACCTGACCTTTGAACCAACCCCTTTTTAGCCTGTTTCAGTCAACTTTGATTAGCCTTCAGTTAGACAGGTGAACCTAACCTCCAAGGGCCGACCTAACCCTTGAATAGTCAGTTGTGTCACCCTGTTTCATCATTCCAAACTCCCGTTTCATCGTTTCAAGTGCCCATTTTTCCATTTTGAGTGACTATTCACCCATTCCGAGCATTTGTCCCCCCATTTTGAAGGTCTATTTCCCCCAATAAAACATCCATTTATCCATTTAGAGTCATCGTTTATCCAATCTGAGCATCTGTTCATTCTTTCAGACTGTCGCTCACCCATAGTTGTTCTTTCCTTCCAATAGTCATTCTTCCATTTCAATAATCATTCCTTTGTTCCAAGTTGTCATTTCTCCATTCTAAGTTGTCATCTACCCAATTTTGGACTCCATCCATCTGTCTTGGTAGTCATTCTCTCATTTTGGGCTCCTGTTTCCTTGAGGCCACTCATCCGTTTGGATTGTCATTTCCCTCATTTTTGAAATCATTCTCCCATTCCGCTAAACTTCGTTTGAAGTAGTTATTCAACTTGACTTAGGTGTCTAAGCTTGATCTTCATCCTCTGAAACTGGCTTAGGATTTTCATCCATCCTAAGTCGGTCATCCTTATCAGCCCTATCAGTCCACTTCCATCTCAAGTTGGATTCAGCACCATCATCATACATCCATCTCTTAATCAATCAATCAACACCTTACATTACCAAGGATAATTTTTGAACTTGGTTTAGAACCCCTTCACCATCCTAGTCCTATCAATCACTTATCAATCCAATCCAGTCTTTTCATCAATCCAATCCAATCCTATCTCATCAATCATCTTATCGGTCAATTCAGTCCAATATAATTTTACCGACCATTTCATCAATCAATCCAATTTGATCCTATCGATCGTTTATCAAATCGAATCCTTTATCAATCATCTACTCCAATCCTATCAAAGGGAACAATCCACTTTGATCTAATCAAATTGAATCTATTGTCAATCATCCAATCCAATCCTATCAAGTCACATAGTTGTTGGTTATTCCATCATCCAATTAAGTCAATCCTTTATCATCTTGATCATCCTCATACCATCTTGCATGCTCGTTCAGACCCGGTCATAGACAAGGAAAATGGTCAAGCAACAAGCCCAAAATTCCCAGCCGAATATTCCTCAAGATCCCAACAACACGGCAAATGTCTCACAAGATCCCAATAACGGTACAAATATCCCTCAAAATCCCCAAAATGGTACATCATCACAGTCCAACACTGACGGTCAAAACACATCACCACCCAGAGATGAGAACGTGGTCAATCAACCCAAACTCACACTTGAGGAACATTTTAGTAACCCCGCCAATGTGTAAATGATAGATCGCATGTTCGAAAAACATGGGGAAGAAATCTTGGCCCACCTAATTGAAAAAGGTGTCAAACCACCATCAGGTGTTGACCTATCCAAGTATAGCAATTCCACATCTAACATACCCCAAGGTTCACAAAATGCACCAAGTAGTTCATACATCCCCAATGTTCCTCCAGTGGAGGGTTGGCATCAATCTAAATTTGGCAACATCGTTCTTTATCACATTAACAATCCCCCACACACCACAATCTCAATCATGGGGGCTCCTCAAGTATCTGATCCCAATAATCCTTTCGCCTATGGCATGCCCCAAAATGTTTTACAACCTCCGCCATTAATGCTGACAGCACCACCCCTTTCAACTCAACCTCCAGTCAACATTGGGGGCAACCCTTTTACTGCATTTTCTCCACCTCCTAGGGCCACAAATCTACCACCACCTTTTTACACATCTCAACAACCTCCCCAATCTAACATACCACCTCAATTACCTCTGCAAGGTACATCCCAACCAAATGTTCATGTTGTTACCCAACAACCTCCTTTGCATAATGCCCCTACATTATCTCAGCCGCCTCATCAGCAACCCCCACATAATCCTTTAATTTCTTCACAACAACCACCACACCAATCGCAAGGAAATCCATCCTGACCTCTCGTCCAGACCATATCCCCATTCTTTGCATCCATTTTACATCCACAAGTTCAACCACAACACAACATCCCATCTCGGCCCATGCAATAGCCGACATCACATCAGCAGCCTCCCTAACACTATTACTATCATAACCAACATCAGTTTCAGCAACAACCACCCCATGTGGCCTCTCGATAGTCATAGCAGTACCTTCAATACCAATAGACCAATCCACAACACCACATCCAAGCTCCTCAGCATCCTTCTAGATATTATTATCAAACAAATATATACTATACCTCACAACAACAACCCCAATACCAACAAACTCCCTCAGCATACCAGCAAGGGATATCATCATCTCACTATCAAAATCCATATGTCAACCTTTAGACGCTATCTTAGCAGGATCCTTTGTCGTCCTCCCACCCATATCCATCCAACCCATCTGCCTCGATTCCTATGCCACTGGTCAACGCTGATCTGTTGGAAATAAAAGCTACTTTGAAAGATCTTCAATTCGGGACTAGTAAACAATCTTTCAAATTTGAAGATATATGTCCCTATCAATTCGATCCATCCATCTCACTAATTCCCTTCCTGAAGTAATTTGAGATACCAAATTTTGATAAATACAGGGGAAACAAGGATCCTAAAGCCCACCTCCAAGAGTTTTACTCCCAGTGTTAGGAGGTTATGCACAATGAAAACTACCTCTTGCACTTGTTCCCATGAAGCCTGATGGGATACGCCTTGGATTGGTTCATGGGTATAGAATGGGGGTCCATCAAATCCTTCACAGATCTTTTAGAAAAAATTGTTTCTTACTTCTCCTTCAATCTAGAAAAAGACAATGATACCTTGGACCTTCTTAAGGACAAGCAGTGTGACAGTGAAACCTTTATTGGCTACCTCCAAAGGTGGTGTGTGTTGGCAAGCCAAATGAAAACCCCTCTCAAGGAGAAAGACACGGTCACTCTCTTTGTGGAGAATTCACAGCTCGACATGGCTCATAATTTTAGGTTACACTATGTCACCACTTCCATTGAAATAGTGGAAAAAGGACCCATCCTTGAACACGCCCTTATTGCTAAAGGACACATCAAGATACACAACCATGACAAAGAAATTCCATCCATCGATAAGTCACGCTTTTGGAACAAGAAAAAAAATATAGTGAATGATGGTGTCACTGACACTAAACATGTTCAGGTGGCCAATACATCCCAGAGGAAACAACCCTTTGTACCTAATGCCATATATGTGCCACAAGGGGCGTCTCGTCCTCCTCAACAGTCAAGGGAACAGAAAACACCAGTATACTCAATTAGGAGAATCCTTGAGTGTCGTCTTCAAGAAGTTGTTATAGGTCAACTATTTGATCACATATCCTATCACCAAACCACTTGATGAATCTAAGCCCAAACTAGCCTGGTTTAGGGAGAATGAATATTGTGAATTCCATAAGATTAAAGGGCACACTTTGAATAAGTTTCAAGGTCTCAAAAACTATGTCCAAGATCTTATCAATCGAGGAGATATCAAAGTCGATGCTAGTCAAGCTTCATCATCTAATGCTCAATTACAGATATATCAAAATTCCTTCCCTAACCATAAACAAGGTGCAAGTATCTCCAACAACAATACCCAAGACAACAACACAAATAACATAAGTTATAAGAATGTATCCCTCAATTATGATGCAATTTTCCATTACATTGAGCAGGTAGAACGCCATGTGTCCATGACACATGTTAAAGGTAAAGATCCCCAATGTGTTGTTGCTACTCTATGATCCCGCATTACTGTCCCTACAGCCTCCACACCTGCCCAGCCAAATCCTATAAACTCTCAGTACAACATTCTTGATCACTTAGGAAAGACCCCTGCTCAGATCTCAATCTTGGATCTATTTAAGTCTTCTCTCATACATCAGGAAATACTCAATAGAGCTTTACAAGAAACTCACGTACCTAACGACATCGATCCCACACGGTTCCAAGCTTTAGTAGGACACCTGGCTTTATCTTACTAGCTACATTGCAGCCAAAATGGCATGCCAAATATTGATTCCAATCATAACCGTCCCTTACACATTGAAGTCCTGGTTGCCCGCCATAAAATAAAAAGGGTCCTGGTAGATAATGGCTCTGCCCTCAATCTATGCACTCTGAAGTTCATAAAATAGGTAGGGTATACTCAAGCAAATTTGAGTAATCAAATCATCATGATCAAGGCTTATGATAATGTAGAAATAAATTCTAAAGGGATTATCAGTCTTCCTATCCAGGTTGGACTTGTAGTTTAGTATACTACCTATCATGTCCTTGATCTAGACTTACCATATAATCTCCTCCTCGGCCGCCCATGGATCCACATCATGCAAGCCCTCCCATCCATGTGCCATCAATGCCTAAAGTTCCTAATTAATTGACAACAGATCACCACTTATGCCAACCCACAACCATTTGAATATTTTCATGCTCTAGAAGCATCATTTCCCCATTTACATTATTGTCCTAGGGTTGAAATGGGGGCATCTCAGTCATCATCCTCCAATCCATCATCCACCATGAAAGCCACTCCATCTCCTACCACCAATCCTAGTGTCACCAAAGTCTAGATCATTGACAAGGGGTGTGGTGAATATGAAATGCATACAGCTCTAA
Organism: Sequoia sempervirens; assembly: GCA_007258455.2. Taxonomy (NCBI): domain Eukaryota; kingdom Viridiplantae; phylum Streptophyta; class Pinopsida; order Cupressales; family Cupressaceae; genus Sequoia; species Sequoia sempervirens. Next base: position 261,258,268 of record VDFB02000015.1, read on the forward strand.
ATGTGGCAACCATGCCACTGTCACCACACCTATGGCCAACCTTCAAAGTCTACACCAAAAGAAGACAAGACCATCACCTTTAGTGTTAAAAACATCCCCACTACCACTTTCTGATCTCCTAGTTTAAAGACAGATGCACCATAAGAGGATATTAGTCAGTGGGTATACCATGAAGAACCCCAACCAGATCCTCCTCTAAAGGAATACTTTCAGGAAGTATACCCTTGGTCAGCTAAGTTCACAGAAAAGCGTAACTACCAAGGCGGGAGCCTAGGTAAAAAAGAACAAGGACGGTTGCAACCTATTGATGTATCAAAGCTTCCACGGAATATAGGCCTTGGATATGAAAAAAAGTAGAAAGGCCCCACAACATCATCTAATACCTCCAATAGTGTTACTATGGATGATGGCCCCTTGGAAGAAATACCTGAGGAAGAATCCATCATACATGTGTACGATGATGTTGATCACATAGACCTCTCATCCATGTTTGACTATTTATCCATCTTTACCATCAGCCTTTCTCTTTGCCATCCCAGACTCATTGATTGGGACCTACATGATAGCACACCTTCCAATGTCTCCCTGGATATGTATGTCAACCTCATGGGATTGGGGGAGGATGAATGCTCTAGTCGCAAAAATAAAAACAAGAAAAATAAAAAAATGCTCATCTAGCGAAAACCTCCCCGAGGCACTTCCTAACCTAGAAAAAGTAAAAATAATAGTGAAAACCTCAAAGAGGTGCTAGAGGATGGAGATGTTCATCTTCCCCTTGTGGGAACTCAATTATCCATGTGGTCATCCATCCTAATTGAAGAAACTCAAGAAGTTAACCTGGGTATTGCTGAAAACCCTAAGATCACCTATCTAGCCAAATCACTATCAGAGCAAGAATATTTAGTCATCATTCAGCTACTCAAAGATGGTATCATTAACTTTGTTTGGTTTTACTTAGATATCCCAGGCTTAGGCCCTGCTTTAGTAGTTCATCATCTGGATGTTCGCTCAGATGCCAAGCCTATCAAATAGAAGCTCTAAAAAATGCATCCACAGGTAGCATGATTAGTCAAGAAGGAATTGAAGAAATTACTGGATGTCAATTTTATCAGACCCATTGACTACTCTAATTGGATCTCCAACATAGTGCTTGTTTCCAAACCAAACGAAGACATTCAGATTTGCACAGACTTCCGGGATCTTAATAAATCTTGTCTAAAGGATGACTTCTCGCTGCCCAATATTGACATGTTGGTCAACCTTACTGTAGGACATGAGATGTTGTCCCTTATCGATGGCTTCTTTGGTTACAATTAGATCTTAATTGCACCTGAAGACCAACACAAGACCACTTTTACAACACCTTGGGGTACTTTTTGCTACAATGTTATGCCCTTTGGTCTCAAGAATGCGGGGGAAGCATATCAGAGAGCAATGACTGTCATCTTCCATGACCTCATCCATATCATCATGGAAGATTATGTTGACGACTTGCTAGGAAAATCCAAAACCATAGCAAAGCACCCTGCCATCTTGAAAAATATCTTTGAGCGATTAGTACAATACAAGTTAAGACTAAATCCAAAAAAGTGTGTCTTTGATGTCACATCAGGGAAACTGTTGGGTTTCATAGTCTCCTGAAGAGGCATTGAGGTTGATCCCACCAAGGTGAAAGCTATTCTGAATATGCCTCCCCCACACAATCTGAAACAATTAATAACTCTCCAAGGAAAGTTGCAATCCATTCATCAGTTCATAGCCCAGCTTGTAGATAAGTGTCAGTCATTCACCCATCTTCCGAAAAAAGACTCCACCTTCAAATGGAACCAACAGTGTCAACTAGGTTTCGATAAAATCAAGGAGTACTTGGCTCATCCACTAATCTTGATGCCACCTATTCCAGGAAAACCCCTCGTGCTTTACATCTCCGCCACTTTAGTCACACTGGGGGCATTATTGGCACAGCATGATGAGTCCTCAAGAGAATAGGAAATCTACTACATCAGTCGAACATTGGTCAGCTATGAATTAAATTATTCACCCATGGAGAAAGCATGCCTTGCAGTGGTCTTCAGTACACAAAAACTTTGACATTACATGCTCAGTCATCCAGTCAAATTAATATCAAAAATTGATCCACTAAAGTATTTGTTATCTAGAACCACTTTAACCAGTTACATGGCTAAGTGGGTCATGCTCCTAAGTGAGTTTGGCATAGAGTACATGGATTGCAAAGCCATAAAAGGACAAGTCATAGCTGATCAATTGGCCAAGGCACCCCTAGTGGATGCTTACCCTTTGGTCACTGAATTTCCAGATGAAGAATTTTTCACAGTAATAGCACATGTTTGGACATTGTATTTTGATGGCTCATATACTCATAATGGATCAAGAGCAGGAATTTTTTTTGTTACCCCTCAAGGTGACTACATCCCAAAATCATTCAAGATGGCATTCCCATGTACCAACAACATGGCTGAGTACAAATCCATCCTCACGGGTCTCTAAATTGCAAAGCAGTGGTACATAACTCACTTGAGAGTCTTTGGTGATTCATTGTTGGTCATTAAGCAAGTTAATGATGAATTCCTAACAAAAGATGACAAGCTGTTACCCTACAAATGCATGGTGGATGACTTCAAGAAATATTTCACCTTCATACAATTTGACCAAATTCCTAGGGTATAGAACAAAGCAGCTGATGTTATGGCTACTATTGGCTCCCTAATTGACATGCCTAAAGATCGAACAAAATGCGAGTTCCTTGTGGAACAACTTTTAATCCCAACATGATATCCCTGAGACTAACATGGTGTGTGACATTGTAGGTCCCACTTCCCCATGGTACCAAGACACATATACTTATCTACATGATAATATTTTACCGCCAGATCTCACATGAAACCAACGAAAATCCTTTATCCAATGTTCTTCCTAATACATCATCATAGGTGATATGCTTTATTGTCGCGGGTATGATGGAACCCTCCTTAGGTGTCTGGATGAGATCAAAGCCAATACTGCATGAACAGAGGTACATGGTGGTGTTTTTGGGGCCCATTCAAATGGTATGGCCTTGGCCAAAAGGATTCTCCAAGCTAGATATTATTGGCCTACATTAGAACATGATGCTTGTGAATTCATGAAGAAATTCCTTCCCTGCCAGCAACATGCAAATTTGATTCATGCTCCAGCACAGGACCTTCAACCTCTTCTAGCATCATGGCCCTTCTCTCAATGGGGTTTTGACTTGATTGGAAAGATTTTCCCACCATCTTCCGACAGCCACACATTCATAATTACTACTATTGAGTACTTTACCAAGTGGGTGGAAGCAATGCCACTCTCACAAATCACCGATATTCAAATTTCAAAATTCATCTTTTATCATATTCTTTGTAGATATGGTATTCCATCCACCATCCTCTCAGATAATGGAAAGCCATTCAAAAACTAGGCCATGAAACACCTCTGTGACACCTTTCATATCTTGCAACGTTGGTCAATGCCTTATTACCCCCAGGGTAATGGTCAAGCAGAAGCTACCAACAAGACCCTTATTTGCATCCTCAAAAAGGTGGTCAATAACATTGATAAAGATTGGAACCTCCATATTCATCCTGCTCTTTGAGCCTATCGCACCTCCATCTATACCCCTACAGGCGCCACCCCCTATTCTTTAGTGTATGGTGTTGAATCCATCTTTCCAATTGAAGTTGAGATCCCATCACTAAGGATTTCTCTGAAGAACCCTATCAGCGAGGAAGAAGCTCATGTCGCACAGCTTGCACAACTGGAATTACTTGATGAAAGAAAAATCAAAGCCTATGATCATCTGTAAGCTTACCAAAACCACCTCAAGTGTAACTACAACAAGAAGGTTCACCCTCGACAGTTCCATATTGGTGCTCTTTTCCTTAAAGATAACTAGCGTACTCAACAAGACCACGATAAGAAAGGAAAATTTGAAGCAAACTGGTTGGGTCCTTATATCATAACCACTAAATATAGATCTAGGGAATACAGACTTGCTACCCTTGAAGGAGAACTCCTAGAAGAGCCTATCAATATCAAGCATCTTAAGAGGCTTTACACCTAAGTCCACTTGGTAACCATACTTGCAAAAATATAAAAAAATCAACAAAAATCAACAAAAAATTCCAAAAATAGTAAAGAGAAATAAATTCGTCCTATGGTGAAAACCACCCTTGGTAGCACCTTGGATAGGTATGGATGGTGAAAACCTAGTAACAGGAATCATTTATAGAGGGCTTAATCATTATCTACCTTGCATCCTAATTACTTTGTGACTCCATCCATCCTATCCTGACATCCTCTCCCATTCCATCCTCGGCCACTTGGTATATTTTGATTGAGCATTGGACGATTATATGATATCCATCATCCTAAGATTTTTATCCTAATCTAAGTTTTTGTCATCAGTTTTTCCGTCTGTCAGTTTGTATCATCATCTAGGATCATCCATCATGTTAGTCTCCACCTAGGCCTCATCCTGTCATATTGATCTCTTTGGTCTTAGTCGAACTATGTTTCCCATGTGCTTTCATGTAGGCAAGGGTGATCATTTGATCTGCCCTCAGGGCCTTCAGATCATCTTATGATGGTCCTCCATCATCTTTCCTCATTGTCTCCTTTTCACTTTTATCCATGGTCGGTCATCAATTTTTTTTCTTTGAACTACGTTGCCCCTGCGCTTGCACGTAGGCAAGGTCAATTTTTTGATCCACCCATGGGGCTTTGTTTCGCCATTGTCTCATCAATCTCCATTAGTCCTCTTTCTATTTTATCCATGGTCTTTTCTGGAACTACGAGGGCTCTGTGCTTTCACATAGGCAAGGCTAATCTCTCATCAGCCCCCGAGCCCCTAGGTTTGTAGGGTGTGTCGGTCCTTTGTCTAGTCTCTTGTGTCATGTTTTCAAGAGTACCCTTATCTAGCTAGTTCTTCACAAACAAAATCCTCTAGTGTCAGGAGATATGGTTAATAAAAATATCTTGCGTCACCTGGATCATTTTTGTTTAGTATCCATCATCGGTCTCAACAAGATGCATCCTTCCTAACAGACCACGTCATCACCCATCCATCCTCGTGATCCTATGGAAAAGGACATTTAACTTTGATTATGGTCTTTTCATACTTTTGGATTTTGTTTATTGTTTGAGCTCCCTATTCGCACTTATCAAAACTGCCATGATCCATCATATTATGGTGGGTTTTGATGAGTTAACGCAGGGGCATCTTCTGATCATTTATTGTTGATGTCTGATGGGTCGTTCCCACATAGTACCCACCAGGATCCCTAGAATCTTGTGTTACATTGGGAACATCCCTTTGTGCTTGTGGTTACTCTAATACCTAGCCTGACCAAGGTTATCGTGACTTTGGGGTGTTAGGATAACCTTGTTTGTTGTGTTTTTTTCATGCATTTGATGCTAACTCACCTTGGTCTCATATATCATGGTATTTGGTATCTTATGCTATAGAAAAAATCAATGCTCTGAAGATGGAAAATTGAATTCCTAACTGCATTTCATTTCATTGCATGCACCCTCCATTCAGCCTTATTCATAACCCATGACTCATGATTTAGGTTGTGCAAACTTTGATTCTTTTCCCCCTTGGTTTTCCTCTCAGGGTACTAATGGTTCTTGATAGGTGTAGTATCACACCTACGTTACACCTATCATCTACCAACATTCCCATGCAAGTCCTTATTGATGTTTAGGTTTACATTATAGGAATTCATGTTTCATTCATATTGTGTGTTACATTGTAGATACAACATATTTGATCTTTTATAGATTGATTAGATTAAGCATCTTAGTTTCATTTAACCCATACATGTCCATATTAACATTCACATAATACATGCATTACTACCTGCAAAACATATTGTTAGATCCATCATAATTACATTTCATACCAAATATTCATCTCATCCTACATTATAAACATTAATACATGCATGATCACATCCATCCACATAAACATAAATTATTATATACATGTGTATATATAAACTAAATCGTCCATCACATAAAACATAATGCATAGTGTCAATAAGGACTATTGCATATCATAATCAAAATAATACAATATCCATCTCATCATAATGTTTCAAACACAATCAAATATATATCTATCATGTATATCATCAAATGAGGTACAAAATCCAGAGATGTAGATCACATCTGATCTCTGCTAACATGTACTAAATCTCCATCATGCACCTGTCAAAAACTGGTACCCTGCCATATGCTCTCTGACTTCTCTACTGTGAGTTGCCCACGTCTGATCTCTGAGGAGAGTCAGGCACTAGCCCTTCATGCATGGAATTCCCTTGATAATCATGGGTAGGGGTCCCCTGGTACCCACCATAAGGAGAGGGATTCTACTGATAGTCGTTATACCCCCTGGTACGTGTCCCTAATGACTAGGACAGTGTTGGCATCTGAGGTACCTGTCTAATATAGTGCACTGTGTGCTACACGCCGGATCTAGAACAACCTACTCATAGACACACCTCCAATAGGTTGCCTCTTGCATATAATCATCTCTTTGTCCAGCCTGATATCTAGCAGCATTCTGCCCATGCATGTACATGTCTCGATCTGCACTAATGGCTCTCTTCTCTTGCCCCTAGGCCTCCTGTGCTAATATTAGTTGTTGTACCTGCTCTATAGCCCTGCCATTCTTAGCCTATGTATCCTGTAACTGTGCCTGCATTCCCTATACCTCTACCCCTAGCTCCCCCTCCCTGGCTTGTGTTGCCTATAGCTGAGCCTATGTTGTGTCTCACTCACTTTGCAACATTTGCATCTACAACTCTACTGCATCCCTCTCCCTATGCACAACCTGTGCCCAAGCCACTACTACATCCCTATCCCTCTGTAGTGCCTGAAGTCTCAACTCGGCTGCATCTCGCTCTCTCCAAAGAGTTGATACCTATGACACTATCGTATCCCTCTCTCTCTAAAGAGACTATCTTTGTGCCTATGCCACCTCTAGCTCACTCTATGACACCTGAACTCATGCCAAAACTACATCTCTCTCCGCCTCCATAATCTGCACTTGTTCCTGTGCCACATCTCTCTCTATCTGCAGCACACGTATTTGCACCCTCATCTCCTCCTCTCTCCATGGCATCAATCCCATATCTCCAACTGTCTGCTCTAAATAGTACACTTTATCCCTGACCTCATCCCACTCCCCATGCAAATCCACTCTCTCTCCATAACTGCTCTATCTATCTCCACAAACCCTCTATATCTCCTACGGTCCCTACCCCAATCTCTGTAGACCCCTTCCCTGTCCCTACTCCAACAATCTATTGTATCACCTCCTCAACCACCAAATGGTCTCTCTCCCATCTCGTTGCATCCCCCTCCTCATGCTCCCTATCCACCACTGCTCTCAACCTCTCTACCTCTCTCTACAGGTCAACCATCTCATCTCGTGCCTCATACCTCTCTCTTTGCAACCTCCTCTCCACCTCTGTCACTATTGTGGCCAAATCTGAGTAGTCCCTCTCATTCTAGGAAAATCATGTTTGTAGCTCACTCATCTCTGCCTCTAATCTTCTCTAATTGACCTTTGACTATTGTAACCGCTACTTGCTAAGTCACAGCCTCTCCAAGGCCCCTCGTTGTACCTCTGTTGGATCCTCTCCTCTAGGTGGTGTCATCGATAGTCGTGGGAGATCATGTACCTCCATATCAATGTCCATCTCTTGTGGTTGATACCCCTCACTCTCCTCCGACACCTCCATCTCATCCACATCAATCACCACGAGGGCTCCCCTCCTCCTCCCCTCCATCATCCTCTCCTACTCTCCACTGGTCTCGGTCTGCTCTTGTCTCTGTCATTGCTGCCCTCCTATGGTTGTATGTGCCTCCTGTCTCTCCTGATTTTGACCTCATGTGGCTACATGAGCCTCATGTCTCCTCTCCCTCTAGGCCTCCTACCCCCTATCCTGTTGCACTCCAACCCTGGCCTCCTCCTCTCCCTCCTTTGCTCCATCTCCTCCCCAGGCTCTCCACCATCATCTCCTCCTCCTGCCTACCCTCACCAGCTCCTCAGCTACTCTGGACACCTCCTATCCTCCTCTCCGACATCCTCCTCTCTCATGTCCTCTTCTTCGTTGTCCCCGTAGACCCTGTCCCTCTCTCTTCCCTCATTCATCTCTCATCCACTGACCTGAACCCTAGTGCCTCCTCAATAGGCACCACCAGTGTAATCTATGGAGGTGGATGTCACCAAAACCACTGATCATATCAATCTGTCATTCCTGCATCTCTCAGTCCTTCCCTCCTGCTGGGTATGCCACCAATCATAGTGTCTCCAACTCCTCACCACCACCAAATCTAGCTCATCCCCCCATGGCCGCTCTCGTGTCAGTTATCAAAATATCACTCGCCCCACAGGAATATCTTGCCTCACTCGAAACTATCTCTTCACCCGATCTGGCCAATGTAACTCAACTACGCGCAGATCCTTCCCGATGATATAACATTGGGTGTATAAGTAGTCCTTGTGTCTTTCCTCATCCTCACTCCAGTCCCTGAATCACCGCAGCATATACGGATGCCATAATATCATCTCAACCCACACCTCATCAAATAATCTCCTCTAGACATCCACATCTCCAACCTCTCGATACCGCAATATCGCTCCTGCCTTTGTCCCCCATCCCTAGGCCACTACTGCTCTGTCATCATTCCCTCCTCTCAACAGGACTGGCCTAGTAACCCTGATATGCTCCTAGGCCCATACCTGTAGCAATGTGACATGTGTCACACTCAGTGACTCCCGATAGCATACAACATGCATATCCCAATACAGTTGTGCCAGTAGACAGGCCCCCCATGTAAACTGACCATCTTGGCCCTCAATGATGTGTTGAATCACCCCCACAAACCTTAGAGGTAGGCACTAACCACTCCTATCTGCTAATAGGATCCCGCTAATCAACCTTACTAAGTATAGCGACAATTTCAGTACCCTACAAGACAAACATATGTCCACATCCAGCTGATGCCACTGAATCGGTAGCTCATCATCACCAAACACAATCTGCATAGACTCATCCAGTTCCTCTTCCTCTACTGTGTTCTTGTTGATCGGGAGCCCTGCTATGGGGAGCCTCAAAATCCTCTAAACATCCTCTAGATTCACCGTCATCTCCCCTATCAGAAAATGAAATGTTGACGTGGCTGAGTCCCAACGCTCTATCAACACTGTCAACATGGCCCTATGGGCCTTAATCATCGGATATAATAGCATGTGCAACAATCCTGCCTCCACTAGCGCCTGGTGATATGTGCCCATCATGGCTACTATACATCTCTTTAGTACCTTGGACCACCTCTCCTGCGTCCGCGATTGGCCAAGATCCTGCATCCATGACATGCCAACATCTCTCAATCTTTCTCTCCCATCTTCTCTTTCTCTCCCATTTTCTCTTCCTTTCACCTATCTTAGGTCTCGTTCCCTATCTTTTCTTTTTTCCTCTATTTTCCCTCTTTCCCCCTTGTCAATCCTAGGTTGCGGATGGACCCAAATTAGCTATAGGCAGCCCCGCCCCCAGGCGCGGGAAAACTTGCCCGAGCCCCCGAGCGAGGTCGTGGGAAAACCCGCCTGGACCCCCCAGGCGAACTCGTGGGCCTATCTGCCCAAGCGCGGGCTAACCTACCCAAGCTCGTGCCCCGTGCGTAGGTGGACCCGCCCGAGCTCGGGCGGACCAGCCCAAGTTCGGGTGAGCCCGCACCCTACGTGCGAGCTAACCAGCCGTTGTGCACAGGCGAACCCACCTGGGAGTGAGTGGACCTGCCCCCGTACGTGGGCGAACCCATCCCTTCCCGAGACCCGACTCCAAACCCGCCCCTTCACATGTGACCTTGCCCTCTTCTAGAGCATGCCCATCTCCCTCCCAAGCATAGCTCCTTTTTCCCTCCCCGGACCAAAAAAAAAAAATCTTGATTTTTCCTCCTACCCATTTTTCCTCCCATCCCCCCCAACAAAATCCATATTTTCAAATTTTCTAAAATTCAAACAAAATGGAAAAAATCACAACATTGGGTTTGGAGCTAACCTGGCATAGAATGACACACTCACTGAAGAACTGTCACATCTCATCCGCTCGGTGGATAATGTCAGTGTCGTACTCCGACATCTTCTCCTCTGCTGCTCTCCTTCTCTCCTCTTCTCCTCCTTCCTCAACTGACTATTTTTCAAATGAGGAGAGGTAATTCTTACAATTACCTTATATAAATTTTTCCCCCATTTTCCACCTTTTTAAATGAAGGGAATTTCTTCCCTTTATTTAACAAAATTCTTCCTCCAACTAATTCCTCCATCCTCTATCTTCCTAGGGCCGCCATTTGTACATTATGCCTCTGTTTGACTCTATTCAAAAGCCAATCTTCTCAGTTTTCTGTGCTCTTTCCAATGACATATACCACTTTATACTTTTGAGAAGTTTCTCAGGACCCCTTTTCCTTCCCCGTCTGCCTTCTCATGGGGGCATACCCTACCATTCTCTTCCATTCCTCCATCATGAGTCTTCTCTCATGAGAATGGGGCATCTCCTTCTATTTCTTTCTGTTTGGGTAGCTCATCTGGTCTCCCCTATGTTGGGGCATCTATTTTCTGGTTGCTTCTTCTAGAGTCATCTGCATTTTATTCTCTTCAAAACCCTATTATCCTAATAGTATTTCAAAGATGGGAAAAATGTAGACATCCAAATTTGACCACTTCTATATGGTCAAATTTGTCTCCTTATTCATCCCTTTACTCGTCTACTTTGTTGGTATTAATTAAATCATTCATTTAATTAATATTTCATCATTTGTATAAAGTTCCTAAAGTATTTAATTTAATAATTAAATACTTTTAACTTTTTTCCTCTCTAAATTAAATAAATATACCACTTTATTTAATTTAGTCATGTAACCTCTTTGAATTTAAGCCAATTTTTAATTCTTTTTTTTCTCTCTCATTGTCACATCCTCCAACTTTTGCAAGTGGGTCTCTAATTCCTCTTAGCCATCTAACCCTCTTCTAATCATAATTAATTTAATTAATTTATGGTTAGGATGTGTCACATCCTCCAACATTTTCCACTTGCTTCTAATATTTACTTAATTATCTTAATCATGTGTTTGCACAACCTTAATCAAGGTCATTAGCCACATTTAGCATGCCTTTTTAGTCAACCTTTTCATTTGCCTTTCTTGGTATTGACCTCTTTCCCATGTGAATTTTAAATTCACATTTATTCCTCCTAGAATCTCCTCTTCCCATGCATCTTCTAGAATCTCTTGACTTGTCACATCAAGTCACATGTGGACAAAGGTTTCCCTTTTTGGAACCTTGTCTTGTCCATGAGATTCTTGCAAGTATGTGAATTTTTAATTCACATTTATTTCTCCAAACTACTTTCCCTTTTCCCATGGAGATTTTTGAAGCATTCTAAAATTCCTCAAAAGTCACTTTCATTCCCACTTGGAGATAAGAAGTTCCTTTTTGAGGAAATCTTCTCATTCCCCTAGGTATTTGAAAAGTACTTGTCCTTCTTCCACCTTGTGTACCCTCCTTCCACCTCGTTTACACATCACTATCTCTAATCCATCTCACATTCCACATGTCAAGATGTGAGGGCTTGTGAGTCCTCAACTCACCATAGCCCTTCATCTTGACCTTGTTGGATAAATCTCAACCGTTGAATTCTCTAGAGAATTCAACTTCCTCTATGAATACCCCCTCTTTTCTCTCATTTGTGGGGTTGATCATTGTTCTAACCAAACTCTTGCAAAAAATTTATTTGAGCCATACTTAGCTAGAATTCTCATTTGTTTGCATACAACATAGCATCCTCATCTATTTTCCATTCATATTGCATCTAATTCATACATCTTTTCCATCAAGAAGAGGATATATCACATCAACAATCGATTATCCTTAGGCTACATTCATTGTGCAAGGATTGTGGTGCAATCATGACCAAGGAGTCTTACCAAATCACCCAATCATGTATCCAAAACACACACACAACACAAATAATGAATTCACAACAAAAATCAAAATACTTTATTCATGTGCAAGAATATATTTTGGCTACGATGTCTTCAATGGCCTTAGCTCTCAATCCTTACAACTTCACAAACATCAACATAGAAATCTTTCTCCAATGTCTATTGATTTGTCTAACCCTTTTAACACTATGGAATTTTCTCCCAATAGCCTCCCCAAAAAGCCTCCTTCCAAATGAAATCAAAGTCCATATTTATAGCACATGAAATGTGGAAAAGGCGACCTCCCCACATCTAGGCATGATGGGACACATGGCAGTCATTTATTGGCCCTTAAGATCCATGTGTAGATCATTATAATCATTGTTTTGGTATTTTCCAGCGTTCTTGGAAATATTATGGAAATCTAAGGGATACATGGATATATCCATAAAGCATGAATTTTTTGTCATTATTCTTTTTGCGGAGAAACTAGGGCCATCAAGATGTTGCAGGAACCCAAGGGGATTATAGATGCCTTATCAGTACTTAGAAAACTCATCTTCTTTGACCATGTGGGAGAACCAATTCCATCTAGAAATTGTGGGAATTTGAGGGTCATGATGATGTATCTCGTTGATTTGTGAAGTTTGGCATTGGTCCAACTGCCTTCAATTATGGAGGGAAGTTGGGGTCATCGATACTTGATGAAATTTCAAGGGGACATGTAGATAACATCCATATGATGGTAGAAGTTCCATAATGATAGGTTGTGTGAGAAATTATAGACCATCAACATCTTGTGGAGATTTGAGTGGTATTGGGATGGATCTAACATCAAGGAAAAGTTCCACCTTAAGTGACCTTGTAGGAAAACAAGGGGCATCAAAATTTGTGAGAAAATGAGAGATAATCGAATGAGGTTTAAATACAAGATAATTTTTTGCAAGGCCTTAGAATATAATACTTAGGAAAAAAATTAGTGCCCAGAAGGTTATGTGTGGATTTAGAGGGGATCCAAATAGCGCAAGAAGTTTTACAAAGTTCGGATGCAAGCTAAAACTCTACAACTCCATAACTTGCTCCATTTTTATCAAATATTCCCTAAACTTGAAATGTGGACACCCTTTCAACTCTTCTTTGAGGTGAAATCATTAGTTGGCCATGAATCCTCAATAATTCTTCAAAAATAGATTAGTAACTCTTGCAAGCAAAAACAATAGCAATAGACAATAGGGAAACTTTATTTTATTGATGAGGATTGCAAGTGGACCTGAATACTCCTATATTAGACACATCAAGTAAGAAGATTGTGAGCATAGCTCACAAAAAAAATTTGGGTGGTAGAACCACCCTTCCAAGTTTCAAACAATTTGTTGCAAACTCCATCACTATACAGGTTCATCAAGAACTTTCTTCCTTTGTCTCTTTCAGTATTCGACTAAGACAAGTGCCATCCTCCTCTACCTGATTTGTTCCTCATCCCTCCTTCCTCTTGTGGACCCATTTCCACCATATCCTAAGCTCCTCCAATAAAGGTTTCCAACAACCTCCTTTAGACTCTTTATCTTATATATATAGCATCCTTTGTTTGCTTTTCCTTTGCTTCACCTTGTCGTACAACATCCTCTTTGTACTTTGTTGTTCTACACTGTCCATCATCTCCATATCCTCCAAATGACATTCCAAAACTTATACTACATCTTCATCTTGTTGGACTAATCCCTAATGTCTCCCTTCGTATTTGGGACATGGGCTAACTGCCTCCTATGGATTTTTTTATCTTTGATGTTTGTATTGATTATTAAAAGGTTGATCTTTTGGCACAATGACAAACGTGTTTCAAAAAATAGTATTCGAGTCATGGTCATGGGTTTGAATCCCCTTAGGTGATGCTGAGGTGGGAGATTGTTCGACTAATCACTAGTGTCTCCCTTTGAATTTGGGACATGGACTAACTACATCCCATAGATCCATTTATCTCTGACATTTGTATCAAGCATTAAAAGGTTAGACTTTTGGTGCAATGGAAAATGTGTTCCAACACATCTTTCTTCTCCTCTACCTAGATGCTACAACACCACCCTCAGCTACAACTTTTTTAAATACATTAGATTTCCACAGTCCATATTGAATCAGTGTGTGGCAAATATGCTAGTTTTACTTTACAAATAAATCCCATAATCTAAAAATCCTACTTTTTATGAGCCATAGATAATATCATATGAAAATTTTCAACTTTTCACATTCTGGATCCTAGTAATTGCACATACCCAATTGAATCTAATAGGAAACATAGGAGCTGACCAACTGAACCACCAAATGGCTTCTTTAATGAAATAGAACCAAGTAAAAAATTGTCAAATTTATCAAGACTGTTTGCTTAGATTCTTTAATGAAAAAGAAACAAGTAAATTTGTCAAATTTATCAAGATTGCTTCTACTTTCAACACATTGGGATCTGATACTAACGAAAAAACAAGCTTCCCTATCTTAGGAGAAATAAAATTGAACCCAATTGCAAGCTAACTGTAGCACCCTCAGCATCTAAATCACTAAATGCCCCTGGCCCTATTTGTTAACCTAGTTTCATGTAGAGGATAAGCCTAAGCTCTACCTTCTTCCAACTAGCATGAGCTAGAACCACACAAATTTGCCAAACCCAACAGACTCAAAGTGCAATTGTTGTTCTCAATGCATCATAAGATCAACCCTAAGTTATCAGTAGCAGCACCAACGCAGCTTATCATGTCTATGTCTTGTTGTTGAGGCTCAAAATTTAATATTGCCAAGAAAATAATCTGACATATCCATCCATAAAATTCACACCTTCTAAGACACAATAGTGAAAATCATGAGAACATGACTCACCAGTTGAAACAAACCTACACTCCACTACTAGTTGAATCATTGACAGGCCAAAATAAAGTCAGCGCCTATTAGCGCTAACAATACAATGGTCCTGAATACATCCATATAGGATATAGATTCATTTAGGTCAAGCAATCAACAGATGGGCTCGACCACCTCTAAGGCCTTTAGGTTTTATGGCCCCTAGGTCCTATGGCATAAATATTTAAATGTTGGTTATATTTCTCTTTGCTTCTATATGTGCACGCATATACAGGAAATATCTATGAGACTGTCTATATAGAAATAGAAAAAATTATGGAAAAAAATAATGGTAGATGATCCTAATAGATATGTTTTGAACTAAGACTAAAGCACCAAAAATTTATGTCTTTCAATGTGAATCTAAGGTCACGGAAATGTACCTTTACTGATCCACAAAGCTCTAGGACATCTCGAATATGAGAGAGGAAACTGTTAGAAACCATCCTAGAAATACCAATGAATTGATGCTCCCCATTATTATCATGCACGGCATACACACCTATAGCAGATGGAAGATTTTCATCTAGATGTCTTGGATTTTCATCAAGAGGAATTGACTCAGTCTCTGCAAGCTTATTCATTGAACAAAATATTATATTGCCCTACCTCTTGCTGCTATTTTTTCTTCTACTCCATGTTTCTTTACAGAGATGAATTGACTGGGAGTTGCTTAATCTAGGAGAATGATTAAGTGGGTGTTTCTTTGAAAACATGGAGATTGTAGAAGTAGATGAAGAAAGCATTGGATGTGAGACATTGAAGATGTGTAGAGAGGGAGTGTGGAAACTGAGCCCTATAATCGTTGCCATATAGGAAACTAGGTAGGTATTGATTTGTGATTTACGAAAAGACTTATGGATGCCAAAGAAACAACTACATATTAAAAGGCAGCTTGTGGGTGCAAGAAATTGTGAAGTTGAAATGGATTGGCTAGGAGGAGCAAGTGATTAGCAAGTTAGTATAGTTTTATAGTACTAATAAATAAGTTTATAAGAGAGTTCGTACAGGTTTTACAGAATAATACATAGATTGATAAACAAGTAATTGTAAAGAGAAAAGTGTATATTTTATAAATTTTTAAGATTTATTTTAGTTTTTTTTATATTGTTCTTATGTTTAATTTGAGAGATTATAGCACATAAATTCAATGAGTCTAATCTTTGTCCTATCTTTTTATTTTATTCAATCTTTGTGGTTTGAATCTAATCTGGACAATTTTTACATGTTTACTCATTCTAGTTATAATTGTAACTACAATAATGTTTCTTAGACATAATCGTGTCTATCTTATTAAAAAAATTCTTTCACTTTGTATGAGTTGACTCTCATTGATTCATAAAATGGGTGTTTATTTCATAATTGTTTGATCAATGTCTATTAACAATCAAGAGTCATTTCAAGACTTGCATTCCTAGGGAGATTGGTGATTGTCATTTTCAGGAGTTCAAATGCTTGTTACAGGTTAGATGAAACCTTGGGTGTGTTAGCTCTCAAAAATGCAGGCTGAATTCCTCAAGAGGTTGTCGATCTCTTGATACGCTTCAGGGTAACAGACAAGGTCAAAAGAATTCAACCTTCTACTCTTTAGGTGTTGCCATACCTAGGCAGGTGTACCTTTCTAAATAAAGCAGACTTTATTTATGATTACCTTTCTTGCACAATGATTTGTCCACAATGGCAGATGGAAGTGAACAAATGAAATCAAGCTTGAAAGCAGTAGCACTATTTTGTTCTAAATCCTAAAATGTTGAATTAATAGATATAAAGAAATTGAATGAGTTCAAAATGATGAAATACAGAGACCAGTGCCTTATTGGGTATGCAGAGTCAAATGAGATCAGGATGAGCAACACTTCTCTAGAGAAAAATCAAACTATCTGGCATATATTTTGTTTACAACTTGTATAAACATGCAGTTCTGTAATTACTAAGATCTACTTGAATAATCCAAATGAATCTCTCTGATTACTGTGATTAACTAAAAGGATTTAGTCTTTACTTGAAAGAACCAATCAATCAATCACACAAGTACAGCAAATGTGCACTAATAAATTGAATACAAACTTGTTGTATCAATTTAAACAATCAGAAAGAATCCTTCTTGGAGACAAATTAGCAATATTTTCATTAGATTCAACAAATAATTAGCACCAAAAAAAACTCAGCAACATCAACTGATTTTCATAAATACCTCCATTTTGAAATCATGCAACAATAGTCTCTGATTTGATAACTTTATTCTACTATATCTACTTGTAGTGTGTCAAATATCTAATAACTGGTCCCTTTTTACAATTACAAAATGCCTATATAAACACCAACATGAGAAAATAAATCATATTGAAAAATCATGTCGGCCCTCCATAGAATTGGGGCTCCAATCAAGTCGGCCTGCAACGGTTATATGAATTCACATGTCAACCACAAGATTTGTATTTCTGTTGTTCACCATTGAAACAGTCGATGAGATAATGCAGCAGCTATGCCGAAGGCAATTCAATCGTCAATCGTTAGTCATCTCGTGTTTCTCTGTTCTTTGTGTTGTTCGCTTTCGCCATGACCATTTGTTCACTATGCTGAAGTCAAGAAGTATCCTTTTGTCCCCTACATTTCACCAAGACCTGCCAGAGTTGAGGAAACATCATATCGAATACCTTATTTCATACTAAAAACTCATATGTTATATTCCTTCCAATTGCTGAGACACAAGCAACTTTCTTACCGAAATGTTCCCCTTTCGCTTCATCCGCTTCACTGTACCCTTATGATGTCGGGAAGACCTCATGCAGATTATTATGTCTCACCGAAAGTCTTCATTCATATCGAGTCACTGTGACACATGTTTTTTTCCTGCCGATAAGTTCATCCGTCCCATATATGTCGCTATAACTTTATGATGTCGGTGAGAGGTCCCGCAGATATCATCACGTTTCCTCGAAATCCCCCTTTTTCCTTTTGTATGTCACTATAACCCTCAATTGTCTGGGAGACATCACATAGAATATATTGTTATACCGAAAACCCTGAGCACACACGTGTTCACCAAGACAATATTACTTTCATACCGACAGAGACCCCCTTTTGTTTTCCATCGACGAGACCGAAGGTCACTCGCCGAGACCACATGCCAAAATTTTTAACTCATGCCGATATCGCACCCCTTTATGTTGTCAGTCGACGAGACATAACAAACCTCTCACCGAAAACCATCTCCCATTCGCTTTCGCCAAGACAATTCAAAATCGGGGAGAGGTCCCAGAGACCCAACAAAGTCATACTGAAATCCCATTACTAATCTTGTGTGTCGCAGTGACTTATTAACTTTCTCACCAATGCACCATTAGTCCAAAATACTTTGTTGTGGCCATCTGATATCGAGGAGACCTCATATAGAATGATCCTTGTTTTACTAAAAGCCCTGAGATCATTCATGTTTGCCAAGAGAATGCAATTCTCACACCGAAAGCCATTTGAAAAGAACCTTTATGCTCCGTCGATGAGACATACACACCTTGCCATGACCACACGCAGAAGACATTATGTTTTGTTGAAGCGAAGACTCAAACGAAGTGTCGACGAGACCGAAGGTCACTCGTCGAGACCTCATATCGATAGCCCCAACCTACACCGATAAGACTCCTCCCACCACCGGTAGTCGGCAAGACAAGCAGGACTCGCTAAGACATTATATCAAAAAAATATCTCACCGAAAAGCACCCCTTTGTTGCCGATCGGTGTGACGAAATTAAATCGCTATGACATTGCACCGAAAGCAGCATGCTAGGACAAAGTAGCCTCACTCAAGCCGATCGCCGAGACATAAAGCACTCAATGAAACATTACATCAACGCCCAAACTCCTGCCGAAATGTGAATCGACCCCTGTCGCCGAGACCGTGAAGAACTCCTGCCGAACAGTGCCTGCAAGAAAATTTAGATTGTTGTGACATCCAATGAGTCTTGCTGAAAGGCGACACAAACTCATGTTAGCAAAAAACGCACAATGGGTCGGGGAGACAATGGTATTCTCACACCGAAAGGAACTAGAATGTAAAAAAATGCATGACACAATGGATTGTATGAGGCAATATGGCAAGATATGGGTGAAATATGCACACGGTAGGACCAAATCTGGAAGTTTAAAAGTGAAACCAACATGTGAAATCATCAAATTTTACAGCCCTAATAGGGTGATCTCAAGAATTACAAGGATGTTAAAGGACAAGTGTGCAAGCAAGAGAAATGAGTTATTTTTCTATAACAACAAACTCATTGATTTCCACATATGATGAAAACACAACTACCAAGGTAAATTATTCATGATCATGGTATTTTCAATTTTATCTCTCTACTACAAATGGTAAAAACATCACTATTAGGATAAGGAGTGGAGTTTCAAAGGTTTAATCAATTATTTTCATCTTCTAAGCATGGGAAAGCATCTTTCGATACCACTAAAGGCTTAAAAAGGCTATGTAAAACTATTCTACAACTTGTGGAAGGGTTCACTCTCTTAGTAATCCTTAGGCTACATTCATTGTGCAATGGTTCTAATGTAATCATAACCAGGGGGTCTTACGAGATCACCCAATCATGTAGCCAAAACACACACAGTTCACAAATAATGCATTCACAACAAAACTCAAAAGACTTTATACATATGCAAGAATACATTTTGGTTACAATGTCTTCAATGGCCTTGGCTATCAATCCTTACAACTTAACATACATCAACATAGCAATATTTCTCCAACTTCTATTGATTTTTCTAACCCTAACCCTCTTAACATTGTGGAAGATTCTCCCACAAGGCTCCTTCCAAATGAGACCAAAATCCATATTTATAGCAAATTAAATGTGGAAGAGGTGGCCACCCCATATTTTTAGCATTCTTGACATGATTGTGTAAATCCAAGGGGTATGTGGATATATCCACAGAGCACAAAAAATGTCACCGTTATTCTTTTCACAGAGAAACCATGGCCATCAAGATGCTTCAAGAACTTGAGGGGGTTCTGAATTCCTTATCAGCACTTAGAAAACTCGTCTTCCTTGACCATGTGGGAGAACCAAGTTCATATGGACATTGTAGGAATTTTAGGGTCATCAAGATGTATCTTGTTGATTTGTGAAGTTTCACATTAGTCCAACTGCCTTCAATTATGCAGGGAAGTTAAGGTCATTGAGACTTAGTAAAATTTCAAAGGGCATGTAGATGACATCCACATGATGGTAGAAGTTCCATAATAACATCTTGTGTGAGGAACTATGGAACATCAACATCTTGTGTAAATTCAAGTGGTATTGGGATGGATTTGACATCAAGGAAAAGTTCCACCTTTAGTGACCTTGCAGGAAAACAAGGAATATCAAAATTTTTGAGAAAATGAGAGATAATCGAATGAGATTTGGATGCAAGTTAAAGTTATGCAAGGCCTTAGAAGATAATTCGTAGGTAGAAATTCAATGCCCAAAAGGTCTTGCGGGGATTTAGAGGGGATCCAGATAGGGTGAGAAGTTTTGCAAAGTTCGGTAGGCTAAAACTCTACAACTCCATAACTTGCTCCATTTTTATCAAATATTCCCTAAACTTGAAATGTAGACACACTTTTGGCTTTTCTTCAAGGTGAATTCATTAGTTGGTCATGAATAGATCAACAATTCCTATAAGCAAAAATAATAGCAACCAAAAATAAGAAAATTCTTTTTGATTGTGAAACATAGAAAAATAGGTTCAACATCAATAGGGTATCAATGATGAACCTAATTTTCATTGGGTGGATGTTTAATTCAATTATGAGGGCCAAAACATG
This sequence comes from Sequoia sempervirens, assembly GCA_007258455.2. NCBI lineage: Eukaryota > Viridiplantae > Streptophyta > Pinopsida > Cupressales > Cupressaceae > Sequoia > Sequoia sempervirens. The sequence continues at coordinate 261,279,002 of VDFB02000015.1, forward strand.
TAAATAACAATCATAAACTAACCCTAACTATTATAGCAATGAAAAGGGGAGTTTTGAGAGCTTGAAATGATGTGTACCTTGTAGAAAACTTGTTTTTAGGCCACAGAGGACTCATTCACCTTTAGTGGAAAATGGGTCCCTGTTAGGGTTCCAGAAACTGACTTATGGGTTTTATTCCTCTCAGTTTGCACTCACAAATCCTAGGTTTTCACTATTTCAAGCCCTAGTGAGGACTCATTCACCTTTAGTGGTGAATGGGTCCTTTTAGGGTTTCAAAGAACTAACTTTTGGGTTTTGTTCCTTGATTCCTACACTCTTAGATCCTCAATCTTCAACTCCTGAAAGCTTGTAACAAATTATGTAGCTTCCTTTATTTGTTCTTGCACTATGAATAACAATCTTGCAACTTGAAAACTTTGACATTTTTTCTTCAATCTTCTTCTCCACTTGATCTTCAACCTGTAAATCTACAAACACACATTCAAGGGGAGAAAAACTTGTTGATTGTTAGTGAATAGGGGTTTTCCTTGGTCAAACCCCTTTTAGGTAATTATTTACCAAATAATGAAATTGAATCATGAAACATGAAATATGAAATGATGATACCTTGGAAGATGTCTTGGAATGTAAATATGCAAACTAACATGAAGTGGTTATGAAGAGTGTAGATCTTGATCTCAAATTAGATGTAAAATAATGTTTGCAAATGGATCTTAAATGCTACATGAACAACATTATCTCCACAACATGCTTGATGCATTATGCCTTTAACATGAAAATGGATCTTCAATGCTACATAAACAACATTATCTCCACAACATGCTTGATGCATTATGCCTTTGACATGATGATATGATCTTGAATTGTTGCAATAAAACCTTGATAATCTGCCCTTGAATGTCTTCTTGAATGCTCTTAGATGCTTTAAAATGCTCTTGTGAACTCTTAGTATGCTTTTATAATTATTCTTAGGTGAAACTATGTGAATTAACCCCATATTTATACTAAATTTAGAGATTAACCCCAATATTCAAATAATTCAAGTCGACATCAGATCTAGGAATGAAAATTATTAAAATCTCACTTAATTAAATTCAAAAAGGGGGTACTATCAAGGGAGGACCCATTTTCCACTAAAGGTGAATGGATCCTAGCACAACTTTCTAGGACCAAGCTTCAGGGAGGTGAAATAACATCAAAAAACGTCCTATGTGGAGAGGGATCATTTGCCAGTAAAGGAAAATGAGTCCTAGCACCATTTTTCACGACACCAAATTTTCCAAATTAAATGTCATGCAATGTCATTATTGGGTGTTGGGATAGAGCCTTGAAAATAGGGCTTGAATTTGAATTAAAGGGGCCAATTAGGCTCAATTAATTAATGAAACCCTAGATAAGTGTGAAAGTGTAATACAACACTTTACAACACCCTAAATAAGGTACAATTTAAGTACATTTTATTAAAAAGGACCCTAGATTCAATGTGAATGTGTACAACACATTACAACACTAAATCAAGGTATTATTAAGTTAATTTTTAGGTTAATTGTATGCCAATTCTTCCCAAATGAAGTAAGGAAAATGGATACTTTTTCCATTGCTACAGATTGATGAGGATTGCAAGTGAACTCAAATGCTCCTACATTAGACATGTCGAGTAAGAATTTTTTAAGCATAACTCACAAAATAGGGTTGGGTGGTAGGATCACCCTTCTAGGTTTCAAACAACATGTAGAAAACTCCATCACTATATAGATGCATCAAAAAAAACTTTCCTTCACTTCTTCCAACATTTGGCTAGGACAAGTGCCATCCTCCTCCACCTGATTTGTTCATCATCCCTCCTTCCTCTTTTGGACCCATGTCCACCATAGCTTGACCTCCTCCACTAAAGGTTTCCAAGAACCTCCTCTGCACTCTCCATCTTATTTTCATATATCTCTCCAACATCCTTTGTTGCACCATCCTTTGTCTAGTTGTCCTCTGATTTACCTTGATGTACAACCATCCTCTATGTACTTTGTTGTTTTTCACTCTCCACCATCTTCATTCCTCCAAAGGACATTCCACAACTTCTACTACATCTTCATCTTTCTTCTCCTCTACCTCTATTGCAACAGCACCCTCAACTACAACTTATTTCTTCTATTTTTTCATGCCTTCACTCAAACATTCCTTTGCTACAACCCCACTCACCACACTCTCCATGCATTCAACAAGAAATGTTACAACAACTTCACCTTTTGCTGCAACCTTTCCCTCTTTTTCTGTGCACACAAGTTCATCAACAACCAAACCCATGTCCTCTTCTTTCCTCTTCTCCATTGTTGCTCTAATTTCCCTCAAACCTTTCAACATATTACTCATATCACTAATCCCATCCTTATACATCCTCTCTCTCCTAACAAGGACTGATATTCCTAAAGGCTTTCCTACTACAAAACTCATGCTTTTCCTCTTCACCATCTTCAACCTTTCACACAACCTATTCTCTACCCAACAATGTTTTTGGAAGACACACCTTTCTCTGTGCACCTTCTACCATGCCTTAACCTTTTATGTAGGACAACCCACTATTTCACTTTGCTCTATAGTTACAAGACTCCTACAACAAACTCACACACACTCACCTATCCTCTACCCAATAAGAACCTTGGAAGATGTACCTCTTCGCTTCCTCTATCCATTTCCACTATGGAGGATTCCCTTGCACCTTCTACCCCTAACCCTAACCCTCTTATGTTGGAGGAAAAAAACACACTTTCATCCCTCAAACTTTATCTGCACACTCATCTCCACATGCACAACCTCAACTAGCAACATATTACTCCTCAACACACCCCAATGAGAAAACTAGGCTCTAATACCATTTGATGTAGTCATGACCAAGGGGTCTTACTAGATTACCCAGTCATGCAGCCAAAACACACACCCATCACAAATAAGACATTCACAACAAAACACAAAATTATTTATTCATGTGTAGGAATACATTTTGGTTACAATGCCTTCAATAGTCTTGGCTCTCAAGCCTTACAATTTCATAGACATCAATATAACAAGATTTCTCCAACTTTTGTTGACTTGTCTAACCCTAACCCTCTTAACACAATGGAAGCTTCTCCCAAAAGCCTCTCCAAAAATCCTCCTTCAAAATGAGGTCAAAATCCATATTTATAGCACATGAAATTTGGAAGAGGCAACCACCCCACATCTAGGAATGATGGGACATGTGGTAGTCTATTATTGGCCCCTAGGATTTGCATGCACTTGTCATTATAATTATTTCTTTCACATTTTCCAACATTCTTGGCATGATTGCATAAATTTGGGGGGTATGTGGATGTATCCACAACACACAAAAAGTGTCATCATTCTTCTTTCTTGAAGAAACCATGGCCATGCATGATGGTATTTTTTTCCTACAATAGGCTCCATTACTTTGTTAGTACACGTTGGACCCAAGTCATTGGAAATAATTTTTGTTGTTATCCTTGAATTCAATTTATTCAAAATGAAGTTACACATTCCATTAATAACTTCCATGAATGAAATCACTTCATTAGTACACAAATTCTTAAAATTCCCTCATAATGGTACAATGCATACTATCCAACATATTGGATATAAATGACTTGTATCTCGTGATAAATTCTCTCTTGATGATTTTTGTCCTTCTCCTTTGGGACTTCTATAACCTCATGCAGATTTATTATTTAAATCTTATTTAAAATTCAAAGCAAGTTATTTAGTGTCCTCTTCTTTCACAATTCCTTCTTCTCAGGTGTTTTCTTCCCCTTCAATTTCCCAATAATAGCAACACTCATATATCCAAATTCCTACCCCTGTGGTCACTCAGGATAAACATGCTCCATTGGGTAAACCTCCCATCCCCCCTAAGGTTTCCCAACCTTCAGTAGCTCCTCTTGTTCCCCTAAATGTCATTTTTGGAAATCAGGGAAAGACACCTCAGTCGGGTAAATCTTCTCCTCAAATTTTCTATCCTCCTATGGCTCTCACTATTTCTTGACCTACTCCTCCTTTAGGGAAAGGACAACATCCAAATGGATAAAAAAATTCCTGTGCACCCCCCACTACTCATCATTCAGTGGTTCCTTCTATTCCCCCAACTACCCTCGTAACAGAAAGAGGAAAGACATCATTGACACATGATATGCAGTGTGCACCCCAAATATCTTGCAATCCACCTAGCAAGACTATTATTCCTCCTATTTCAGAAGTGAATATTGTTAGGAATTAGGCATTGTACACCTTTCATAATGTTATAATGTAATATTTATTTATTTATTATGTGGTGCACCTAGGGAATCTAGGGGTACATGCATCACATGGGTCTAGCATCCTTTGGGCCACTTTATGTGTTGTATGTAACATTGGGACATAAGTTGAGTTGTAAAACATATTTATTTAATATTGGGTCCAAAATAATATAAATAAAGTACCCAATATTAATTTTGGAGACATGGTTTTGTAATCTCATGTTTTTATGTAATACCACGTGGTGGTTTTGTGGGAGCTTGTTTCTATAAAAGAAACCACTTGGATAGTTGTTTAAGGTTGGTCAGTTGGCATGTTAGCTCTTGTTAGCATTTGTGAGGGTTGAAGCATGGCATGGGATGTGTGGTTACATGCTTGTTCACATGGAGTGCTTGTTGAGGGCTTGATGCTTCAATGGTGTTTATGGAGTGTTCATGGAGAGCTCTCAAGATGTATTGTAATGTTTATTGTTGAATAATACATGAGTGATGGATGCTTTTGGAGGAAAAATTTTCCCTCTTGATGGTTTTCCTAGGGTATATCTTGTGTCATCTTTGATGATTATGTTGTCTATTCTCTTGCATATGGATTTTGAGTACTTATTTGCATAGAATTCTATTTTAGGTTATGTGGAAATTATCATTAGGTGGCTGCAAGTTTCCTTTCATTTGGTATCAGAGCCATGGTTGTGGTTGGATAACCCTAAGTTGTGCAAATATTGTTTGAGTTTGAATCTATGTTTTTACATGAGAGAATGAAATACATGGCAAGATATGAGGGATTTGCAGGTTGTTTATTACAGATCTAATGGTTTTGGATTTGATTTTATGATGGGTTGTTTGCATATTTGGAGTGTGAAAAATGTTGGGTCAAAATGGTTTCTTGGTTGTGCATTCAAATGAGGGTTTTGTGGATGAAATGTTGTAGATGACCTCCTAAGACAAAATGGATGTAATGATTGGATACAGTTTGGTTGAGAGACGAAAAATCATATATAACTCAACCTATTTTAGCCAACTTAAAAAAAAAACAATTTTTTTGGCCTACTAGGCCATATGGTCGTACGGCCGTCAATCTTAGTTTGAAAATATATATATATATATGCATCAACATTTTTATTTACCTACAAAAAATTTATATAAAAAAATTAAAAACAAAAAAATAATAATTAGTGGGAGGGCAGTCCATAGACTCCCCGAACCCACTAGCCTGATAGCATGTAGACTGTGGTAGGCAGTACCATGTCGGACAAGTGGTATTCTTCTCAGCGTCAGTACACCCACCGACCGGTGGTGCGGGGCCAACATGGGCTTAGCCCCCAGTTTGGTGGGGGACCAGTAGGAGCCCCATCAAGGTTTAAAAACATTTAAAAAAAATCCGCCCAAACAAAAATTTATAATTTCTAAAATCTGCCAGGAGTAATTTTTCAAAAGGAAAAAATAAATGGTTTTAAATATGAATTGAGATCCGTCATTGTTGGACCACCTGAGCACCACCATTGGTGGCTTTGCCTAGGGGGCCACCAGTGCACCTCCTATAAGCCAAATTGGAGCAATGTTTTTCAAACAAGCATAACTTTCACCCAAATAGTTGGATTTTCAACTTCTTATAAGCAACGGAAACCTCTCTCTGAGAACTACATTGTGGTAAAAGTTTGGTTTGCTATTTTGTTTTTTTTGACTTGTTTTTAGACCCTAAAATCCTGATATTCTTAGTTTTGTGGTTTTGAGCATATCCTTTGCATACAAAATTTATTTTTTGATTTTGAATATGCGTTGAAGAGAATGTTCAGTGCATTTCATAGTGGTGGTGTTATATTCTCAGTTTGATGAGCAGAGAGAGTTTTGTACTTGTTTGAACACTTGTGGGTGCTTGAGATTCAGGATGTGATTATGTGAGCATCCGAATGAGTCAAGAGGTGAAACCTTGAGGGCGTACATGTTTTCATGATGGTACAACAGATTATCAATTTGGTGCTTCCCGATACAAGTTTACATGTGTTTTTCAGAGTTAGACTTTGTTGGTGATAGGTACACAGGTTGTATTTAATTTTGAGGAAATGGGTTGACATGTTTTGTGACTTAGATTCTTGTGTGGGTGATAGTTGAGAGCAGGTACAACTTTGGTGTTATTTACGGTGTCATGATTATGTAGGTACACTTTTGCATTGGCATGACATAGTCAATTTTATGGTGTTTTGGTTTGGTGTTAGGAGGTTGTTTCTTATCTCTTGGATTCTTGTTTGGTTCCTTGACTATGGTACTTAAGTGTGGACAAGATTGGAAAATTAGATCTGAGGTTGATTTGGTGTTTGAGTCATTTGGTCTATAGGATTATTCTCTTTGATATATCAGTTTGTAGTTTACTAATGTGATGATGAGCTTGCATGTTTCAGTGATTGGATCTATGAGTTATGCAAGTTGTGGATTAGCTACCCATTTACTCATAGTTAGATGGCTTAGTTGTGGAATGTCTATATCCATTAGGTTTGATTCATTGTTGTTGCAAACTTTGTTAGTAGGCCTTGTTTGTGGTCATTTGTATAGTGGTATGTGTGCTTTAAGATGAGAGGATGGATGATTTTTATAGTACCTAGATAGTTGTTTTGGGGACTTGTAGCATGTGGTTTATCATGATGTCATGGATAGCTTGGTTATGTTGGGTTAAACTAGTTCTTGGGTTAGAGTTAGTGGATTAACCTTTAGTTCTTTTTAGCACATGGTTTTGTGCTAGTTCTATTGGTCCATGGTTTTGGAGCTCATGGTTTTGAACCCATGGTTTTTCATGTATGGAAGTCTATATAATGGCTTGGTGACTTCATTGTATGTGTGGCTAGTTGAAGCCTCCAGGCTCAGCCTGGTTGGGGCTGAGGGTTAATATGAAGATCTTCATTGTTGGTTTTTCCTCAATTTGGGGTTTTCTAGGGTAAATCACTTTGTTGTGATTGTTTTCTTGTTCCATACTTGATTTGTGTTTATGTTTTTATTCTTCATCTAGTTCCTAACAGGTTATACTTTTCAATGGGAGCTTTTGACAATGATGGATTGAAAGTGTTGGATATGTTCCTAGTGGTTTTTTGGTGGTTATATCTTCTTGGATTAGAGATCTTGGTTTCACTTAATGTTACTAACATTTCAGTTGTGTGTGTAGACCTAGATGATCTTTATTTAGATGATGGTTGTCATGATGCCATGTGCAGCTTGATATCACAATTCAATGGGAGTTGTTGGCAGTGATGTGGATTCACCATTTGACAGTGGATGATCTTCTATAGTGTTTGTTCATGTCATAAATGGAATCTTGGAATTTTTTTCTATGTGGTGAGTGTTCTTTGGCATCTTGGGTTTCATTGACAGGAGGTGGTTCTTATTCATGTGATTAGAGATTTTGATTCTTTGTTTAGAGTCTTTTCGTATTATGTCATGGTTTACTCTCGATCATGTGTTAGAGTGTTGACAAGATACATGTTCTCTTGAGACTAGAATGTGTGCATTGTTGCATGTTATCTTCTAGGAGGAAATGGTTAGATCATGTTGTCATGTTTATGTTCCTGATTCATGATTGGAGATTTGGCATTGATCTTGTGTGGTTCTCTTTGTATTGAGTACATGATCACTTGCTTGATTACTTCATGATGGTGCTATGTTGAATTTGGAGTTTGGATTGTATTGATCGCTTACAGGTGCTCATGGATACTTAGAGACTTAGATGATGCTAGAGTTCTCTTCTGGTTAGACACATGTGTTGAGATGGTTACTCTTGATGAGATTTCAGCAGGAAGTCTGAGGAGCCTACACCTTGGTTGGACGTGAGTTCAATATGAACCTATGAGGAGAGTATTCTTGGATGATTCATGATGACTTGGATATCTTGGAGGAGCATTCTCATTTCCCACTCTTGGTTTTCTCGACATTTTACTTCAGAGGTATTTCCCATTATTTGTATTTCCCATTATTTCTTTCAAGTGCATTATGATTACACTTTTTCTTCTCATGCATATGGATCTTGAGCTATGGATATTTAGTTTTGAAGGGTTCATTTGAGGAGTGTTGGCATGTTTATCTCCTTATGCATTGTGAGTACATTTATTTATGTTGAGTTTAGGAGATGGATTGGGCTAATTTCCTAATATGGGAATGGATATTGAGTTTGATCTTCTTATTTTGAGAGGCTTACATCAATGTTTGTTATATGATATATATGTTATGTTTGATCTTAGTGATTGAACAGTTGGGTGTTGTTATGTATTTTCTTTGGGGTGTTATGGAGGAGATCATACTTGACACAATTGGAATTTAGAGGTGTATGTGGAAGGATTTTCTACAAGCGTATGATGTGTAGTATTTCTCATTTTGGTCTTGGTTATCTTCCTAGATGTTTGGTTTCACATTATGTTGGTTTGAGGTTTGGTTGGAGCTATTGTGATCACTAGCTTGTGGTCATGTTTTTTCACTTATATTCTTAGGTGATGACATGGAGGTTCCTTTATCTCTTTCATTTGTTGGATGTGCAGAACATGGGAGAGCTATGGAGACTTATGGTGAGAGTTGTTCTTACAGGTTATTGGTTTATCAGTTTTGCATATCATTGTGGATGTTCCTTGGTACTACATGATTTTGTTTACACTTTCTATGTGATGTTATTGGTAGACTTGGTAGTCCTTGATCATTTTAATATTTTTATTACCCATGCAGTGGGAGCTCTTGGATGTGTATGGCATTCTTTAATAGGTTCGCACATGGAGTTTGTGATTGTGGTTTATGGTGTATATGTTGATGGCATGATTTTACTATTTTTTGTATACTTTTGAGTATGGATAGTTGGATGTGTTGGCACTTGTTGTGAGTGTTATTTCAGCTATGGATTAGTGTATCTTGACAGTTATTGGTGCATATTGATACCTTGGATTAAGTGTTTGTGTTTGGGATATCAGTTGAAGTAGGATTTATGCTTCATTTGTGATAGATAGTGTGGCTTCTCTTTGAATGGCTTCTTATCTCTGTGCATTAGCATGATGGAGGGTGAGAGCATTCATACTTGGGATGGTGGTCACCTTGATTCTTGTTGTAGGTATCTTGATGGAGCACATGGAGCACTTTGATTCCTTGATGGTATATATGGCTAGAGGGATTGTTCCCTGTAGACACTAAAAATTGACCTAGGCCTACAAGCTCTATTTCTCGCCACTTTCGTCCTAGCATAATTAAAGTACTTAATTATGTTATTCAGTCCATTTCCATCTATTAATTAAATAATTTTAATTATTTAATTAATTCATGTCTCTTTATTCTTCCTAATTATTTAAATAAATAAATTTTATTTATTTATTTAAATGTGTTACTAATTATCTAATGTCTCCTTATAATTAAATAAATTTCTTAATGTCTCCTTATAATTAAATAAATTTCTTAATGTATTTAATCACTTTTGTCCACTAATTCTTCTAGATTATTTAGATAAATAAATCTTATTTATTTATTTAAATACGTCAATAATTTATGTATTCCTCTCCTAATTAAATAAATTATTTAATTTATTTAATTATGGCCACATGTCACCTTTTTCATTTTAAATAAATTAAAAAATCATTATTTATTTAAAATGGTCAAAAAATCCTTATTTTGGCAGAATATGGGCATTTATTGGCTTCTGTCATTTGATTCTCCATTTTTGAATTAAAATGATTTTTAATTCAAAAAGATGCCTTTTTGAATGCAAAATTCATTAATTTGATTCTCCATCCTTTCTTTGGCCATTTTTGTCCTTATCTCGGCTTTTGATCCTGACCGTCGATTAGACCTTCAATCTCGTCCGTCCATTTGAAATTGCTTCTTCTTATAAAATGGAAATTTTGAATTCATTTTGGCTCTCTCAAGCATTCACGTGAATTTTTGGTATTCATTTTCATAGTTTATTTTCCTTCATATTTAGAGCTTCTCTTAGGCACTTAGAGTCATTTTACATAGAAAAATCCTTCAACACTTGTGTAGGACATGGCATAGTCTTAAGTTGCTCGAAGAATCTGAGGGAAAATCGTTATTTGCAGCAAGCTAGAAGGTATAATGGAGGTGATTCATGGAGGTTGAAGACGTTTGGTAAGATGTTTCCTTTTGTTTTCTTTGTTTTCTCCTTTGTTCTTAATTATCTCTTTAGATTTTTAAATTTAGTTTTGCTAACCTATTAACCATAAAATTTCTAGAGATACATTTGGTGAACCCGACGTTTTTTTGTGCAGTTTTTTTTATTTTCGTATGGCTTTTTGTCTATGTTTTGCAGGTAAAAGTTTATGAACGACGCATTTGAAGACTCCTGAATTGCATTTGATGCATCGCGACACATTCGATGAACATAACGATGCATTTAAAACATCAAACCACATACGCAACCTTCTGTGATGCATTCGACATAATCGTGATGTGTTTGACAGGTATTATAACGCATTTGCATTATTCTGACGCATTTGTCTGCAGAACAACGCATTTGGCTGGTAAACTTTGAAAAAAACTATTGTGATGCATCTACTCTATCATAATGCATTTGTCTGCTTAGTTTTTGTATTTAGGTTGCTGCATTTCTATCATTTTAGTCTTTTCTATTTTTTCTTCCATCCTTTAGAATAGGATTTTCTAGTTGTTGATGTCTAGTTGCAGCATGTGGCATTAGGATTCTCGTGGGTTGAAGGCATTTGTTGAAATTACTAACATGTGGGTTTGCAATGCTCATGAGTCAAAGACATATATCCAAACTACTGACATGTGATTTTGTAGCTACGTTTGTCAAAGACTAATCTTTAAAACCATTTGTTTGTGATTTTTTTAGTTTAGGAACACTTATTTTGGTGCACTAAAATGAAATTCTAATTGTAAGTGTTTGATTGTGCTTGATGTGGTAGGTGAATATGCTCTCACCCTGTGAAAACTTGGTGATCAGAAAACCAGACCCACTTTATTTTTGTAACCTTCAAGACTTAGTAATTGAAGTATCCTCTCCCCTTGTGCTTTCAGGTGATCTTGGGTGTAAGAGAAATGGTTACTGACTCTAGAACTTGGGCCTGTTCTAGTGGGAAAAAGTACTCACCCTAGGATGACTCAGACTGGTAGCACCCTGAACCTGAGGGACTTCTAGCCAGTATATAAAAGTGGATTCTTGGGGAAAGCCCAAGAATCACGCGTATGGTTCCAACGAGGTGGATCCAAAAGGGGACTCTCGCCACATAGATCATGCCCTATGAACGAAATGCCCTTACTAAACACCTATTTTTTTAGAATCCAACCATTTTTTAATTGTTCCTTGGTATAGTGCAGGGTACAATATCATGCCCGAAGACACTCACTACTAATCCCCTTGAGTAGAGATAGCAATTATTGGGAAGTGACTACCCAAGAATCTAAGATTGGCATGCCTGAATGACGTTAATGAGTTGTGGAGGGGAGCCAGTGCCACCAAAATTCTAAGCTATCCGCTTTCGAGAAGGAAAGGTGTTTAGCACCAATCTGGGGTATATTGGTGGGCTATATCAAGTATACAAACCCTTGGCCTATTAGCCTATTAGGATTGTGCTTGTCTCATGTGTGTTTTCATACACCAAAACATCATGCTTTCCAAGTGTATTTTGGTTACTTAAACAAAAAAAACAACACCCAAATATCAGGAAACAAATCATCAACCTTTCAACAATTCAGGTTTTCACCCACAAACATCAAAAAATTTGACCTTTTAAGATTCTGCACCACATTTGGAAAAATGCAATCACTCTTTCGTAACGCATTTGCCAAATTTTTCAATGCATTAGACTTGTTAAACTGCATTTTCAACTCAAAACACCACATCTGCATGTGTCACGATGCATTTGAAATTTTAAGAATCGCATTTGCTTAAACTGAAATGCATTTGCCATACTGTGATGCATTCACTACCTCAAACGACGCATTTTCCGGATAGAAACAAAACCTTGATGCAAACCAGAATCTGAGTCTAAAAATTGTCAGTCTACTGTCAAACAATTCTTCCAAGAGGTCTCTATCAGAAACTATTGCTCAAAATCTTCATTTTTCACCCATTAGTTTGCATTTTTTATCATAGGCTTAATCTTTCAAATTTTACTTTTATCCATTAGGTTCATAATCATCATTTTTAGCATTAGCTTGACCTTAGGTTTTCATTTTTTCATACTTTGTATTAGGCCAACCATATCACAATTTGCAAAATCATTGCTTTCGAAACTAGGTTATCTTGGACTTCGTCATTCATTTCTATCTTCAATATTTGTCACTTTTTGTGAGGCTTTCCAACTCAACAATCTAGCTAGGAAAACTCACTAGTCCTTTTGACTTTGTCACCTTGTCATTTTCAATAAGTCCTTTGGTAACTAAAATTGAACACAAAGATTAAGCTTAGAGTGCTTAGGTACCCCTTTCTCCAAATTGCATTATAGTTTATATCTTGCATACTTTATTCCCAAAAAAATACAAAAACATTATTCATCCTAGTTGTTATTTTGAACCTAGACTTTGCATTAGTTGCCTCTTAGTCGACATAATCATCTTAGTCCTTATTTTGCACCTTTGCATCATTATCATCCTAGTCATAATCGTCACTTTCGCTTTTCGGCATTACGCATTTCCTTAGATACATATTATCATCTCGTTGTGTTATCATCCTTTATCACACAAAAAGACAAAAACATAGACTAGTATCATACTTGCATTGTCATTATCTTCATTTGAGAAATCTCTTTGATGGTGGAAACAAGACTTCAAAGAAAGAAAAGACAAATGGTAGACTTTGGACAAGACTTTGACAACACCAACATTAACACCAATCCCAATCCCAATGACTAGATCTTTGATGACCCATTTGGCAATTTGAACGCACAATCTTCCATGAACATGTCAACTTCTTTTCAAAATCCACTTTTTGAACAATTCACGCAAAGAGACAAAAATGGACAAGTTTATGCTAAAAACTTAGAGGCAGCAGCCCAAAATCATGAAATAGCATCGTTTGTCAAAGACTTGGTCTTGAACGATCTTGAATGATACCTTGCTATGCTCTTAGACCAAGGCATAAGATTACCAAAAGGTTTTGACATTAATACCATACAGCCTGTCTCTCCTAATAATACAACACAAAACACAACATCCCAGCATGACATGAACAATACCTCGACCAATAACATTTCCATTACTACGCAAGTAGTCACTACCACCATTAATGTGACATCTAGTGGCACCATAAATCAAAACACCTCCTCTTCAACCAATGCAACATCTACTGGAGGAACATCTACTATGACCATGCCTACAATGTCCACATCATGTTCACAAATGATAGGAGCTACCTTTTCACAGACCATGCCTACAACATCCACATCATCTTCACAAATGATAGGAGCCACCTTTGCATCTACATCAGTAGGCACAACTTCCTCAAATCCTATTTTTAGCTCTTCATCTATGACAATGGGGGCATCTTCATCACATCCTTATGATGGAACCTCATTTAATCCCTTTGGATGAAACTCACGACGCGTTTTCATTCAAGGCCCTCAGCACAACATTAACACATCATCACAAATGAACATCCCACATGGACAAGGGCACAATACGCATATACCACATGGACACTCCCAAGGAAAAAACACTAACATGCTACATGGAATATTCTTTCAACAAGGACAAGGAACTCAAATGTGTAACTTTGGCAATCAAATGAGTCCAAGATTTCAGATACCTCAAATACAAACAAATATGGTTGGGTCACATATTCCCACATACTCATCCCAAATTCATACTCAACAACAAATTCCCACTCACAACTGGAAATATCAGCAAACACCTAATCAAAACATACCTTACTTTCAGGCAACCAATGATCCCATTGTACATGCCTTGCTAGCAAGAGTGGATGACCTTCAAAAACAGATGGAAAATATGAAAAATTCTGAAAAGAAGATGCAAATGCCATACGACTTATGTCCATATCCTTTTGATACAATGTTATACATGCCACCATTTCCATATGGTTATGTGGCTCCAAACTTCAACAAATACAAGGGTAAAACAAATCCACTTGACCACATCAGAGAGTTCGTAACAAGTTGTGTGGATATTGCTCATGAGCACACATATCTAATGCAACTATTTCCTAAAAGCCCTGCAGGACCAGCCCTAGAATGGTTCTATACACTGCAACCCAGAATACAATCATGGAAAGAACTTGCTGAAAAATTCATGAAAAATTACACATACAACATTGACACAGACACCTCCATTACCAATCTATGCCATCTCACACAAGAAGATTCAAGTTAAACCTTTTTACCATTCTTTCAAAAATGGAGGGGCCTAGCAAGTCGTTGTCATATAGACATACCTGAAAAGGAAAAAGTTGACATGTTAATACAAACGTTATTAGGGCCATTGAAAAATGGCTTGCATGTTCATTGTTGCACAAATTTTGCAGACCTAGTTGAATGAGGTGTCCAAGTTGAACAAGCCCTCATAGCCAAAGGAAGACTAAAATATAGTCCTAAAAACACAAACGCAAACCCTCCTTCTACTGACAAAACCAAATTATGGGTTAAGAAAAAACATGTTACCAACGATGGTGTAGTCGATGCTAAGGCTGTCAACGCTATGGGTCTAATGATTACCCTAAAAGGGACACAACCACAAAAACACAGAGATGATGACACCAACCTATGCTGCTAATGTTGTCCAGACAAATCAGAATAACCAAGGCAATCAAAACAATCAAATTCAAGGGCAGCTTAGACAACCAAGACAATTCCCTAGAGGTCGCACATACACCCCTTTGGGTGAACCTATTGAAGAAGTCCTTAAGAAATTCTGTCAGAATGCTGTCATCACACTTCAAGACCCCAAACCATATGACCCTGGGCAGTTTAAACCATCTTGGTGGGATGATAATGCATTTTGTGACTATCACCAAATAAAAGGACACAAAACTTCTTCCTGTAAAAAATTGAAAAATTTGGTACAAGACCTTATTGAAAAGCGCATCATTGAAGTTGGCGGACCACAGTTTGCTTCTAATGCGGATCATACAATACACAAAAACCCACTACAGGATCATGGTTCTGGAAACCCTTCTATGTCAAATACAAATAATCGAGCCAACCATGCCCATATTGGATATGACTATTCTAGGGGACCTATCGTACATCACATTAGAACTGATGAACATGTTTGCACGGTCACCGTTAGAAAGGCCCCTGAATGCAATGTCACCACTCGCGGCAAAAAGGTCACCATAGCCTACCCTCCTCCCCCTAGAAAACCAAAGGTAAAAATAGCTAGCCAGTCCACTTCATAATCGCAATCGTGTCCACAAAGAAAGCAGTCCCAACCTCAAGGAAACTTTAATCTTATTGACCATCTTGGAAAAACACCAGCACAAATCTCTATCCTTGAGTTGTTATGCATCTCACCTACCCATAAGGCCATCCTAGATAAAACATTGCAAGAATCCTTTGTGCCCCAAGATATTGATGTCAACCAATTCAAAGCCATGGTAGGATATCTCATGACTCCCCACCACATTACCTTTTCTAACCAAGACTATTCATCATCCAAATCCAACCATAATGATGCCCTTCATATCGAAGTCCTTGTTCATAAACATAAGTTCAAACAAGTCTTAGTAGATGGTGGAGCAGGACTGAATATATGTTGTTTAAAATTGGTCAAGACACTAGGCTTTTCTGATGCTTGCGTAGACACCACAAGAAGCATTGTTATCAAGGCATGTGATGATGAAGAATGTTCCTCTCGAGGAGTAATTACACTCCCAATTCAAATCGGGCCAGTCATTGTCAACACCACTTGTCAAGTTCTGGATTTAGACCTACCATACAACATTTTACTCAGTCGACCTTGGATCCATGCTCTAAAAGCCATCCCTTCCACGTATCAACAATGCTTGAAGTTTCCTTTTTAAGGCACTGAGATTACTATATATAGAGACCCTGATCCATTCCAATATTGTACCAACTTACGAGGTGTCTTGGAATGCCAAGTCCCTATCAATAGGGAAGCTCTGACATCCTTGTCTTCTAAATTCATTGACCCCTCAACACTTGTGAAGCCTTCCACCTCTTCATCTACTGTATCCATTCCTGCTTCTTCGACCACCATGACCATCTCCCTAACACCTTCCACTTCATTTATCACCCCAAATGTCAACCCGAGAAGCTTCCAAATTTAGGACCAAGGATGTGGAGAGTACAAGTTGAATATGTCCTATTGCATAACCAAGATGCCCAAGTCTCCCCAGGTCTATGGAAAACCTTGTTTTAGAATACAAGCAAAAGAAACTTTTAGGGTTCCTCCAAATACATTTTTCATAAAGTGGGGTGAAATGAGTCAAGAGGACATAGATGATATACTATCCTGGATTTATAGAAAACCATGAGACTTAACTCCCTTGCCAATAACAATATATGGAAAATGATACAGCATGATAAAAGCAAAAGGTTATGATGGAAAAAGTGGTCTTGGCAAGGATAAAAATGGAAGGCGTGAGCCACTATCAGTTTCAGAAAGACCAAAACATCTTGGGTTAGGGTTAGGTCCACAAGAATTTGGTGATCCAAGTACTAATGTGCTTCCATGTGAGTTAGTGTATGCTTTAGACTGTGTTGAGACAATTGAGGACACCTCCTTTGAAACCGACTCTCACGAATGGGAATTTGGCTCTCAGCAATCCTTAAGTGACTGTTGCCTGGACAAATTGTTCCTTGAACCTAGCGAGACTACATTTAAGGAACGATTATGGAAAAGGTTTAAGATTGATACAACACCAAATGATGTCAAGTCCATATCATATTATATTCCCATTCATCCTATCCCCGACATACCATTTGGTGTTGTATTCCCATTCATCCTATCCCCGACATATCATATTATATTCCCATTCATCCTATCCCCATTCATATTATATTCCCAAATTGACGACCATAATTTAGAATCACCTGAGCCATCACTTGCCACTATTGATCCTGACCCTACTTCACTGGTGAGTATGAAACAAGCAAAGGAGAATATTGGATAGAATTTGACATAGAGCCAGACGATGACAACTTCATTTTTAACATCTTGGCATACATTTGCATGCTCTCTGTGTCATCTCCTCAATTTGCAAATGATGATGATGATGGAATATCCTTAGTTTACCCTGACCTAATTGACTAGAACCAACAAGGCCCACCAGTAATGGACACTTTTCAAAATGATGAGGCTCTAGCAGAATTTCTAGGGCTACATGAGGGAATTCCAAATGGGGATCACAAAATTGGATTTTCCATTGACTTGGATTGTTCTGCTTATTTCAGGGAGACTGTGCCATCCTCTAGTCACAAAATTAAAAAGAAAAATAAAGCAAAAAATGACACATCTCTAGGTGAAAATCGAAAGGCACCTTATGATGACAAAATAGTAAAAATAAAGGACGTATTTGAGGGTGAAAACCTCCCTGAGGCACCCAAGGGTGGAGGATTGGAATTTCTCCCTATAGACAGAGAAAAATCAACAATGCTCGTAGAAAACACATACCAGTTAATATAGCTATTGTGGAGGACCCCAAAATGGTTCTCTTTGCGACATCATTGACAGAAGTTGAACAGCCAGAATTTCAAAAGTTCTTCACAGAATGCAAGATAAACTTCGCAGGGTCTTATGCCAACATGTCAAGGTTAGATCTTGAGTTAGTATTACATGACTTTCCATTATTGCTATATGCCAAGCCAATAAAATAAAAGCTAAGAAAAATGCACCTCTAAGTTGCATTGTTGGTTAAAGCTAAACTCAAAAAGTTATTGGATGTAGGTTTTATCAGGTCAATTGACTATATTGAATGGATATCCAAGCTCATCCCTATCACCAAGCATACTAGACAAATTCGAATATGCAAAGACTTCCATGATCTCAATAAAGCATGCCCTAAAGATGATTTCCCTCTACCGAACATCGACATCATTATGGATCTTACAGCTGGATATGAGATGTTGTCCCTTATGGATGGTTTTTCTGGTTATAATCAGATTCGTATTTCCCCTAAAGACCAACACAAAACTGCTTTCACATGCCCTTTGGGTACATACTGTTGGACTGTAATGTCATTTTGTCTTAAAAATGCAGGCGCTACATATCAAAGGGAAATGACAACAATATTCCACAACATGATGCACACATTAATGGAGGACTATGTGGATGACCTTCTGGAAAAGTCATTGACAAGAAAAGACCACCTTTCAGTATTAGACAAAGTTTTCAAGAGGCTGGAAGAGTATAAGGTCTGGTTAAACCTGAAAAAGTGTGTTTTTGGTGTAACATCAAGAAAGTTGTTGGGGTACATAGTCTCCTGTAGAGGCATTGAAGTTGACCTTGCCAAAGTTAGAGTTATATTGGATATTCCTCCTCCTAAGGGAATCAGTGACCTAAGAATGCTACAAGGCAGGCTTCAATCTATTAGACAGTTCATCACTCAACTCACGGATAGGTGTCAACCATTTCAGTATCTTCTACACAAAGGGATCCCCATTGTGTGGACAGATAAGTGTCAGGAAGCATTCAACCAGATCAAACAATACTTATTGTCACCTCCAATTCTCATGCCTCCCATCCAAGGAAAACCATTAATTATGTACATCTCTGCAACTACTTCAGCACTGGGGGCATTACTAGCACAAAAAGACTATGAAGAAAAAGAATGAGCCATATATTATATCAATCAAACATTGGTGGGGTATGAGCTAACTTACACACCCGTTGAACGTGCTTGTTTGGCAGTTGTATTTGCAGCCCAAAAATTAATGCATTAAATGTTAAACCATAAGACACACTTGGTAGCCAAGATCGATCCCTTGAAGTACCTCTTGAGTCGAGCAGCATTGATAGAACGTTTAACAAAATGGGTCACAGTCCTCAGTGAACATGATATTCAATATGTTGAGCGGAAAGCCATCAAGGGGCAGGTAATAGCAGACCAGCTCGCAGATGCACCAATACCAGATAACCATCCTCTTACAACAAAATTTCTAGATGAATCTGTATTTCACGCGGAGTCCCAACAGCCTTGGCAATTATACTTTGATGGATCTCACACTAATCATGGCTCAGGAGCTGGAATACTATTCATTACTCCACAAGGAGATTCCATCCCAAGGTCATTCCGCATTGCATTTCTGTGCACTAATAACATGTCAGAGTATGAAGCACTAATTACAGAACTCTGAATGGCTATCAAGTGGAAAATCGGGAATTTTTAGGTCCTCGGTGATTCTCAATTAGTTATCAACCAAGTCAATGATGAGTATGAAACCAAAGATGAGAAGCTAATGCCTTATAAACGGATGGTTGATAGTTTTCTGACATATTTTCACAGGCTATCCTTTGAATTGATTCCAAGAACACAAAACAAGGCTGCTAATGCTATGGAAACAATTGGATCTTTGCTTGATATTCCCCGCAATGTCCCACAATTTGAGTTTTTGGTTGAGCAGTTATTGGTTCATACTTATGATGTCCCCGAATCCGAAATGGTCTGTGAGCTTGTTGGTTCCAGTTCTCCCTGGTATAAGGACATTTTTGACTACCTTCATTCGCATATCCTTCCTCAAAACCTTTCCAATAACCAAAGAAAGTCCTTTATCCGCAAAGCTGCACGTTATACCATCACCAGCGACACCCTTTACCGTCGTAGCTTTGACAATACCCTTCTTCGTTGTCTCGACACTAATGAAGAAAAAGTGACCTTACAGGAAGTACATGAGGGTATATGTGGGTCTCATTCGAGTGGCCCGACCTTAGCTAAAGATATTACGAGACTTGGTTACTATTGGCCAACACTAGAAAAGGATGCACTGGAATTTATAAGAAAATGTCGCCAATGTTAGATTCACAGTGATTTGATTCACACTCTAGCACAAGAGTTGCGGCCAATCACTTCTCCTTGGCCTTTCGCACAATGGGGATTTGATCTCATGGGAAAGACACCCTACATCCTCCAATGGACACAAGTTCATTATCATCGCCACTGAGTATTTTACTAAGTGGATCAAAGCCATCCTGCTCACTTACATTACCGACAAACAGATCTCCAAGTTCATCCTCAATTACATCATTTTTCGGTATGGCATTCCACAATCCATCATTATGGATAATGGTCGTCCCTTCAAAAATTAGGAGGTCTATGAACTATGCCAACGTTTCCATATCAGTCACCGCTTTTCCACGCCTTATTACCCACAGGGAAATGGTCAAGCTGAGGCATCTAATAAAACCATTATCAAAATTCTTAAAAAGACTGTCAATGACGTTGGTCATGACTGGCACATCCAACTCAACCCTACTTTGTGGACATACCGAATGAGCATTCGTACTCCCACCGGTGCCACTCCTTTCACCCTTGTCTTTGGAGCCGAAGCCATCTTGCCCATGGAGGTCAAAATTTTATCTTTGTGAGTCTCCATGAAAGGCCTCATCACTGATGAAGAATACAGATAGTCAAGACTGCATGAGTTATAAATGCTAGATGAACGTAGAAACAATGCATTGAATCATTTACAAGCATACCAAAATCATCTTTGCAGAAGCTATAAAAAAGGGTGATGACTCGAAAGTTTGACATTGGCGACCTAGTTCTCGTGCAGAATCCCAAGAATCAGTCAGATAGGGAGAAGCTAGGAAAATTTGAGCCCAATTGGTAGGGCCCTTACATTGTCATAGCATCATTTGGTTTCAGAGCATATTAGTTAACTACTCCTAAAGGTGAACAGTTGACAGAGCCAATCAAAAGTCTAAATTTGCACAAATTCTATGCATAGCATCAGAAAGCATGTCTGAAAACTAGTAAAAATACAAAAAAAAATGAAAAATACAAAAAAAAAAAACATCACCTTGATGAAAACCTGGAAAACAGGCATCCTGGTGACACCAAAAAAAATTTAAAAAATGACAAAAATAAAGAAATAATTCATCCAATAGTGAAAACCTAGTGACCAGGCACTTTGGATAAGTACCGTGGTGAAAACTTGCAAAACAGGCGCCATGTGTAGTTAGTCATTATTGTTCCATCTACTGTCACTCTATCTACCTTTGTCCCTAATGACCATACTCTTTCTGACATTTTTCATAACACTTCACCCTGACATCATGACATTTTCGTCCATGGTTAACCATGGTTGAAATCAAGTCTTGCGTACTGTCCATTGTCCATGTAGTCATGTCTTTTCTTTCCATTCCATTTTTTCCTAGCTCATTCTCAACTTGACTAGGGGAAAACTTTTAAACTGTAGTGGGTACCGCATGTGATCCTAAAAATCAGAAAATGTCCTAAAAAAGACCTAAAAATCAGCAAATGTCCTAAAAAAAGACCTAAAAATCAGAAAATGTCCTAAAAAAAGGACCTAAAAATCAGAAAATGTCCTGAAAAAAGATTTTAAAATTGAAAAATGTCCTAAAAAAAAGATCTAAAAAATCAAAAAAATGTCCCAAAAAAAGACCTAAAAATCGAAAAATGTCTTGAGGAAAACACAAAAATTCCCAAAAAATGGAGTCATGTCTATCAACATAGTCACGTCAATTCAAGTCTTGATTAGTCTTCGTCATTGTCGAACTATGTTGTCTCTACGAATTTGCTACATAGGAAAGGCTCATCTTAGAGCCCCCGAGACATTAGGTTAGCCCTATTAGGTTCTTTAAAATAAATCATGACTCAATCTTTGGTCAACAAGACAAAGTCATTGGTCGTGTCGAACTATGAGGTCTCAGAGTGTATGACGTAGGCAAGGCCATCTGTCGATGAGCCCCCGAGGGTGCACGAGGTCAGTCCATTAGGGTTCATTGCACAATTTTCACACACATGAAATAGTCTTTAAATTTATCAGAGTCTTTGTCCAAATTCGAATGAACAATCTACCTAAGAGAGCTTTCGCAATCTTTCGATCAAACATGAAAAATCATCTTGGCATAACAAAATCAGTCAAACTAGTCAAATCTTGCTTACTCTTCAAATGTCTCCTTCTGAAGGGTAGCTCGTCATTTAATCATGCCCTAGGATGTGTCCTTAGGCATCGCCACAGTCATCTGGAATTTTGAGGATCGACATTACTCAGGATGTGTCCTTCCTAAATTTGACATCTTGACATTGACATTATTCAGGATGTGCCCTTCCTAAATCTGACATCTTGACATCAACCTCGTTTGGGATGTGTCCTTCCCGAATCTTGACATCAACTTGGCATCGACATTATTCAGGATGTTTCCTTCCTGAATCTGACATTGTAACATCAACATCATTTGGGATGTGTCCTTCCCAAACTTGACATAAATTCGACATCTCGACATTGACATTGTTTAGGATGTGTCCTTCTTGAACTTGTCATCGACTCGACATCTTGACATTGACCTCGTTTGGGATGTGTCCTTGAATCTGGTATCACTCTGGCATTGACGTCATTCAGAATGTGTCCTTTCTGAATCTAACATCTTGGCATCATTTAGGATGTGTCCTTCCTAAACTTGACATTAATCTGGCATCTTGACATCATCAAATCTGGCACTTTGACACCCAAAAATTCAACATTTTTGACAAACTTGACATTTTTACATCCAGACACTTGGCAAGCACTTGACATTTAATTTTATGGTGTTTATGGTGTATTTTTTTGACATTCATGTTGCTAGTTCTTCAAGGATGTCCTAATAATGGGATTTAGAGGAGCAATGAAGTTTCATGATTTGTCTTGCTTGTTTTCACTATTTGTGGTTTATTATGACAAAAAGACTGGGGAAAATACGCCATTTAGTATGAGTCTTGATCATCCTTTTCTATGACTGTTTATGTCAAGTGATGGTATGACCTTGCACACCTTGATTTATGTAATATCATGGTGTTTGTTGGCCATCACGATAATCTTCCCAATGATGATTAAGAGCAACAATTAGTAGTCTTGTGGAAATGTGTTGAAGGATTTTTTGTCTTACTAATACTCATCTCCTCTTTGGTCACCTCGTCTTTCTTTTGTCTCTTGATAATATCCTGTGACATACAAAAATACATTTGCATACATAATCATATAGACATTGCATTGCATTAGACAGTTGCATTAGATTAGATCTAAATCATAAAGCAGCCTAATTACATACATAGATTTTCATAGCATATCATCACGTAAATCACATGTCATATAATTCATATGCAATAATGTCATCGAGTAGTGCATCCATAATTATGGCCATCATGAAAACAAATAAAAACATAAATATTATCATCATCAGTATCATCCATGGCATCATCATAGGAATCATAAAATTCATCAAATAAACATCACATAGGTAGTATAGCTGCATAATCACAACATATCATCTAAATCATCATCATCATCATCACATAACACAGCATCACATAAAATAAAACAAATGGACCACATCAAAACTGCATCGCATATATATAATATAAAAAATCAATGTCACAGGATAGAGTCAAAGAGATATCCCAAAAATGGAGCTCGCAGGCTCAATAGTCAATAATGTCATAATACATGAAATGTCAATATATCAGGAGGCACTCTCCTCATCTCATCGAGGAGAAGGTCTGGGAGATTGGTGCTCCATCAAAGGAGCAAAGGTCATCATAGTCATTGTCACCTATCCTTGAGTGGCTGAGGAATCTATCATTGTAACCCCTTTCTAAGTTGTCTGAGCCGTATCTGTAACCAGAGCAACTGAGGTGTCTGTCACTGGTGGTTTCCTCTGCACTGACCTATGCCCTGAGGAGGTAGCCCCCCTGCACTAGTGTGACTCATGCTACTCCCACTCCTTGATCTGCGACTGCTACCTATCCTTGTCTATGAGTGAGACAATGTAGGATCTTGTCACTTGGGAGGCACTACCTGCTCATAGATTGTCCTATATTGGCCATACCGAGCGCTCACCCTAGCAAACTCATGGGCCATATCCCCTAAGGGCCCTACATAGAGAGCTGCAAAATCTACACACCATTGTGTTGCCTCTGGCCTCTGGATCTCAGCCTGATCCCACTCAACCCTCGCTAGCTCAAGCTCAGCCTATAAATCCCTGACCTGTGCAAAGGTCTCGTCAAGTCTCCTCTGAAGGTCAACAACCCATTGATCTATAGTGGCATCCACTGGCAGTACCGGCCCTATCGGCATCCCACCATCTCCCTCCACCATCCTCCATCATAGAATACACTCTGCCTCATCAATGGCCTCATCCTCATCATCGTCATCATCCCCTACGTCCTCCCCCTCATCCCTCTGCTCCACCTCTCTCTCCTCCAACACTCCCTCCTCCCTCTGCTCCACCTGTCTCTCCTCCATCACCCCCTCCTCCCTCTCATCCCTCTCCTCCTCTCCCCCAATCTCCACCTCTGCATGCTCCACCTCCCTCTTCCCCTCCTCCTCGACTGTCTCTGGAATGGTGTCCATTGGTGCTCTGGCCACTCGCTGCCTCACCTGTCTCTCATGTCTCCCTCTGCCTCCTCCTCTCCTCCACCTCCCGCCAGCTCCCCTGTTGTCACCATCATCCCCATCTCTCCCCCCACCCCTACCTCCAACCCTACCCCCATCCCTCCCTCGGCCTCTGTCTCTCCCTCTATCACCAACTCTGCCCCCTCATCTAGCTCGTGGCACATGTGGAATAATGGACCTCTTGTCCACTAGTGCTGGTCCATCTGGATCCATGAGGGGAACAGGCCTGTGTGTCTGCCACCATAAGTCAAAATCTGTAGTGGTCCCCAGATCTACAATGCCTCCTCTCCATCCCCACTATTTCACCACCAGTCCATTTATCTGTTGAGTAGAAAAGGCCACAAATATGGGCGGTCGCCATGCTGACTCCTGAGATGACCTCGCATACTCTGTTGTCCCAATAGGAATACCTTGATGCTCGCCAAACTACCTAAGAACCCGTTGCAGTAAGTACATCTCCACAATCAACTATGTTTGCACCATCCATCCAATCAGATACCAATACTGCCAGCAGAAACTGAGATGATCCACCTCATCCTCCCACTACCCACAATCCCTGTACAATCTCCAGATAAATACGGTCATGGTGTTGATCCTGTGTCTCCACCAACTTGTCTCACCATAGTGGCTCTGTTGTAGGGCACTAGCATAGTAATATACATACGGCATACCATCTTCCAATTATGGCCTCTCAATCGGTGGGTGGAAAATGGTAACGTGCTCCCATGCCTAGATCATAAGAAGGGTTGTCCCGCAAGAAATGCTTTGTGCCCTCCCGTATGCAACCTCATGCAGCTGATGATATAACATCCCTAATAAACAAGGTCCCCAGGAATACACCATCCTATCTCACCTCATACCAACAAGTACATCCCCCCAGCCAATGGGAAACCCATGTCCTTGGCGATCAAGGGTAACCACACCAGTAATCAATGTCGCGAAGAGAGCATCAAATCATCTATAGTGCTCTTCCATGAACTCCCACCAGATCTCATATCCCTCAATACCCAACCC
Organism: Sequoia sempervirens; assembly: GCA_007258455.2. NCBI lineage: Eukaryota > Viridiplantae > Streptophyta > Pinopsida > Cupressales > Cupressaceae > Sequoia > Sequoia sempervirens. Next base: position 261,304,806 of record VDFB02000015.1, read on the forward strand.
AGCACCCTGATCATGATAGTAGCTAATGAATGTCTGATATCCATGTCATGGGTCTAAAAAATCCTCTCGCCCTGGATCAGTAGGTGTAGAATCTGATAAACATCCTCGAGGGTCACTGTAGCCTCCCTGGTTGGCAAGTGGAAAGAGCAGGTCTCAGAGTGCCACCTCTCGCATAATGCTGTCAGGAGTCCCCTATTTTCCCACACAATGGGCATATAGGTGACATAGTAGAGACCAAGTCGCATCAATCGTTGTCGCTCTATATCCGTCAAACTGGCTCTAAATGCATAGGTCAATGGTCTACTCTCTCACGTGTAAATAGGTGCTAACTGTCTCTACACATATCAAAGCATGCGTCAGTATCTCCTTGAAACTTGTCATTATCACCTAGTCTAAGTCTAAGTCATTTAAAAGTTGAAGCAACATTAAATTACAATAAATCAAAGTCAAAGCAAATGTGTCACGTTTATTTCAATTGCGTCGCAATTAGGCATTTGTTTCATTTTGTACTATGCTTACGTCTCGATATGACGATTGTGTTGTTCCTCTCCTCAACTGCGTCTCAAATTTTTTCTTGTGTTACGATTTGCAACACATGCATCCTTTCGCTCCGCAAATGCATTGCGATAATTCAAATGCAGCTTTATAACCCTCAAATGCGGCTGTAATGGGTGATTGTGTCACAACTTTAAGCAATTGCATTGCAACTTTTGATCCTGACCTAATTACTCATTGCATTTGCATCACAACGCATCAAATTCATTGAACATGAATGCGATTGTGACTTACGCACCAACTAATGCATCACAACGCATTTGTTCCTAGCCCTAGAAACCTTAAAAAGGCACGAAAAATGATAAATTGACGAAGTGGGCTAAGGGTACATACTGTCAGCTTCGTGCCCTCTAGTCGCCTGTAGGTCCTGACAATATATCCACAGTGCTCTGTGATCAGGATCACCATCTTCTCTACTGCTACCTTCACTCTGAGCTCTTTGAATTTGCTATAGTAATTTTGAAAATGAAATGATTTTACCCTTAATTTCAATCTATTTATAGGGTAAAAGTGGGATTTTTGCACAACTGTTATTACTGGAGGCTCTTTTGACCACCTTTAATTGCCCTTTTGGGTACCTTAAACACGTTCAAATTCGAAACGGACTCGCCATTTTCTTTCTGGTCTTTAAATTAACTTGTCGGGACACTTTTCAAAAAAAAAATTGTCGCATGGCCAAAATTTGAAACATTTCCTGAGGGGGCATCGATACTCCGTACCTTCACTGGGGCATGACTTTGACTTATTTTTCTTTGTCACAATACGACAGGCTGCATTATGAAAAAGAGGGGCAAAATGTAGACACTGAAAATTGACCTAGGCCTGCAAGCTCTATTTCTCGCCACTTTCGTTCTAGCATAATTAAAGTACTTAATTATGTTATTCAATCCAATTCCATCTATTAATTAAATATTTTTAATTATGTAATTAATTCATGTCTCTTTATTCTTCCTAATTATTTAAATAAATAAATTTTATTTATTTATTTAAATGTGTCCCTAATTATCTAATGTCTCCTTATAATTAAATAAATTTCTTAATGTATTTAATCACTTTTGTCCGCTAATTCTTCTAGATTATTTAGATAAATAAATCTTATTTATTTATTTAAATACGTCAATAATTTATGTATTCCTCTCCTAATTAAATAAATTATTTAATTTATTTAATTATGGCCACATGTCACCTTTTTCATTTTAAATAAATTAAAAAATCATTATTTATTTAAAATGGTCAAAAAATCCTTATTTTGGCATAATATGGGCATTTATTGCCTTCTGTCATTTGATTCTCCATTTTTGAATTAAAATGATTTTTAATTCAAAAAGATGCCTTTTTGCATGCAAAATTCATTAATTTGATTCTCCATCCTTTCTTTGGTCATTTTTGTCCTTATCTCGGCTTTCGATCCTGACCGTCGATTAGACCTTCAATCTTGTTCGTCCATTTGAAATTGCTTCTTCTTATAAAATGGAAATTTCGAATTCATTTTGGCTCTCTCAAGCATTCACGTGAATTTCTGGTCTTCATTTTCATAGTTTATTTTCCTTCATATTTAGAGCTTCTCTTAGGCACTTAGAGTCATTTACATAGAACAATCCTTCAACACTTGTGTAGGACATGGCATAGTCTTAAGTTGCTTGAAGAATATGAGGGAAAATCATTATTTGCAGCAAGCTAGAAGGTATAATGGAGGTGATTCATGGAGGTTGAAGATGTTTGGTAAGATGTTTCCTTTTGTTTTCTTTGTTTTCTCCTTTGTTCTTCATTATCTCTTTGGATTTTTAAATTTAGTGTTGCTAACCTATTAACCATAAAATTTCCAGAGATACATTCCCTTATTCATGTTTTGAGATTACTTGTTACCCCTTATGCAATGTATACAACAAGTTGGATAATGTTGAGGATTTAGGTGTTGTACACCTTGCATAATTTTATAATGTAATATTTATTTGTTTATTATGTGGTGCACCTAGGGAATCTAGGGGTACGTGCATCACATGGGTCTAGCATTCTTGGGGCCACTTTATTTGTTCTATGTAACATTGGAACATAAGTTGAGTTGTAAAATGCATTTATTTAATATTGGGGGAAATAATTTAAATAAAGTACCCAATATTAAATGTGGGGACATGGTTTTATAATCTCATGGTTTTATGTAATACCACTTGGTGGTTTTGTGGGAGCTTGTTTCTATAAAAGCAACCACATGGGTAGTTGTTTAAGTTTGGTCAATTGGAATGTTAGCTCTTGTTATAATTTTTGAGGGTTGAAGCATGGCATGGGATGTGTGGTTACATGCTTGTTCACATGGAGTGCTTGTTGAGGGTTTGATGTTTTAATGGTTTGCATGGAGAGCTTTGAAGATGTATTGTAATGTTTATTATTAAATAATACATGAGTGATGGATGCTTTTGAAGGCTGGGTTTTTCCCTCTTGAGGGGTTTTCCAGGGTATATCTTATGTCATCTATGATGCATATTTTGTCTATTCTCTTGCATATGGATTCCAAGTACTTATTTGAATAGATTTCTATTCTGGGTTAAGTGGAAATTATTATTAGATGGCTGCAAGCTTCTTTTAAACATGTGAAAATTATCATTAGATGGATCCATTGGGTAAACCTCCCATCCCCTTTAAGTTTTCCCAACCTTCATTGGCTCTTGTTGTTCCCCTAAATGTCATTTCTGGAAATTAGGGAAAGACACCTATGTTGGGTGAATCTTCCCCTAAAATTTTCTATCCTCTTATATGGCTCCCACTATTTCTTGACCTACTACTCCTTTAGGGAAAGGACAACATCCCAATGGATAAAAATATTATCATGCGCCTCCACTACTCATCATCCAATGGTTCCTTCTATTCCCCCGACTACCACCCTCGTGAAAAAAATAGAAAAGACATCAATGACACATGATATGCAATGTGCACCCCAAATATCTTGTGATCCACCTAGCAAGACTATTATTCCTCCTATTTCAGAAGTGAATAAAACCCCATAATTGGAGTAGAGTGATCCCTCTCTAGCAGTTATGAATGGACCATATCATTGAAGTATCAACTTGTGCACAAGAATAAGTGCCATCGATGTTCATTGGACTATGAGTAGGAAGCTATGGTAATTCTCAAATTCCAAGCACCCTCCTTGAATGCAACCACCTCCAAATTCGGTTATGACTTATCCTCCATCTCCACAGCTAGTTATTATTTCTTATACACCACTTCCTATTCCTTCTCAAGATCTTGATGAACTTCACTCAAAGAGGGTACAAGTGTTCCTATCTCCCTCGATGTAATTTCCTCTAATCCCAAACCTTCTTATCATTCCACCATTTTCTAATCTGTTAGAAATGTTAAACACATCTATAATGTCTAGTGCCACACTTTCCAATTTAGTACCATTCCATCACACCCATCATAAAAATTCCCAGATTTTCTCCACCCTACCATTGTTGACATTAATATCCCCCACCCACCTCCCAATATAAAACTAGAGTACTATCCAACTCCACGCTATTGCAAAAAAATTGAGTCCACCTTCACAACTATGTTTAGATCCTTCTTCATTAGTTTTCTTCATAGAAGAAGTACAAATTTCTTTTGTGCCTATCATTACTCCTATTCATGTGAGTAGTTGTGACACTTCTCTTGTCATATATTAAAAGAGTGATTCACCAACTTCTCCTCATGGGGATAATCTATTTTAGTCCATTGGAGATATTTTGATGTTGTGTACAATTTTTCACAAAATTTTTGACACTCGCCATAGATGATATTGTACTTACAACTAGTTCTTTAACTTTACTATAGGTGAAATACCTAATATCACTTTAGCAGTACTTCTTTTGTAGGTTTTACCTCTCTCCTCTTACAATCAATACTGGGATACTAGTGTAGACACTTAAAAATGTCTTGAATGATATCATGCGCTCAAATTAGTTATACTAACATCATTTCCTCCTAAAACCCATCCTCTATTCACTTAATTAATTAAATTTTCCTAGCTATTTAATTAATTGCACCATTTACAATTATTAACCTAATTAATCTAATCGGGTTAATTCGCCCCCTTCCATGCTAACATTTTGTCTCATTAAATTAAATAAATTGAATTATTTAATTTAATCCCTAAGTCCTCTTATTTAATTAAAGAACCCTAAGTTATTTAATTAAATGTCATATCATATATCCCCATTTTCATTAAATCACTTTATTTAATGAATATAATCTAATTAACCTTAATTGCATAAATTAAACTTTTGTTTAATTAGCAATTACTAATAAATCTAATCCCCCCACTTGCAAGGGAATATTCCAAGCGAATATTCCTCCTTTGCACATTCCTCCAAAAGGAATATTCCCATAGAATATTCCTTCCCCTTTTGCACAATTAAAATTTATTTTAACTTGCTAAATATCTATTTTCCTCACTTGAGAATATTCCAAAGAATATTCTCTCTCCTCACTCATTTGAAAAAGGGGAATATTCCTTTTCTGTAACAAACTTACTTGACTTCTTGTGCAAGTTAAAAGTGTGTTTGTTTGGAAAAAGGTGAAACCTTGATTAAATCTCATCATTGATTCTCATCCATTGATGAGAATCCATGATCCATGCCTCCAACTTCCTCCATCTTATATTGTTGATTAACCTTTTTTATCTCAACCTTCCATTTCTCATTTGCTCTCCTATAAATAGATCACTATTTGGAGACAAATGGATCCATCTTTTTAGAGAAAACTCATATTGTTGAAATCACCCACACTCACACTCATATTTAGCATATATTTAGTATCATTTTAGCTTAATTATTGGCATTAATTATCTTAGCTTCCATTAATGGTTTCCATGATAACATAGATGCATACATTTAACTTGTTTATTAGTTAGGGTTTTCATTTTTTTAGCTTAAAATCCATTTAGATTAGCTTTGCACTCACATGTCTTGATCATCTTAGCTTAAATCATGTTAAAATAGCCTGCATCATGTTATTTTTGCATTTAAATCATGTTTCATCACATATCTCACAATGGTTTCATAATTTTTCTTCAATAAAACTGATTGAAATAGGCTCATTTATCCACGGGATTGGGAAAGGGTCGTTGTTCCACATCAACGTGACACCACTCCCCCAATAGGATAAGTTTCAATGTCTTAGATTAGAGGTTTTATCAAGCTTTCATGATTTAATATGGTAGTTTTAATGGCTTCTTTATCTTTGCATAAATTGAATGATCTTTATTGGATTGATGTTTAGTGGTGTGAATATACTTTGTATCCTCATGGATCAAGTGTATTCAACCCATACTAATTCATCGGTCACAATTGGTGATTTATTCAAGTGAATAATTTAAAGTAATAGTCCTCTTATCTTTATATTTTAGTTTTTTTGAGTGTGTGATTTGTTTGTGCTTTTCCTTGTGCTTGTTTGTATATGTTTTTTAATCTCACCCAAAGGACCCATGATACCCTTGAAGGTAAATGGATACAAGAGAGATGAAGCATTATAAATTGTTCTATTTGTATCATCATTCTATTAAATGTTGTACATTGATCTTTTTTATTTTGAGAATGATGCAAAGTGTTGAGACATTGTAGGTGATGTTGTGGATTTTATGTATAATCCATACATTACATGTGATAACATTCCATGAGTACAATATCTTATATTTCATGACATAACATCTAGCTTTGTGATGATTCTTTAAGAACTCATTTCACTTATCTATGTCCTTGAAACATTTATAGTTCTTGAGTCATGCAATTAATTTAAGGGGGTCTATCACAATGCATAATCACATTTATATCTCAAATAAAAAATATTTATAGTAGCTTGATAGCATATGAACTATCTAACATAGTGTAGCTTGCTAGACTATCAATCTTCATATGCCTTATATTTTCCATGGTTGTTTCACAATGAAACTTGCAACAACCATGATCAATTAAAATCATTTTATGATCCCTAACATAACACAACTTTCTAGCCATACCAATCAAAATCATCTATCAAAATATTTTATCAAAACCATTTATCAAAATATTCAATCTCATGCTTCTTCTATTATCTTTATTTTTTTGGTTAAGCTCTACTTTTGTGTTTGCATGTTTGTATGAATGTCTACTTTATGTTAGTTTTGTCTAATATGTACTTTTATTTTAGCTAATGTGTTCGATGCGATTTTTTTGCATAACATGTCAAGTTTATGTAGGATATTCTAGTTGTTTTGTAGGTCTCCCCCCTAGGGGCATATCCATGTGGATTGAAGACTCTAATTCCTCTATATTATCCTTTGGAAATTTTTATTATGTCATTTCTACTTTATCATGCATATTTAGTATAATTCACATGCTTGCTAAAGTAGGGGAAAAATATAGTATCATAAATTGCATACCTCTGCAATTTCATACTATGTAATGCCTCCTCTCTTAGCTCATGATATAAAAATCTTCTAAATATCAAATTTTAACACTAGAATATCAATTGTTTAGTTTTTTCATGATAATTCTAGCTTTTTAAGTTCATTTTTTCCAGACACGAGCACCATACAAAAACATCTATGCAATGTGCTAGCATCCTACAAAAAATTATGATTCTAGTGGTTGTTGGAGAATTACCTTCCCGTCAAATCTTCCAAAAGTAACATCCATGTATGGTAGTCACACTGTACAAAGTGACCCAACTTTCCACTTTGGAAAAAAGGAGTAAATGAAAAAAATAACTCTCCATTCATTCTCTCTCTCATACTCATGCTAGAATATTGAAGCTCTATTACTTTCTTGAAGAAACCTTGATATTTTTAATGAAAAAAAAGCTATTAGGCTATTGCATATCATATTTTGGAGCACAATTGAGCAAAGCAACATAGTGGAAACTATTGAAAATTTCTTGGAGTTTTTTGGGGACTTCCAAGTGATCATATTTTTTTGTTGTCTACTTCTTGTTTTGAAAAAACTCGTTATGCTAGTTGGATATATTGTTGAATGTACATAAGACAACTAAGAGGGGGGTGAATCAATTGTACATTAAAACATCCAAAACCCTCATAAAAATTCAGATCCACATCAACTTAATTAACTCTTAATCTGTTAGAGTGATTTAACATGAAAGAAAATAATAAAAACTAAAACACATCAACACTATGCACAATAGAATGCCAGATTTACATGGAAAACACAAGAAGAGAAAAACCACAGTGAGAATTACCTCACAATATAAAGTAATTGCAACACCGAATATAAAAGGCTCACTACCAAAGGGCTCACTACCCAAAAGAATGAATGGCTCACTACCAAAGGCTCACTACTAGATTACAGAAAAGAAGAAAGAAGAATTTTGTACAGTGAGAAATCCATCTCAATGCAACATAAAAATCCACCACAACATCACCAACACATTCACAGTCTCTCTGAATATTGTACACACCTTCTACTCACTACTTCCAGTAGTATAACTAATTGAAGTTCATAATGATATTCATAAATTAACACTTCACAACTCTGCAATTTGCATCATAAAACTCATGAATCAATTCTCCATCAACTCATCACTTATTTATACCTTCTTTAACCTTGAAAACATTCTCCAAGGCCGGCTATAAACCTCAATTGTGGAAATTCAAATTAGGTCGGCACCAAAAAATTCCCACGATGGAAAGGAATGAAAGGGGACCACATCACACTTTAACTTGGACCTAAATCCATTCATACATGCCACACCACACTTCCACAATCACTGAAGTAAATCTGCAATTAGTGTAAACACTTGAGGTTGGTTGAACTTGTGTTAACACCATTAACATTTAAGTACACACTTCCTCAAATCCAAAGATGACTTGAGGACACCAAACATTACTTGAACATAATCTGGAATATTCCAAAAACACCTTGAAATATAAAAATTTCCTTCACAACAACTTTCACCTAAAGAAAAAACACACCTAATACACTCAAACAACCTTCCACACATTGTTACTCAAGAAACCAACTTTCAAAGCACCAAACCACAAAAAACTTTGATTGTAGGTAGATATGATCATTATCAACATGCAAGACCAAAAACCAAACTGCAGAGAAATGTGGAGCAAAACCATTTCTCCTAGACACCACTGTAATATACAGTTCACAACCTGGTGAACACAACCCTCTATGTATGATGATCCAAACCAAAAAATTTTGAATATAGAACCTTTGAACACCTCTAACCAACATATCCAAACCACATAAGCAGATATTCAACACAAAAGAAATGTGGATCCAAACCAGAACACCACTTTGTACACCAGAACATCTCTATAACACACTATTTCCTCTTTAATTCAAATTTTCTCAAAAGCACTTGGAAACCAAGTACTAGAGACACATACTCATCATCTTCAACACTTCCTCATCATCACTAAACTAATAATATCCAAAAGCAAAAGCTTATCAAAGCAACATTAGAGGTTGACACCAGTAGCACTTACTAATGACAACATAATGCAACTAATCAAAGCATCAACACAACTAAACAACACAAACATAAGCCTGCAACAATCTCCTCTAGGCTTGTTGAGATCAAGGACAACACCAACTACTCATACTTGCAACATATATATAGTTTTAGCATAGTATATATTAAATTATTTTCATATATCCAAAATCATATATGGTTTCAAATTAATCTTTTTTTATCCTTTCTATCAACATTATAAAAAATATTGCTTATTTGTGGAGGTAGAAATACCAAAATGGAGATTTGAAAGAGGTAAGCCCTAAACAACCCAAACCAACATTTTTCTTCTTTTTTGTGTGTAAGTATCCAAGTTAGAAGAAAATAACATTTTAGTGATATACTTTTCTCTTATAGTATTTCTTTCTTAATTTATGTTAGTGGGGTTTTCTATTTGTTATTTCAGTTATTTTTTGTCATTTCGATATCTTTTGTAGATAGTGTGTCGGTGATCTCTCTCATGTGTGTGAAGGCATAAATTCAAGGTATTTCATATTTTATTGTTGCACTTGTAAAAAAATGAAAATGGGCCACAAGGATGTCCTCACTATGTGTTGGAGTTTGTGGATGAGACTTCCATAAGGCTATGGAATCATTGTCAGACCTGTAGATTCACTTTCTATTATATTTATATTTTAATTATTGTTACGAGAAGAGATATTTTCACTAGTCTTATGTAACTAGACATTTGTATTGAAATTGTAATAATTAATTTTATTTCTAGTTACAATTTGTAAAAATTATAGATAAGATAAAATTATATAATATCTTATTAATCCTAAAGCTATTATAAGAGCCTTGATTCCCAAGTAAGACTTATTTCCTTTGCAAGAATCAATTTTCCTATGCTACACAGAAGATTCAAACTTCACGTGACTGTCATTGGCTTGCAGGGATGGCAAATTGAATGTTCAACAACTCTCCCAACTACATTTCTAACATCGAAAGCCATCCTCAATATTGTATTAAGTCATTCTATATCATATTTATGGTGCCCATGCTCCTTTATGTGATTTGTAACCCTTTTTTTTTTCAAGGACCATCCTTGACTGTATTCTACAAAAAAATGTGGGGTTTGTCTTTCCCTTCTCAAGGTCATTAATGTTGAGATAGTCCATGTGCTAGGAATGTTCTACCCATTCCTTCAGATCCGATTGAGCTAAAAAAATGTCTATTCTCCTTTAGTTATATAGGCAACTATGGTTTTGAGGGTTTCAATGTTCTATCTTCAAATAAAATCCTATTTGAGGCTCATTTATAAGAGATTATTCTCTTGATTTCTAGAATAGAGACTTATCTTGTATATTTTATAACTGTAAATTTGCCCAATGCCTTTAATCAATAAGAAATTTCTATTTTACCTCTTCTCTCTCCTAATTGTTATGTAATATTTTATTGATTTTGTGTATGAGTGTATTTTATTAGTTTCTATGTATGTGTGTTGTGTAATAAAAAATTTCAAAGCTAATTGTGGATGCATTTTCCATCTTACCACCCTGACAAACTATAATCTATATGCATACCTCTAGGAATGATACTATAGAGAACTATGTGAATGTTCTTTTGGTGATTTCCTATTCATGTCTTGTGCAGCCCCTGGGCAGGAAGAAACACTCTAATATTGGTGCACCGTGCCTCTTTACATTTTTACAAATTTCCCTTCCCTTTTTCTTGGAAAGCTATTAAAATAGGTTTAGTTGTAGGATTATTTAGTATTGGTTTGGAAAAACACTTTGCAGCTAGATTAGTCAGGGAATCAACCCTTTATCTAGAGGCTTGGCTTCATTCAACAAGGTCCCACACCTTGAATCCATTTCAATGTTTCACTAGGCAGATGGATTTGGAATTTAGCTAAGGTTGTAGTTCAATTTGACAACAAAAAGATAAACTACTTGTGCATTGAAAGTGAGTCAAAGCTCAGGAGAAATAATTATTCAACAATTTTCCATGCATTGGTCATTCTTTAAAAATCCCCAATTAGACATTCAATGAAATATGAATCCTCCCCATGAGAATGCATAATTATATATGATCCAAGTGTTGGTGTAGGTTTTTATTTTCCCTTATCTATAAGTTGTTCCTACACTTTTATTAAGCTTTCTTAGGATAATAAAGTGAGTTTATCATTTAATAGCTAGGAGATAAAGTGATGAGTTGTATCCACCCTTTAAGGGTGGAGTATTTACTTTTTTCATCACTTTATTTAATATTGGTGGTTATTGGTGGTCAATTCTTATTGGTCAATTTTCCACCTCCATCTTCTCCTTAGTTCTATATAAAATCACTACTTAGCTTGTATTTTTCATCTTGGAAGCTCTTAATGTAATTCTCTCATCCTAAAATTATATAACTCTCAGACTTCTGGTTTGCATTGTTTATGTTTTTCCAATTTATGTAATTTTGATTTTCTCTTAAAAAATTCCTTGGGTTATTCAATCTATTTCATATTTTTAACATGGTATTAGAGCTTTTTTTGAGAAATCTAAGATCTTAGATTCCTAACTGATAGATTCATATTTTCATATAAGATCTTGTAAAATCTTGCAGATGATCTTCTTTTGCGTTTTTAGACAATCTTGAGAATAAAGTAGGGTTTACAAAGATTTAATAATCTCTTCATATTGCATATGTGTTTTGAGAGATCTGGGTGATTGTAGCATATTTGGTTATACTAGTGGTATTTTTTACTATCGCAACACGTCCAAGAGGCTCGAGCAAGTCAATATTGGCTTTTGTTTCACCTGATTTGGAGATCATTTAACATAGTTGCAAACTAGGGTTTGAAGCTCAAATTTGGCAAACAAATTTTTACTGGAGGATTTTTTTATCCAAATGAACCTTTTCATTGCACTTAGATGACCCAAAAATCCCTAATTTCATATAAAATTTGTCCATTTTAGATAATAAAAAAAAAAAATTGCAAATTTTTATTTTGCTAGGAGGGTCGTCACTTCAAGCTAAATTTGGTCATTTAAAAAAAATCATAACTTTTCACCACAGTGTTCATTTTTGGCAAACAATATATTATCAAAAAGATAGAGATGAGAATTTTCCATCTATGGAGGTATTGAAAATAAATTGTCATTTTTTTTCCAAATAGTGCACATTGAAGTTGGTTGTTGTAAATTTCTTCAACCTGCCATAACTTTTGCCTCGATGCTCTATTTTTTGGAAAAAAATAAGCATTGGAAAGGTATTGAAGATATAACTACATAGCTACAAAGCTAATTTTTTATATATTTTGTCTCAAATTCATTTTGTATCTGAATTTGTAATTTTGGCTATTATGGGCCTATTGAGCATTGTATCTTGAAAAAAGCTTTGTAAACGCGCTAAACTATAAAGTGCCAACCTTATAATATTTGGGGTGATTTTTGATACTAGTGAAAAGGGTAGAGTGTATTGGTATTCTTATTTGGTGTCTTTTGCACTCATTCTTGGGGGATTATACATGCACTTTATAATCATGAACTAAGATAAAGTTCCATTTATGGGGGAGTTAATCATGTCTCTTAAACATTTTTTTAAATCCTTTTTTTGTCAACCTAACTTCAGAGAACTATTTGTCCTAGAAACAAGGGATAAATAATCACTTCCTTTAGCAGGATCTACTACCCTATCTCCTTGGACTCATTCCTAAGCCAAGTGACTATGATTAGAAGAATGCATGGTTTAATAATATTGGCATGTTCTATGACCTAATATGCCCTACTATTTTTTAGGATACTCTACATCACTTAGAGCATGTTGAGTGACCTTTCACTGCTTGGACCATCATCCAATATTTGTATGGAGACATTGGATCTTCATATAAAAGTGATGTTTCCTTAGAGAACTAGACTATTATGGATGATATTGAGACTTATTTTGTCCCATATTGTGAGGACACATCTTGTATGGACAATCAATTCATTGATACCCATCAACATCACCTATTGCAACTTCAAAGTTCAAAAATGCTTCTTTTAAAGCCTCCAATGATTCATTGCAACAAGATCATTTATGTCTTCTAGATTCATTCCGTTGGGACCAATTTCTACCAAACATCTCTTGTTTATTTATATCCCTCATTTCATATCTAGATGGAACAATTGAGGAGATATATCTTCTCTTAGAGGACAAATCTTTAGTCCTTGCATTTGTTGCTACTACAAAGTTCAATGTTGCTTCTTTGAAAGCTTCCAATGAATTCTTGCAATAGGATATATATAGTCTTCTTGATTTAGTTTTATGGGATGATCTCTTAACAAGTATTTTAGACTTGTTTATGGAGACACATATTGCATATTTGAGAGTCACTATTGATTGCATTCATCTTTTCTTTGATGAAGTATATTCTTCTTTAGTTGTTGTGAGGGAACACTTGACCCTCTAGTTCATTCTCTAGATGATAATTTGTTTTAATTTGACATGAGTGTGGATATGTTTTATCAGTATTTGGAGGAGACATCTTCAGAGGAGATATTTGAGTCTTTAGCTTGTGTTCTACATCAGTCTCTAGGATATTCTTTTTTTTCATTTTTATTAGTGTGGCCTAAAATACCTAATTTGATTGTGACAACCTTCAGCATTGACATGGGAATACTTTAGCCGAGTTTAGATTCTTCATATATTTTTCACTTTCTTCCTACATATTCCTTTTAGGATTTGGGAGATATATTGCACACACCTTTTGTTTTGTGTCTTCCTAAGGGGAGAAACATTCTTTGAAAATCATAGACCATTTTCTCCATCTAGTTTCGAGCATCTACCATCAGATCTCTTCGGGGGGGCTACTTAGTCCTTCTCTTCTTCTCTCTTTATTCTGGGGGGTGTTCTCTTTCTATTTGTTGGGGAGAGGCTTCTTCTTCTTTGGGGGGGAATTTGATATGTACATGGGTACCTAACATGGCCTCATTTATCAAGACCCATCATCTTATACATCCTCCTAAGTTGTGCTTAAGGGGGTTGTTGGTGTAGGTTTTATTTTCCTAGTGGAATAATTTATTTTCCCTTAGCTATAGGTATTTCCTACACTTTATTAAGCTTGCTTAGGATAATAAAGTGAGTTTATTATTTAATAAATAAGATATAAAGTGATAAGTTGTATCCACACTTTAAGGGTCAATTATTTACTTTTTCATCACTTTATTTAATATTGGTGGTTATTTGTGGTCAATTTTTATTGTTTGATTTTCCACCTCCATCCTCTCCTTAGTTCTATATAAACTCACTACCTAGCTTGTATTTTTCATCTTGGAAGCTCTTAATGCAATTTTTTCATCCTAAAATTGCATATCTCTTAGAGTTTTGGTTTGCATTGTTTATGTTTTTTCATTTTATGTAAGTTTGATTTTCTCTTAAAAAGTTCCTTGGGTTATTCAATCTATTTCAGATTTCTAACAGTCCTAACCATAGAGGGTCAAATTTATCATGCTTCCCATTTCCTTGTAGCCTTTCATTCCATACTAGGACCAAATATCCAACTTTGTTTTTTTTGGTATTATCTCTTTTGTTAAATAGATACTTAACTTGATGTTGTTTGTTTGCATTGACAATTTGAGATTTTCTTTTGATTTCATCCAACTCAATTAATTATTTTATCCTACTATCAATAACATCATTTGATTTTTCAGATGACTCATGTATAAACTTGTATATTAGCAATAAGTATTTAATAGGAATTATCACATCCATTCTGTATATAAGTTCATATGGCGACTTCCCAATGGAATTCTTTGGGGTAACACAATCGAACCAAAGAGATAATCTAAAATTTGAATTCCAAGCATTTTTATTCTTTCCCAACATTTTTTAATGATTTTTATTAAAATATTGTTGTTGGATTTGACTTGGCTATTTCCTTGGGGATGATATGGGGACAAGTGAAAAAAGTTGATCCCATAATCGACACAAAGGTTAATAAAGTCTAAGGATCTTAGCATTATCTATTATGAGTTTATTGGGACTCCAAATCTTGTAACAATATGTTCCATGGTAAATTTGATAATGACTTTGTTGGTTTCCTTTCTAGCAGGGATAACTTCAATCCAGTTTGTAAAATAATTAGTTGCTACTAGGATAGACTTAAATTCTCCTTTATACTTAGTAATTTCACCAATTAAGTCAATATACCATTGCTAGAAAAGGATCCTCTATTATTAAAGGCCTGAATGGAAAATACCCAAATCATTTTTTTATTAAAAATGCTCTATGAGGCATCACAAATCTTGACTATTTGGTGCACATTAACAAACAAGGATGGCCACCGATATCCAACATTGGTAATTTGGTGAGTAGTTGTCTTGGCCATGAAATTGGCTCCACAGTATCCACTATGTATTTATCTCAACACTCTATTAGCTTCACTCTTATCTAGACACTTTAAAAGGAAAATATGTCATCCATGTTCCTCCAATATATTTCATGGTTCATAATGAAATATTTTATAGTATTAAGTTTTAGATTTCTCTTTTGGTTCTCAACCACTCTCCTAGACAATTAAGATGGTAAAATAATATATTATATATTTATACCAAGGAGAGTCTTCTAAATTACATCTATTCACAAATCTCTTCTCTAAGTGTTTTAATCCTACAATTTCCAAGTTTGATTTTTCCATCAAATTCACCAACCCTTTCCCTCTAACCAATTTAGTTAGTTAGATATCAATATTAAATTTCTAAATTGTATCCTTTTACACCTATTTCCAGTTACTTCTTACTAAGTGAGGATATATTTTACTAGTACGATATGTGATACATAAGCAACAACTATTGTGCCTACTAAATATGTTTTGTATTTTTTCATCTCTTTGACTAAAGCATATAACTATTTTTCCACATTATCATATTATAATTTAGTAGCTTGATAGAACTTTCTAAGAAATAAAATTGGCTATTCAAACACATCATTATTCTTCTATAGTAGTACAACAAAAATCATATGGAACAAATAAAATAAAAATAGTTCAAAAGGTTTTTAAGAATTAGGGGAAGCTAATATTGGGGCTTTTTTAATTGAGTCTTTGATATCTTTGAAATCCTTAGTGGTTTCTCCTTCCCATGCTATGGTTTGCCCATTTTTTATCATCTTTGAAATATACTTATTTTTAGGTACAAAATCTAGTACAAACATTATGAGGAAGTTAATATGCCCAAATAGTGACTTAATACCTTTGATTGTTTTTGGATGAGGATTTTTTTATATGGTTTCCACTCTTTCAGAGTCAACTTTGATTCCATCCTTAGATATAATATGACCCAAGAATTTACCATTTACAACCCCAAACATGCATTTCTTTGGGTTTAATGAAATACCATACTCTATACATCTTTTGAAAACCTTCTCCAAATGCATGCAATGGTCTTCATCTTTCTTGGAGATTTTTATCTAGCCATCTTGATAAACCACCATTATGATGTTAATTAAATAAAAAAGGAAACTTTCATTTCCCTTTGAAATTTATCTCCAACATTAGTTAAGCCAAAGGACATTTAGACATATACACGTGTGCTTATTGGAATAGTGAAATATGTCATATACTATTCTAATTCTTTTACCATCACTTGATTATAACCTAAAAAATGTCCATCATAGATAATAACTCACAACTAGTTACCTTTTTGTAGCATTGCTTCCATATTTGATAGGGTAAATTATCCTTCAAAGAAGACATTCAAATTCCTAAAGTACACAGATAGTCAGATACCACCATTATTATTTCTTATTGGGACTGAATTAGAGGCCCAAGTGGAATGTTCGATTGGATTTATTATTCCACCATCTCTAAGCTTGGTCAATTCTTGGTGCATCTTAGGTGTTAGGTTAGGGTTTATCAATGTTTAATTTTTTTGAAGGGCTTAGTATCTAGATTCAAATGGATATCATGCTGAAATAAGTCCTATCTATAGGCCTTCTAGGTCATTATAAGACCATGTAAAGACTCTACTATAATTTTTTTGTAATTCAATAACCATAGTTTTGATTTTACGGTTCATCTTCTTCCTAATCTATACCTTTTTTGGTGGATGAATTTATGCCCAAGTTGACCTCTTCTAAGTACTTTTCATGCATTTTAGAAATATTCTTATTAGCCCCATCAAACATTCTTTCAAGGACAAGCACTACCTTATGGATTTTTTTGGTCTTTAGCTAAATGATTTTGTTTCCAAAAATATTTTTCTTGTCGTCTACATTCTCAATAAAAAATTGGAAATATATTTCTTGACTATGGTACTCATCTAAAAAAATTAGAATCTTTAATAGATCTTGATCATAATTGAAATCTTGCTAGTAAAAAATGTTGTTAGGCAAAAATGGTCTTGTTAGTATTTCCACTTTTGAAATTCCTGCTAGTGTCAAATATTTTGATTTGATTTCTATGTTTTCTAGGAAATCAACAATAATATTCATCTCTTGTTCTACCCAATCAATAAAGAATGCACAAATCAATTCAATTGTATCCAAAAAAACATTTGTATATTATTCGAGTCATTTATTTTTGGAAGCATATCTTGACATTAATTGTGAAACAACTAATTCAAAATCCTCTGACTCTAAAATTTGTAATCTTATGCTTAGCTGCTACACTCAATCTTAATAATATAACTTCATATTCAACCACATTATTATTACATTTGAAACTAAGATTGGAGAAAGAATTAAATGACTCACCAGTTAGAGAAATGAGAATAAATATTCCTCTAGATCCTTCCTTAGAACATGCCCCATCAAAATACATCAACCCAATGCTATTATCAGGAATTTCTTGAACCATCTCATTTTAAGGATATTTATTATCATGATCTAGTTGGATTCCACTTCAAAGTTATCCAAGTTAGTGTCTATGAAATGAATATCTTTATCTGTTGCTCACTATATTCAATAATGGAGACCTTTCCTCCCTATTTAATCTTATTTTTCATTAATAGGAATGACCACATGAGAAGAATACATGTGAATATTCCCTCCTAAAGCTACTAACCATCTCCTTGATAGTAGCATCCCATATTGGGGAGGAATATAAACAATAATGGCATTCATTTAATAACATTTTTCAGGGAAGGCTACCAACTTGAATTCAAAAACCTCCATAACACCAAATTCTAACACATCCCTAGAGTCCATTACAAAGCACTTATCATAATATGTACTCACCCATAGGCCCAGTTGATTCATGACTTGCAATGATGAAAAAAAAAATGATTCCCTTGAATCAATCATATAGTTTCTTACCAATTTATCATTGAAAACTAGGGAAGCATAAAAGGAATCCACCTTAGATGGAAATTTTCTTATTGTGGTACCTATTAGTAGGAAAGTACAAATAGACAAAACAAAGTTGAGTAAGTCCTACCACATATGTTGGTATGTGGCGACTGATCATGCAAATACTATACAATCGTAACAAGAAATGGGGTTTGGGGCATCGCCCCTAAAAAAAAAAAATCATTCACACATCAAGGTTTTCCCATTGACATGTCAAGGTTTTCTTCCATTGACACATCAAGGTTTTCCTGTTAACACGTCAAATGAAATAAGACCTTGTAAAACCTAATTCTAAAAGGTTCCAAAAATATTTTTATAAGCAGTTGAGATGTATGTTGCGGCAGTGTTTGTGAGATTGTAATATGTTTTCCATTGGATAATAAAATCATTGGGTGGTTGAGTTTTTGTGGATGTAGCCCATATTGGGTGAATCACGTTAAATTTTGTGTTGATCTTTTTGTATTATTCTTCATTGTTATTTCTAGGTTATTTAATCTACATATAATTATTAATGTTTATTGCTCCAATCTGCTTGAATCTTAACAACTGGTATCAGAGTTGTGTTTATTCCGGTCGATTGGAAGGAAACCTCTAGTTTTGAGTGGGAGCAATGGAAGAAGGAAAATTCAAGGTTGAGAAGTTCAACGACCAGAATTATCAATTATGGAAGATGCAGATGGAAGATTATTTGTATCAAAAGGATCTATGGTAGCCATTGCAAGGAAAAGCAAAGAAATATGTTATGATGTCAGATGAAGAATGGGAGATTCTGGATAGAAAGGCACTAGGAACCATTTGGTTGTGCATGGCACCATCTGTGGCATTCAATATAACAAAAGAAAAGACAACAGAGGATCTAATGACAACTTTGGCTAAATTGTATGAAAAAACCCTTAGCCTCAAATAAGGTATTTCTCATGAATCGTTTGTTTAATCTAAAAATGATTGAAGGTGGATCTATGATAGATCATTTAAATGAGTTTAATATGATTACTAGTCAGTTAACTTCTGTAAAAGTGAATTTTGATGAAGAGGTGAGGGCTCTCTTGGTTTTATGTTCTTTTCCAGAAAGTTGGAATAGCTTGGTAATGGTTGTAAGTAACTTTGTCTCTGGTTCAAATACATTGAAATTTGATGATGTTGTTGGTGTTATCCTTAGCGGGGAAATGTGGCAGAAAAGAACAGGTGAAAGTTCAACATCGAGTAATGCTTTGACTATAGAGAATAGGGGAAGAACAAAAGAGAGAGGAAAAATCCCAACAAATCGCAGAAAGTCACAAGGGAAGTCAAAGAAAGGAAAATCTAAATCTAGAGGAAGAATGGATTGTTGGCACTTTGGAAATCTAGGACACTTGAAGAAGGATTGTTGGTCTCAAAATGGAAAACAAGGAGACAGACATGATGACAGTAAGGAAGCTAATATTGCAAGTAATAAATTATAGGATGCTTTAATTCTATGTTTAGATAATGCTAATGATTCCTGGGTAATAGACTTAGGGGCCTCATTTCATGCCACACCCCATAGGAAATATTTTGTAGATTATGTTCAAGGTGATTTTGGATAGGTATATTTGGGTGATGATGAACCCTGTCAAATTGTTGGAAAAGGAAAGATAAAAATCAAGCTGCAAAATGGAAATGAATAGTTGCTACAGGAGGTAAGACTTGTTCCAAATTTGAGAAGGAATTTAATTTCTGCAGGACAACTAGGTAGTGAAGGTTGCGTAGTTACCTTTTCAGATAAAGTCTAGAAGGTCACTAAAGGTGCATTAGTAGTAGCTAAAGGTGAAAAGGTAGGCACATTGTATTTGTGTACAGTTGGTAATACTTATTCTACCTTAGTTGCTACTGAAATAGTTGTTGTTGAGACAATTATCGCACAGTTTGCTACAAGGACAGAAACATAATTGTGGCACCATAGACTTGGGCACATGAGTGAGAAAGGGATGAAGATCCTTAAAGTTGCTACCAGGTCTGAAGCAGATTGACTTGGAGTTTTGCAAAAATTGTGTTTATGGAAAACATAAAAGAGTTTGATTTCTCAAAGTTGGGAAAGAGAAAAAGAGTGAGAAATTAGAGCTTGTGCATTCATATGTATGTGGACCAGCTCAGGTATCTTCTCTTGGTGGATCTTGCTATTATGTCACTTTTATTAATGATGCAACTAGGAAAACATGGGTGTATTTCCTAAACCGAAAATCAAAAGTATTTGAAACTTTTATAAAGTGGAAAGCTTTGGTTGAGAATGAGACAGGAAAAAAGTTGAAGTGTCTCAGATCTGATAATGGAGGCGAGTATTGCAACAGAGAATATAAAAATTACTATTCATACAATGGAATCTATAGGCATAAAATGGTTCCTGGAACCCCACAAGAAAATGGTGTGTTTGAAAGGATGAATAGGACCATTATGGAGCATGCAAGGAGCATGAGATTGCATGTTGGACTACCCTTATAGTTTTGGGTAGATGCTATACATACTATTGTTTATTTAATAAACAGGGGACCTTCAAATCCTTTGAATGGTGGCATTCTAGAGGAGGAATGGACAGGTAAAAAGGTAAACTATTCATTTCTAAAAACCTTTGGTTGTGAAGCTTTTGTCCATCTTGATATTGAAAATAGAACCAAGCTTGAGGGTAAGTCTAAAAAATGTACTTTCATTGGATATGGAGTAGATGAATTTGGTTATCGGTTATGGGATTATGAAAATCATAAAATCATTAGGAGCAAAGATGTTATATTCAATGAGAAGGTCATGTACAAGGATCAATTACAGGAAAAGAAGCATGAATAGGCCAAAAAGGAATATGTGGTGTTGGATGAGATTACAGAAAATAAAATGCCAGTGGTACCTGATGCTCAACAACAAGTTATCCCACATACTCCTGCAAGTGTTAGACATTCTACAAGGATAACTAGACCTCCAAAAATATTTTATCCATCATTATAAATTCTATATTATTAACTGATTTTGGTGAACCTGAAGGTTATGAAAAAGCAATGCAAGTAGATACCAAAAAGCAATGGGAGTTAGGCATGAAAGAGGAAATGGATTCCTTGATGCAGAATTGGACTTGGGACTTCGTCCAATTACCTGTAGGGAAAAGAGCATTTCCAAATAAATGGGTTTACAAGATGAAGGAAGGAGATGAAGGTAAGCAAATATATAAGGCCAAACTCATGGTAAAAGGTTTTGCACAAAAAAAAAGGTATAGATTTTGATGAAATATTTTCCCCGGCTGTAAAGATGACTTCTATTATAACCATTCTAAGTCTTCTGGTTGTGGAAGACTTGCATCTTGAATAGCTAAATGTAAAAAAAACATTTCTCATGGGGATTTGAAAGAGGAAATATACATGCAACAACCATAGGGATATGAGGTCAAGGGTAAGGAGGAATTTGTGTGTAGGTTAAATAAGAGTTTGTATGGCATGAAGCAAGCACCTCGAAAATGGTATTTGAAATTTGATAGTTTTATGGATAAATAAGGTTACAAAAGATGTCATTCTGATTATTATGTTTATTTTAAGAAATTGGGTAATGGCAACTATATTATCCTATTGATTTATGTTGATGACATGCTTGTTGTTGGGTCTAACATGCAACATTAATGAACTTAAGAAAAAATTAGCAAATTCATTTTCTATGAAGGATTTTGGTGCAACAAAACAAATCCTTGGTATGAGGATCACACAAGACAGGACAAACAGAAAACTATTTTTGTCTCAAAGTGAGTATTTAGAGAAGGTGTTGAAAAGGTTTAACATGTAGAATGCAAAAATAGTTAGTAAACCTTTTCCTAGTCATTTTAAGTTGACTAAGGAGATGTGTCCAAAGACACAAGAGGAGGAAGATAAAATGTCTAAGATACCATATGCATCAATAGTTGGAAGCTTGATGTATGCAATGGTATCCACTAGGCCAGAAATTGCACATGCAATGGGAGTTGTGAGCAAGTATATGAGAAATTTGAGAATGGAACATTGGAATCCGATAAAATGGGTTCTCTGATATTTGAGAGGTACTACTTCAAAGAAACTATTTTTTGGAGGAACAAACTCTACTCTAAAAGGATATGTTGACTATAATCTAGTGGGTGATATTGATAGTAGGAGTACTAAAGGGTATTTTTTTACTGTAGGAGGTACTACAGTCAGTTGGATTTCAAGATTGAAAAAGGTTGTTGCACTTTCAACCACTAAAGCTGAGTATGTTGCTGCTATAGAAGCTAGCAAGGAGATGATTTGGCTACAACATTTACTGGAGGAATTGAGACAATGACGAGAAGATATCCCTTCGTACACTGATAGCCAAAGTATCATTTATCTTACTAAGAACTCAGCTCTGCATTCAAAAACTAAGCACATATAGCTCAAATACCACTTCATCCAATCAGTTTTGGAGGATGGACAATTGAAGCTAGAGAAAATTCACACAAGTGAGAATCCTATAGATATGTTGACAAAGGCGGTTACATTGGAGAAACTAATTTCCTCATCAATTTATGTTGGCCTTCATGAATGATAATGGTGGACATAAGAAACCAGCCAAACCATCTAGTGGGAGCTGCAAGTGCAACAATATCATCCAGGATCAGTCTCCAAGTGGGAGATTGTTTGGTGTGGAGCCTGATCAGTCTCCAAGTGGGAAATCGTTGGTATTTAGTGATTGATCATACAAATATTGTACACTTGTAACAAGAAATGGGGTTTGGGGCATCGCCCTAATTTTTTTTTGGCTAACATGTCAAGGTTTTTTCCTATTAACACATCAAGGTTTTCCTATTAACACGTCAAATGAAAAAAGACCTTGTAAAACCCTAATCCTAGAAGGTTCTAAAAAGCTTGTTATAAGCAGTTGGGATGTATGTTGTGGTATGGTGTTCACAAGATTGTAATTTGTTTTGCACTAGATAATAAATTCATTGGGCGATTGAGTTTCTATGGATGTAGCCCATATTGGGTGAACCACGCTAAATTTTGTGTTGATATTTTTGTGTTATTCTTCATTATTATTTATAGGTTATTTAATCTTCATATAATTGTTAATGTTTATTGCTCCAATCTGTCTGAATCCTAACAACATCTTACCACAAAGAGCTCATAGAGCATAATATTCAAGAGATAACATCTAAGGTGGGGATAGGATAGATAGGTCATGTCCCATCCCTTAGATATATGTACATGAAAAGATATGTATGATAGAAGAGGGAGAGATAGAGAAGAGATATGGGAGAGATAGGAAAGAAAGTAGATAAGAGTATACAAAAGAATAGATGTAGAGTATAGTGGAAGACATGACATATGATGTAAATAAGAGATATCAGGATATGTGAATGTATTCAATATCTATATTGTGTTATGTGATGTTCGGCTAGATGCAGATAACCAGTTTATATTATGTCTGAATCAAATTGTTGCCCCCTTTATATGATTGAGTTAGGGGTATAAGTTCTAGAACATTTAGGAATTCCTTGCAAGCTCAAAACTTTGTTCTATGTTCCCCCGTTTCCTTGCTAACATTGGCTATTTTTTTGGGACTCTAGTTAGGTTGTATAAAGGACAACACTACTCACAATTTTTTTTAAATTTTAAAATAAAACTTGCAAAAAGGGAAAATAGGGAAGATATGAAAATTTGTGGAACTGTCCTCTTGGTTTCTACCCTATGAGAGGGGGGTAGGCACCAAGGGAATTTAGAATTAAAAGGGGGAGAGATTCCAAAAGGGATACTTGAAGAGATGTGACCAATAAGAGAAGTTACCAAATAACTACCATGGGAAATAATAGAGTACTAATGAAATCCAAAATCAATCACACCCATGGAAAAAGGAGACAAGAAAAAAATAAGAGAGATTAAGGAACAAATTGAATTCATAAGAAAAGTGAACACAAAAATCCCAAATGGAGAAGAGAGAAGACAAAGACAAATTGTTGAAAGAGAAGAAAGATGCCACAGAAGAATGAAAATTGTGGAGAAGATGAGAGTTGAGCATGTCAATGAGGGTGTTGTTGAGAATGTGAAGGTGGGTGTTTTCGAAGAGAAAGAGAAAGAAAATAGAGAAGAAGAATGGAAGACCCCAGAGAAAACAAATTCATGTTGGGAAAAATCAAGACAACTACTAACCAATTTAAAGAAGAAAATTGATGATTATGGAAAATCTAGAATGTTGTTATTAGGGTTTTGTGATAGCACAAAGGGTCCACTCCTACCACAATCCTCCAAAATTATTACCATCCAACCGGATCTATCAAACTTGATAGTCAATTTAGATGATAGATTTAACGAATTTCTAAAAACTACAAAAAAAGTTATATTTATTCAAGAGGAATATTTGGAAGAGTTAGTTAATAGAAGTATAAGGAAATTGAAGGAATAAGAAATAGAAAAATAATGATATCGTATTTATTTTAGGAAAATAATTATGATCACTAAATAAATAAATTTCATTAACAAATAAGGTGAAATGATGCCTTGAAGATTCATAAACCCTGGACCAAGACCCATATCCAAAGCCATATAAGAGTAGAAGAATTTTGAAAGAAGAGACACCGCAAAGCAAAGAGACAAGAAAAAGAAGGAAAAGACATAGATTGGGAATAGATACTTGGAAAAGAGTACTTTGACATAAAGTTAGCAAGAGATAAAGGAAGAGATTAGAAGCCCCATATAGTTAGAAGGATAAAGAAAGAATAGGATGAAAATAATAGTTCACAAATCTGCAAACATAAAATAGAAAGAAGATAGAACAAAATGGAACCATCAATCAAAATTCCAATATTTGGAAAAGATACAATAGAGGCTACAAAACACATATTCCTACTAAAATCTTTATGGGAAAGGCAAAGCATTGACGAGGACAAACCAAAGTTATTAGACTTTGTATCTTCATCAAGGAAGGAGGTACAAGATTGGTACAAGAAAAATTATCTAAAGCATGCAAAAAAATGGGATGAGTGAAACAAGATTTCTTGGAAAACTTTGACACTCCAAATATCCCTACAAAGATTGTTAATTAAGGATTTAGTGCAAAAAGAAGATGAATTTGTGAAGGCCCATGAAAAAATATTCAAGGAAGTCTGCCGCAAATTAGAGGAACCTCTAAAAAATGACAAAAGGTTGAATGGTTCATCTTTGGATTACAAAACAGAATCATAGTAGCATTAGATGGGAGAATATTTAACTTATATAGACCTAATCACAATGCCATACTGCATAGAAGCTCAAATATGGTGCATACCATAGAAGGATGACATAAACAATTTTTTTAAGAAATTACAATTAGTAGTAGAACAACTAACAAAATGGAATTTTGGCAAGAGAAGAGGATAAGAAAGCTAAGGAGAATTGGTGCATATATTGTTCAAGGGAAGGCCATATTTAGAATGATTTCCCTAAGGCTCAAGGAGAAAGAACTGCAACATCCTTACACATAGAACTAAAAACTATACCAACTAAAACAAATTCATTATACTGTGAAAATTGCCAAGAATGGGACAACCACCTCACTGAGGACTGTCCTAAAAATAAATTTCAACTTTGGAATACAACAAATCATCGTAATCCAAGATGCCCCATGAACCACAATTGGGATGCAGAGATGGATAGAAAGATGGCATATTTCAAAGGACTTGTGAAAGGTCCTTTATATGATAGATGATATAGAAAACCACCTTGGAGAGATAGTAAAAATATGTATACATTACAAAGAAACCCATCACAAGATTTCATTGGAGATAATAGACAACCAAACTATAGAGGAGGAAGAGGGTGTGGTAGAAACAATTGAAAAAAGAGTGAGGCTATATGTTATAATTAGAGAAAGGTGGGCCACTATGCTATAGACTATTTGGAAAAAAAGAAAAGGAAGTGTCATTTTTTCAAAGATGATTCTCATGACATATTCAAATGTGATAAAGAAAAACAGTATTATCAAAATACAACACAATCAAGAAGTGGTGGTGTACAATATCATAAAGGAGCTAGGGTAATTTGAAGAATACCATTGCAAGGAGTAAGAGGTTGTCAAATAATGTATCAATGGACATTTAATACATCAAATGAAGAATTTTTTAGTGAAGAACAATAAATCCAAACCAAGAAAAAGAATAAATCCAAAATAAATAAGAAAACGATTACAATTCTGGATAGACAATAGACTAACACTGGGAAGAATAAACGAAGAGAAATTGAAGAAGTGAGTGAAGGCTCAGGTCTAGGAGAGGAATATGATTAATTTCAGCCAAGAAAACAATATGATAGAGTAGTAGAAAATGCAAAACAACAATTCATACAATAGAAAAATGATGATGTAGCCTATTTTTCCAAAGAAGAAGTCATAATGACATGTAGTAGATCATGGAATATAACTATCATGAATCTTTGATAGGTTTCTCTTATATTCTTAAGACCAAAAGGAATGACTTGGTGGAAGAAAGTGTTCCAAGGAGTAATAAAATCAGTTTTGTGTTAATCCTTTATTGCTAATAGCTATTCAGATTTGGTTATACCTAGATAATTCATCTGTGATTGATAGCATTCCATGTCCTAATGTAAGATCCACTATAAATCAATATTGTGGAGTGGGGAGTCATCTTTGAGGAATGTTTTGTTAATATCTTTGAAATGTGTGTAGTGTTGATGCCCCAAGTTAATTTGGAAACTAGAATAATATTAGATACCTACTCAAGATCATCAATGAGATGTATGAATCCAACTTCCAACAGTTTTTTAAGTTTTTCTTTTACCAGGAGGGCAATCTATGGATGCATTTTTTTTAGCTTCTACTTGACTATTTTGGCATCAATATACACTACTAGATGATGTACTACCAATGATAGATCAAGACCTGGCACATTTTAATAGGACCATGTGAAGTTTTTAGATACCTTCTTCAACAAATATGTGAAATTCTATTTTTATTTACGTGTGAGTGAAGCTATCATGAAAGTAATTTTTGGTACTTATTTTGTGCCTAAGTTGATCTCTTGTGCCTCTTCCACTAAAATGTAGACTTTTTCTCAATAGCATGGTACTACAATGGAAAGCTAAAATTCTTCATCCTCTAGAGCCTTAGAGAGGTTTACACAAGAGGATACTTCTTTTATTTTTATTTTTTCTTTTTTCAATAGCACCTCATTAAGGTTTTCACTAGTGGGCTTATATTTTGGCTTTATTTTTCATTTTTATGACTAAGGAAATTTCCTTTTCCCTTGTATCCCATGTTTTTGAAAATATGGAGGCCTTTGGAATGTATATTTGTAGGTAGAGAATGAATTTATTCTTCTTTATCTCTATAGAGTCATGATGTTATATCACCTTCAATAGTTTATTTGTCTAAAAATCACTGAAGTCAAAACATAGTTGACCCACTTTTGAAGAAGATTGTAGGTATTGACTTGGAGAGTCAAGGTTGATCCTATGATCTTGGAGACTATTGGAGATTTCCCACATAAAAGGAGTCTTGTAGCTCATATTCCTTGCATCCTTTCCTAACAATCCTATCCTTGATCTCAAGAATGAGAGTGTCAGAGGTTGAGGCAGAGGTGAGTGAAGATGGGTCAATATAGGATGATGATGGTTGTAAGGAAGATGTGATATTATTGTTTGGACAATGGTAAAAATTATTATAGCTTCCTTCCAATAATTTAAATTATTTGAAGGGTGGGGGCCCTGACTCAATTGGCTAAAGCATCATGTTGCAAGAAATAGGTCATGAGGTCCAAAATCCCCCCATCTGTGTGATATTGAAGGGAATTTCACACTAGCATCGTTGGTCACATTAAAAAATTCCTAATGCACTGTAGGTTATAGAGGGCTAAGCCAATTCCTATAGTCTAAAGAAATCTATAGTATTTGAAGGGTTGAGGATCAAAAAAATTGGTAATATTTTTGTCATGTGGAAATTTGATACATTAGTGATAGGTAGAAGGGATGACTTGCATGACATGTACCCATGGTTATTCAAGAAGGAGATTGTAGGGGAGATCAAGATCTAGGACTTGAAATAGAGTTCATGGTTACTATTCCAACATAGATAGGTAACTTGATGGTTCCTTCAGATGCTCATTCTATGTCATCATATGATTTGATTGTTATTCATCTTTGGGGATCCAGAGCTCCTTCAAAATATCCCAATTGTTTTATTAATCTTAAGGTGCATAATTTTAAGCTTAATCCACTATCTATAAGGACTCATTTTATTTATGTTTATGGATGATGGATTTGATGTGAAGAGCCTTATTTTGGTATGGTTCAAAAGTTGGAAGCTCTATTTCAATGAATACTAGGTGATGTTGTGATGATAAGTTCCCTATCATGACTTGAAATTGGTTAGCATTAATGCAATTAGGGACACATGACTCTTGCAAATCTTTTTTTAGAATTTCTTTATGGATAGGGGAGGTTTTGAAGAGCTTTAAATTAGAAATTTGAGTAGGATTTTTTCAAGGTGATCTAAGAGGTTGTATTGGGTAGATGGTTGAGAGAATGAGGAAGAATCCCATTGGATGGTTACCCACCCTTAGCATGTGGTTATTGCACAATTAGAGTTTTTTATGATCATGATGACTACTTGAGAGTGGCTTTCCTCAATTCTACCCACTATGGAATCATAGGATGAAGAGTTATGAACATTATTGGTGAAATTATGGGTGGTACCCTTATTAGACATGGAGGCTTTCCTTTCATCATGCTTTGAAAAGGGATTTTTATACATGCCTAGTTGTTCATTTGAGGAGTTCAATGGATGGCCTTCAACTTTAATCTCACCTCGAATGATGAGATATTGAGTGTAATTATTAAGTTTCATACATTTTGTAGTTTCATGATATTTGATCAAAGGTACTCACAATATTCATTATCTTTATACCATGCAAGCTTAGGATGGTGTTTTTTAAATGCTCTTGTCAATAATGTTTTTGTGAACTAATTTTTGAAAAACTACCTCCATGGATTCTCCCAATGGATTATATTTGTGTTTGATGGGATAGATTTTCTTAGGTTGTCCTTATAGAATAGTGACATTTTTTTGGACAGATTAGACATTTGGATTGTTTTGGGAGGATGATGGTGTTTATGGTTGGATATTTTGAACATGTTTGACATTGGTTACACCATCATTGACTACATTTTTGTTCTTGGCCTAGAAGTGGGTTTATCATTGGATTGGTTGTTAATATCTTTGGTTTATTTGTATATCTTAACCCACCTTTTAGTGACAAGGGCCTTTTCTATGGTTACTCCTTTGTCTATGATCTCATCAAAAGAGTTAGTACATTGAACTTATAGATGAAACCCATTTCCTAATTCAAGTTTTGGAAAAATATGGTGCTTAATTTGTTTTTAGGAATAGGAAAAGGGAATCTACTTGTGAGATGTCTCCATCATTTTAAAAAGGTGGAAAATATCTCACCATTTTTTTGTTTAGTGTTGCAGAAATCTCACATAGTGATTTCATGTTTGATGTTGTAAGAAAAATGTGCAAGAAATTTATCAACTAATTCTTTGAATTTGGTGATAGATCCTTGAGGTATATTAATAAACCATTCTAATGCTTGGGCTTCTAAACTTTGAGTAAATAGTCACATTAGATACAAATCACTGTAAGTGACTTCTTGGCAAGCTATGTAGAATTCTTAGCATGTGAAACCTAGGATCTCCCTTCCCCTTATATTTGTCAAACCTAAGAACTTTAAAATTTTGTGGGAAGAAAACCATAGTGATGGACCTATCAAAGGGGTAAGGACATATGTCATCAAATTTGTAGTTTTTATTTTGATTTGATGTTCCTATTTGTAATCCTTTGAGTAGGTCTATCATTTCTTGTAGTTCATGTGAAATATAATTTGTGGGGCTAGGATTATAAGATGTGTATGTTGTGTGATTTATCATGGTAATGAATATGTAGAGCTATAAGGATGAATGCATTATTGGTCAATTGGTGGAATCTTTTGGTAATTGGTTGTAGAGGGGTATGTTGAATATGACTATTGGAGGTTTTGGTATGAGGATATCAGTGGGATGTAGTGGGTTTCAATATACATGTGAGTTATTGTATTTTGAGGAAGATATGTATGTGTAATGTTAATATGTGGAATGGAGGTTCGGGGTGGTTGATGTTGTTGGATGAAGTTTGTTGATTTATTTAAAGGTGGTTGTGGTGTGGTAGCATCTATACTAGGGTGAACTATACTTTGTAAGTATTGTGACCCTAAGTTGTGTAGATGGGTTGGATAGGATTTGTTATGAGATGGGGTCGGGGTTACAAGATGATTGCAGGTCTAATGTGTGTCAAACTTTTGGGTTATTGGATGGTTGAAGGGGTTGTGGTCCACATAAATTTTCTAAGGGGTTAGTGGATTTTGTAGTTGATGTGAGTGAGATCGTTTTTTTTTTAGCTATGATATGTCAAAATCTAGTGGAAGTTTTTCCCTACTTTGGATTACTTGTAACAAAAAATTATCTTTTTCTAATTCAATAAGTCTCCATTAAATTCATAGCTTCTATATTTTGGGTACTCTTGTAACCTTGACAACTATTTGGGTTACACTACAAGAGTTTCTTCTATTTTTTCTATTTCATGAGATGAGGATTGATATATGGCTTCACCTTGAGTTATCGGGATGAAATTTCATTAGTAATTCTCATGGTGTAAGTGTTTGACTCCATTAGTCTCTTGGTTTGTGACCTTGTAAGTGACATACAAAGGTGGACCTAGTTGTATTTTTTTGTTTTGATGGATGAAATGAAGGTCAATTTGTACATTTTTTGAAGAATGATTTGAGTGAAAGTGTGAGGCTAAGTGATGTTTTTGGACTTAAGTGTTTATTTTTAAGGATTAGATGTGTGTATGGTTAGAATACTTGGGATGATGGTTTTGACTTCAATTGGAAAGATTTGAACTTTTGGACTAAGTTTGAAAGGTTGATTTTGGAATAGTGATGTTATGGAAGACTAAGGGGATGATGTTGAATGAAAATTGTTGAGAAAATGTGTCTCAACCTTGCAATTATATAAAGGTTATTTTTGATAGGATATATATATATCCTAGTTGCACCAATAGGTTTAATATACAATGGCAGCAAGGGGATGAGTGGGATGCATGTGAACAATTTTTGTTAAATTTTTTAGGAAACCCCTAAAATGGCTGACATACATTAAATAAATGATACATTGTAAATATACACCGTTAATTATTAGGTTTTAGATCTAATGGTGGATATTTTGTTGGTCTTTCTTGCCCTAGAAGGTAACCCTATTTTATGAGGGCATTGTACTAAGATGGTAGATCATGATGTATTCTAGGAGTCTGATAGCAGTCATGTTGTCTCTAGATATCTAGTGGTGATATTCTTGTGAGAGGCTTGCTCTGCAAGTATATTGTAATCTTTGTGATTTACTGAATAATATATTGGGAAAATTTTGGAGTGTGGTATTTTTCTCCCGAAATGGTTTTCCCCATGTAAATCACTATGTTGTGGTATGCATGATATTTATGTTTATTTATGTTTGAGTTTCTATAACTGTTAAAGATTTGTAAATTTTTACATTATTCTCATCTCAAGATTAGTGTAGGAAGTTGTTATGCTACCTTAGCTTCCTTACAAGTGGTATCGAAGCCTAATCACCTTTGGTTTTAGTTTGGGTTGTTGGGTTTTTTGAACTAATTCAAATTTGAGTGAGAGCTTGTGTAGAAGATACTTTGTGATCTTGTTGTGGGAATTTTCAAATGGAAAGTTCATTAGGGAGAATAGAAGTGAAGAAATTTTCTGGAAATAATTTTGAAATGTGGAAGTTGGAGATGGAGGATCTATTGATAGATCAAGATCTTTGGGATGTTGTTGATGAGAATGTTTCAAGTCCTGCAGATCCTACTCAGGTTGCTCAATATGATGTTATGGACTATAAATCCAAGGGTCTAATCAAATTGTTCTTGGAAGACTTTGTTTTAATTAATGTCCATGAGGAGACCTCTCACAAAAACTATGGAAGAAGCTTGGTGAGATGTATCAAGCCAAATATTTAGTGAACAAGATTTTCTTGATCAAGAAGTTGTATTCCTTGAGAATGGAAGATTGTGGATGAATCACAAATCACTTGGAAGCATTCAATATGTTGGTGGCTCAGTTGGCATTAGTTAGTGTTAAAATCAATGAGGAGGAAAAATGTCAGATCTTAATTTGTTTTTTTCTTGATTCATGGGATTCTCTTGTTATGGCTATTGGGAGTACTTCTGTAATTTTGAAGACTAAAGATGTGGTGGCTTCTTTGCTTTCTAAAGAGATAAGGAGGAAGGTATCCATCACTGCCAAGGAGTCCCTAAATTTTTGTGGAAGACCTAAGAAAAACAGAAAGAAAAATGAGAAGCGTGACAAATCCAAGTCCAGGGGAAGATCTAAATCTCCTGGAAAGTCCAAAGTTATTTGCTAGAACTACGGTAAGCCTAGACATGTTCATAAGGAATGAAAAGAAGAAAAGAAGAAATTTGATTGTGATTCAGAGTCTAAGAAGGAAGATGGTAACACATTCATTACAGCTTTGGCAACTTGTGTAGGTAATGATGCATGTTTAATCGACTCAGGTGCATCTTTCCATATGAACTTTAATAGAGATTGGTTTTTTGAATATGAAGAATTTGATGGAGGTAATGTGTACTTGGGTGATGATTCTCATTTAGACAATATTGTTAGCCTTGGTAAAGTTAAAATCAGATTTCCTGATGGTAGAATAAAAAGGATTAATGGTGTGTTGCATATCCCTGGATTAGCATGAAATCTATTATCTATAAGCAAAATAATATATGCGGGTGTGTAGGTAGTATTTTCTGATGCAGGATGCAAGATGGTTAGAGGTGTTGTGGTGATTGCTAGAGGTGTCATTTATGGCACATTGTATAAGTTGGATGCATGCACTATTGAGTAAAATAGTACTTCTGTGAAAAGCAAGTCTATGGAAGAAGTGATGGTTTCACCTTCAACAGATGGTCATGGATTTTGGGTACCCAAGGGTGCTCTTTCTTCTGAGACAAAGTTACTTGCAGAGAAAACTATGTTATGACACCAGAGACTTGGCCACATTGGAGAAAAGGGTCTAAGGACGTTAGTTCTTATGATCAGACATAAAAGAAGAAATTTAATTTAAGTTCAGACACAATAACACAGCATATACCCTAGGAAAACCCTCCACTTGAGGGAGAAAAACCTTGCAACAAATATCTCTCTTATATATATAATAATGGCAACAATTTACTTTACAATTAGGCCAATCAAAAGGCCAATATCCAGCATCAACTCTAGATGCAATAACAGATAATAATCTGCCCTTCCTTGAAATCTAAATCTGCACTTAGAGAAATTCGCAATCTACTCTTGAAGGAATTCGCACTTGAATGAAGGAATAAAACAAACTTTCTTTGATGATGAAATGGAATGGAAATGACCTTGTATATATACAAAATGTGAGAGAGGTTGCACCTCTTCATGTATAAGGTCGGCCACAATACTAAAATATATTTACAAATAAAAGAAGCGAATTACAAGGAAGGTCGGCCCAATTTGAATTATATTGTTTCCAAGTGAAGCGCCTCTTCATTTTAATTTTCTCAATAAAATAAATAGCCAAAGGCTATATGCAATTTTATGTCTTGACTCGTGGCTAGAAGGATGAGCCTGAAGTTGTAATAACATCAACAGTTGAAAAATAAAAACCTTGTTGAAGGTTTGTCTTATTGTAATCTTGAATTTGATTTTTGTGAGCATTGCATTTATCGAAAACAAAACCGCGTTTAGTTTTACTCGAGTTCTCATAAATCTTGTGGTGTATTGGATCTTATTCATTCTGATGTGTTTGGTCCTATAAATGTTCCTTCAATTGGTAAATCCACATATTATGTTTCATTTATTGATGATTATAGTATAAGGACATGGGTATATTTTCTAAAGAGTAAATTTGAAGTTTTCAGTCGATTTAAAGAATTTAAAGCAATGGTTGAGTTACAAATTGGAAATAAAATAAAATGTTTGAGGACTGATAATGGTGGTGATTTTTTCTCTAATGATTTTGATAAATTCTATAAAGATTGTGGTATTCATAGATAGAAGAAAACTTTGTATTCTCCACAACATAATGGAGTTGTAGAAAGAATGAATAGGACACTAATGGAGAAGGCTAGGAGTATGTTGAGTAGTGCTAACCTAGAACAAAGGTTTTGGGATGAAGCTTTTGCCACTACCTGTTACCTAATTAACAGGTCTCCTACATTAGCTCTTGTTGATAAGACACCTATAGAGGCATGGTATGGTTGCAAGCCTTCATTAATACATCTTATAGTTTTTGGTTGAGAGGCATATGCACATGTGCCAAAGGAGAAGTGAACAAAGTTGGAGAACAAGGCTTTGAAATGTATCTTCATCGGATATATTTATGGTGTGAAAAAATACAAGCTTTGGGATCATGTTGCGCAAAAGGTAATACATAGTAGAAGTGTTATTTTTAGAGAAACTTAGCCTTCTTCTGTTACATTGCAGCTAGAACAAAGTAAATAGGAAGATGTGATTCAATTTCCTTCTACACCTAAGAAATTTGAATCAAAGCCCAAGGATAGACAAGAAATTGAGGAGATCTCATCTAGCTCTGGATCTTAAGATGAAGAGGAAGAACCTCCAACTCAACATGTTCATAGGTTTGCAAGGCATAGAAAAGCACCTGAAAGGTATACACCTAATGATTGGAGATGTATTTTTGCTTTGAATACTAACATGGATGAACCCAAATCTGTAGAAGAGGAATTAGGTATGAATGATGCAGAATCTTGGAAGATTGCTATAGATGACAAAATGGCATCTTTGAAAAAGAATGATACATGGGATCTTGTACCATTTCCTGAATGACAAAAAACTGTTGGTTGCAAATGGGTGTTCAAGAAAAGATTGGCTCAGATGGAGGTATTGAGAAGTACAAAGCAAGGTTGGTTGCAAAAGGTTACTCTCAAGCTGAGGGTGTTGATTATGGTGAGATATTCTCTCCTATTGCAAAAATGACATCCATTAGATTTTTTCTTGCTATTGCTACTGCTTATGATTTAGAGGTTGAGCAAACGGATGTGAAAATTGCTTTCCTTCATGGTGACTTCAAGGAGGATATTTATATGAAACAGCCAAAGCACTACGTGGTGAAAGGTAAAAGTAAGTTGGTTTGCAAATTGAAGAAATCTTTATATGGATTAAAATATAGTCCTAGGATGTGGTACCATAAATTTGATACATATGTGTTGAGTCTAGGATTTGAGCGTTCTAAATTAGATCATTTTTTTTATTATAAAATTGATGGTGATCATTTCTTGTTTATTGCATTATATGTTGATGATATGTTATTTATTGGCAAAGGGAAAGGTATGATTTTAGAACTGAAATCTCAACTTGCTACTAAATTTGAAATCAAAGATCTTGGTGTAGCTAGACACATTCGTGGGATGGAAATTGTAACGCCTGAAAATGAAACAAGCTTTTGCACAATAGACAACAAGGAAGATCGTTAGAAGCACACATGCAATACAATACTAAATCTAGAATGCAAATTCATACGTTAAGCAACAAAGAACATGGGAAAGTTAAAACGTAATTAAAACTAAAACAATCTCACCAATTCCAAACGTATTTCCATGATTCATCTCGATTGCCCTTCTCCATTTTGCTTGTGTAGTATAATTGCCCTCAGATTTTCAAGTTCGTGCAAGTATAGCCTAAGATAGTGATTAGCAAAATATCGAAGATTCAAGATATGTGCTCTCCAAAGTTATCAAATTCACGAGAGAGATTGGAATGAACAATGACAAATCAATTTATAGAAGATTGATTATTCGAATGACAGGCCAAGATCGAAAGATCAATGAACGGTTGAGATTGACTGATTAGACATGCATTCAGATAACTGATAGAAGTGACATGAGTGATTCAAATTAGAAATAGAATTAAAGATTAAATAAATAATTTAATCTTCAGTTCGACATTCGAAAACATTAGAAATATCTTTGCATGACAAAGATAAATATTGATTAAAGCAACTCTCTGTTCAAATGCACGCACAACACTTAATTAATTAAATAAGAATATTTAATTAATCCACATGTACACGCAATTGAATTAGAACTGGATGATTGAATGGTTTGACAAAGAGATTACTCAAAGACGCCACTCAGACATTAAATCAATAGTTAACTGAACAATTAAAATAGATGTCGAGTTGAGTAAAAGTGAATATTTAGATAACTCACATAATTATCTAAAATATAGAAGAATGCGTTAAAATAGAATTAATGAATTAAATAATTCATTTAATTCAAGACTCGATATTCGAAGGATAATTAAATAAATAAGATTTATTTAATTAAATGACAAAGGGGATTTAAATGAATAATTAAATAAATTATGAATTTATTTAATTATAGTTGAAATATGATAAAGAGTAAATTAAATAATGATTTATTTAATTTAGCCGGAAGAATAAGGTTAATTAGTAAGATAATTAAATAAGAAGCGTTTATTTAATTAATTAGAAGAAGTAAACAAAGATGTGAATTAATTAAATAATCAAGATTATTTAATTAATAGAAGAAATAAACAAAGATGAACTAATTAAATAATTAAGATTATTTAATTAATAGATGAATTAATGTTAAGATGAATAATTAAATAATTGACATTATTTAATCATGACCATGAAGAATACAAAATATGACAAATATAGAAGCCGCAGGCTAAAAACCAAATTTCGGTGTCTACGGGATGATAGAAAATGGAAGTTTACATGGCCAGTAGGAAAGAAATGCCACCTAAGCCCTATTTATATATTGGAATTGGGGTGAAAAACTATTCATTTGCACCCACCCAGCTTAGAGATTTCAAAGTTTGCTCTGACTTTCAGCGAGAATGTCTCCAGTTCCAGCGACCCATCATCGTGCATACAGGATCCGGACGTTCCAGAGACCAGCCGGCGCGGACCCCCCGGTATGGACCTAAAACTTGCCTTTTGAAATTTTTTAATTTTGCGCGTATTTTTAGACATTTATTGCATTTTTAGTTATGCGTCGCTTTTCATTTTGCACCGCATGTGTATGCGCGAACGACGCATGTGTTTGCGAAAAGCCGCATTTGCATTTTAACGCCGACTGGTTAGGCTTAGTTTTAGAAAATAACCGCATGTGTTTATTTTGTTACGCATTTGATAATTGTGATACGCATTTGAATTTTTGCAACGCATGTGTTTATTTTGATACGCAAATGTATATGTAGAAACGCATTTGTTGTTTTAAGACGCATTTGCATGTTTAGCGACGCATTGGAATATTTAGACACGCATTTGTCATTTTGTACCGCAAATATCATTTTTATGATGCATGTGATGATTATTAACCGCATTTGATTAATAATGACGCATATGTAATTTGTGAACTGCATTTGTGGAAAAGCGACGCAATTGTAAAAGAATGACGCATTTGCAAAATAACGACGCATTTGCATTTTATGTTAAAACAGTCATTTTGCATTAGAATAGATGATTCAGACTAACATGAGGCATGTATACTGTTGTTGCAGGTTGTACTTGA
Source organism: Sequoia sempervirens (assembly GCA_007258455.2). Taxonomy (NCBI): domain Eukaryota; kingdom Viridiplantae; phylum Streptophyta; class Pinopsida; order Cupressales; family Cupressaceae; genus Sequoia; species Sequoia sempervirens. The sequence continues at coordinate 261,342,705 of VDFB02000015.1, forward strand.
CCCTATCTATACACATGAGTCGAGACCCACAACGTTTCAATTCAGAGACAGCCTACGGCCGGCCGAGCAACGGACTCTATGGCATTTGAGTTTGTTGCACGTGATCGATATGCCCCAGATTAGGGCAAATCGGGGTTTGCTGACAGCACTATGTGAGCGGTGGCACTCGGAGACATCGTCGTTCCATCTTCTGACTGGAGAGGCTACAGTGACTTTAGAGGATGTTTATAAGATACTGAGACTGCCGATTAGAGGCACACAGGTAGTCAATGATACCCAGAGGGGTATAGCTGAGATGTGCAGATACTACCCCCACGCTGACGTTAGACAGCTAGGGGTGGATGACTATGAGATCAGATGGCGAGTGTTGGCCCAGAGGTATAGACAGTTAGACTGTCTAGTGGCAACCTTGATAGGCGGTATAGTACTACCAGACCGCCGAGGACATGGATTCCCTGTGGGATGGGGTGAGATGCTAGTGGGCATGCTGGAGCGCCGAGTTGTATATGCTTGGGGTTCGTGTGTGCTGGGAATGTTAAACTTCCACCTGCATGACATTGCCTATAGAGAGGCGCAGTCGATGAGCTGCGGCACCACGCTCCTGATGGTATAGGCGTGGGAGCATATTGCTATTTTTAGACCACCTGTGATAGTAGATCTAGCTTGTGGAGCGCCATACGCCTTTCGGTATGCGGGAGCCACCACACAGCACCATATTGGAGACACGGGCTATTTCAGACACGCTATAGACCTGATGCAGGAGTTTACATGGAGACCGTACCTAGGCTGCGAGGTGTCGTCAGATGAGGGCGATCATTTGCCATTTTGTCGACAGACACAGTATTTGGTGGGACGGACAGTGTCCCATATGCACATCATAGAGCGGCAGTTGCCGAACCGGGTACTGAGATAGTTTGGAGAGGTATAGGATGTACCTCGAGGGAGAGCCGAGTTTGCCAGGTCATCACGAGAGGTCCTATTATGGGGGCCAGAGATTCCAGTCGCCACAGCAGAGGCGGATATTGATGGTTTATAGGCACAGCCATGGGGATGGAGGGACGGACCAGCAGATGTAGGGACCACTCCAGGTTATGATCAGTGGTGGGCATTACACAGGCCGACTCCCTTGATAGATCCAGGGCAGCTAGCACCAGTAGAGCGGCAGGTTAGAGGTCCCAGAGGCAGATGAGGCAGAGGAGGTGGTCGAGGAGGCAGAGGAGGCTGAGGTGATGGTGGGGATGATGGCAGAGGTGGTCGACGTGGAGGCAGGAGAGGGAGGCGTGGTCGACGAGGATGAGGACCAGCCTTGTCACTGATCCGAGAGGAGAGAGGAGGAGAGGAGGATGTGGCCATGCTAGATGTGGCCAAAGGTGGCGAGGAGGAGCAGCCAGCAGAGGAAGTTATCCCAGACATCCCTGACATCCCAGCAGAGGCAGAGGTAGGTGCCGAGGAGGTAGTTGCAGAGGAGGTCGTTGGAGAGGAGGCAGTTGGAGAGGAGGCAGAGATCGATGCCCTTGGATTTCTAGGTGCCTACCAGGAGGATGATGAGGAGGAGGATGATCACGAGAGAGAGATCAGGGATCAGATCCTGGAGGAGATGGACGAGGAGGAGGATGGGCGAGATAGGGTCCGTCAGGATGAGACAGAGGCAGAGGTGCCCGACACTGATATATTATGAGCCCAGGTTGCCTCCTTGGAGGAGCAGATGAGAGTGTTGATGGCAGAGAGAGATGCCTACAGGGTGGAGAGAGACAAAGCCTTGATAGAGAGAGATCAGGCTGTAGCCCGGTGGCAGGAGACTGAGCATAGATTCACAGAGCTCAGATCATTATGTACAGGACCATCAGCAACATTTGCCAGAGAGTTGGTCAGAGCCGGCGAGAGGGAGAGATACTACCGAGACTTGTATGAGGCAGAGGTTCCCCTAGAGAGACAGGCTCCTAGTTTTTCAGCGGCACAGAGTAGTAGGTCCCAGACCAGGACCCACACACGGACAGTGAGCACAGAGGGAGTGGATCAGCCACGTAGAGCAGGGTCCTATGATAGACCTCCCATAGCTCCGAGATCAGCCAGTTCTCAGCATCAGTCTCCCACACACTCTCGACATGATGGCAGTGGCAGTTTAGGATAGAGATACAGTTTTGAGGTCCATTTGAGACAGTGTATTTTGATCCGATAGCCTGCGGGCTTCCATGTATTTATGATACATTATGACATCGTGATGTGACACATTTGAGCTATATATATATATATGATTTTGGCGGCGATTCTCATGATATGCATTTGTATTTATTGATTATCCAGTCTTGATTTATACATGTGATGTTTATATGATATGCTTATGTGATGGATGATTGTATGTTTTGTATGATTCTATATGATTATGAGATGCAATGTGATGTTGTATGTATGATGTTTTTAATGATTATTTGTCTATTATGCCATAATGATCTAAATATGAAAGATGCCTATAGATATGTACATTTCTAACATGTATGTTGATGTAGGGTGATGTACACCATTTTGTGTCACGGGACGTCGTCATAATGCAAGAAAGAAGAACTGTTAATGCGGAAAGAAACATCGACACAAAAGGAGAAGATAGAAGATAGATGTTAGTATTAGGAATCTTTGATGTTTTGTCGTATCACAAAAGGTATTGCACTTTATCATCATTGGGCAGGACTAATACAAATGGAGACAAACACCAAGATATGACATAAATCAAGGTGTGCAAGGTCATCCACTTGCTAATAACTGACAGTCGCAGACAAGGATTGTCATTAACTCATACTAAGGGCACAAGTTGCCCCAGTCTTTTTGTTAGGACAAACCACAGACAACAAACACAAGAAAAGATAGGTCATGAGACGTCATTGCTCCTCTAAATCCTTCATGGGACATCCTTGAGGAAACTAGTAACATGACTCAAAATCGAATTTAAAAGAAAGTCGACAGACAGCAGTCAAAAAAATAGAATTATGATACGTCGTTGCTTCTCTAAATCCTTCATGGGACATCCTTGAGAAAGCTAGTAACATGAATCCCAGTCATCAATTCAAGATAAATGATAAGATAAATAAGCCATAAAGTCAAAAAGCCAGTAAAATATTTGCCAAAACATGATTTGTTTGTTTGATTTGTTTAATTGATAAAAGGATTGATTGATAGAGCCTGTTGTCAGGAGATACACATACTGGATAAGACTTTGAGTCTGGTTTCGATGTTATGACTATCTGTATAAGGCATGACAAAGCCTGGTTTCAGAAAGTCATGTATCGTATAAGACGTTTGAGTCAGATGTCGTTGATGTGATAACCTGTGTAAGGCTATGTTTGATTGTTTGACCTTGTCAATTATGCAGGAAGGACTCATCCTGAATAAGACATAGGTTGACTGTTTTGATAACGTCTATTTCCAAGAAGGACACATCTTGTAGCAGACTGTAGTTGATCTGTTTTGATTTGTTTTGTTTGACAAGTTGTTTGATTTGACGTAGAGACATTGCTGACTTGTTCACCAGAGTACCGCATGACTTGATATGACGTGCTGACAATTGACTGCGTGTGATGACAAACCCTAAAGGACTGACCTAGTGTGGCCTCGGGGGCGCATCGATTGATGGCCTTGCCTACGTTGTACATGCAAAGACCTCATAGTTCGACTTGATTGCGACCGACAAGACTGACTACAAATGGAAGATGTGTGTGAAAGTGAATGCGACGAACCCTAATGGACTGACCTAGTGCGGCCTCGGGGGCTCATCATGTGATGGCCTTGCCTATGTTGTACACGCAGAGACCTCATAGTTCGACAAATGACAAAGACTGACAAACGCGACTGACTCTGACTCTATTTTTGGATATTTTGAAGTTTTTCGATGTTTTTGTGTTTTCTCAGGTCATTTTGCGATGTTCGTGGATTTTCCATGATGCTTCGTCTTCCACATAGCCAATGTAAGAACCAATATGACGCACGTCAAGTGTTTTCCCCCAGTCGAGTATAAGACCAATTGATTATGAATAGGGTAAAATGGGGGATATGAAATGCTCTCGATGTCAATCATTCCAAGCTATGGAACAGACTACCACTTATTAGGAATGATATATACAAGTGATGGACACAAAAGGTAAGGGATATGTACAGGATAGTGGACTATGTACACGGATGTGGGCTATATACACGGATAGGGACTATGTATAGATAAGTGGTGTATGTACAAGATAGATTAGAATAATAGTAGACAAAGGAGCAGAGTTGAGTACACATAGTGCCTGTTTGCCAGGTTTTCACCCTGGTACCTATCCAAGGCGCCACCGAAGTGGTTTTCACCGTTGGACGAATGATTTGTCTTTACTATTTTCCATATTAACTAATTTTTTTGTTTTTTGGTGTTAGCAAGATGCCCGTTTGCCAGGTTTTCACCTTAATAACAATTTTTTCGATTTTTTTTTTTTTTTTTAAGACAAAGGCTCCCAGAAGCTATGCGTAGAACTTCTTCAGATGCATACTATTGATTGGTGAGGATAATGGTTCACCTTCAGGAGTAGAGAGTTGGTATGCTCCTGATCCAAAAGCTTCTGTAACAACATAAGGTCCTAACCAATTAGGTTCAAACTTTCCTGGTTTGTCTCTTTCTGCTTGATTCTTTGGGTTCTCCATTAAAACCAGGTCACCAATGTCAAATTTCTTGTTCAAAACCCTTCTGTTATAGCTACGACGGAGGCGATTCTAGTATGCTTGAAGATGGTCTAGTGCCTTCTATCTTCGCTCATCTAAAAATTCTAGCTCATGGAGTCTCGACACTCGGTACTCTTCATCATCAATGTGGCCTTTCAGGGATACCCTTAGGGAAGGAATCTCAACCTCAATAGGTAAAATGGCTTCAGATCCAAAGACAAGTGAATATGGGGTAGCACCAGTGGGAGTACGGATACTTGTACGATAAGCCCATAAGGCAGGATTAAGCTGTAAATGCCAGTACATCATCATTCTTTCTTGAGGATTCTAATGATGGTCTTGTTAGATGCCTCCGCTTGGCCGTTACCTTGTGGGTAGTATGGAGTGGAAAAGTGATGTTGGATATGAAATTCATCACACAAGGTGGACTTCTTGGTTCTTAAATGGGCAGCCATTGTCAGTGATTATGGACTGAGGGACACCATACCGACAGATGATATAGTTTAAGATAAATCTAGAAATCTGTGTGCCGGTAATGTATGTCATAGGAATGGCTTCAATCCACTTCGTAAAGTACTCAGTGGCAGTGATAATGAACTTGTGTCCATTAGATGATGTGGGGTGGATCTTACCTTATGAGGTCGAGTCCCCATTGGGCAAAGGGCCATGGTGATGTGATAGGATGGAGCCTATGTGTCATGTATCAAATCTCCATGAACTTGGCATTTTCATGACATTTTGTTACAAAGACATATGAGTCTTTTTCCATAGTAGGCCAGATAATAACCCGCGTCTCATAATTTTCTTGGCTAAGGTAGGACCAGCTAGAATGGGAACCACATATACCATGCACCCCATGCAAGGTTGCTTGTGCTTCAGAGAATCAGACATCTCAGAAGGTATTATCTAGGAACGTCTATATAGGGTATCTCCGATGATGGTGTATTTGGCTAACTTGCGGAGGAATGTTCTACGTTGGTTATTTGATAGGCCATGGGTATGACTTCGGCATGAAGGTAATCATAGATTTCTTTGAACCATGGGGAATCGGGACCAACGATGTCACACACCATTTCAGAATCTGGGATGTCATAGGCTGGGATCAAAAGTTGTTCTACCAAGAACTAAAACTTAGGCACGTTGTTAGGAATGTCAAGAAGTGATGCAATTGTTCATGCAGCCTGCTGCCCTATTTAAAACACGAGGTATTTGATGAAATTCGACTTTGTCAAAGTACTCTTTAAAACTATCCGCCATGCGCCAGGGCGGAGTAAGCTTTCATCATCCTTAGTCTCATAATCATCATTTACCTGCCTGATTACTAGTTGAGAATCACCATAAACCTGTAAAACCTTAATTTTCCACTTGACCGCCATGCGTAACCCTGTCACTAGAGCTTCATACTCTGCCATGTTGTTAGTGCATGGGAATGCAATCCTGAATGACTTAGGGATGGAATCACCTTGTGGTGTGATAAATAGTATCCCAGCCCCTGAACCATGATTTGTATGTGAACCATCAAAGTACAGTTTCCATGTTATGTTTGTATCAAATGTGAATATGAACTCATCAGGAAAGTCTGCCACTAATGGGTGATCTGCTGTATGGGTGCATCAGCTAACTAATCAGCAATGACCTATCCCTTAATAGCCTTTCTTTCTACATACTGTATATCATACTCACTAAGTATCATAACCCACTTGGCCAGTCGCCCTGTTAATGCTGCCTTGCTAAGAAGATATTTCAGAGGGTCTATTTTAGCAACCAGCATTGTTTGATGGTTTAACATGTAGTGCCTCAGTTTTTGGGTAGCAAATACTACTGCAAGACATGCACGTTCAATGTTACTATAGTTGAGCTCATAACCAACCAAAGTCCGGCTGATGTAATAGACTGCCCTTTCATGACCTTCATCGTCATTCTATGCAAGCAATGCTCTGAGTGATGAATGGGTTGCTGTGATATAAAGAATCAATGGTCTCCCTTCAACAGGTGGCATTAAGACAGGTGGTGTAAGTAAATATTCTTTAATCAGTTGAAAAGCCTCCTCGCACCTAGGTGTCCATGCAAAGGGTACTCCTTTCTTAAGTAGATGTTGAAAAGGGTGCGTCTTGTCTGCTAATTGCACTATAAATCTTCTGATAGATTGCAACCTTCCCTGTAATGTCCTTAGTTGACTGAGATTGTTGGGTGGTGGCATGTCCATGATTGCTTTTACCTTAGCAGGATCTACTTCAATGCCTCGTCTAGAAATGATATAACCTAACAGCTTTCCTGACTTGACTCCAAACACACATTTCCTTGGATTGAGTCTCACATTATACTTCTCTAGCCTCTGAAATACCTTGTCTAAAACTTGAAAATGTTCTACCCTTGTCTTGGATTTGACAATAAGGTCATCGACATAATCCTCCATACAAGTGTGTACTAAATCATGAAAGATAGTGGTCATGGCACGTTGATAGGTTGCTCCTGCATTCTTGAGTCCGAAGGGCATAACATTCCAGCAATACGTTCCCCAAGGACAAGTGAAGGTTGTCTTAGGTTGATCTTCAGTGGCTATTCTGATCTGGTTATATCCTGAGAATCCATTCATAAGGGACATCTCATATCCTGTTGTCATGTCAACTATCATGTCTATATTAGGCAAAGGGAAGTCATCCTTAGGACAAGCTTTGTTGATATCTCTAAAATCAGTGCAGATGCGGATGCCCCCAGCTGGTTTGGTAACTGGTACAAGATTGGAAATCCAATTTGCATAGTCAATAGGTCTGATGAAACCAACGTCTAAGAGTTTCTTGAGTTCTTCCTTGACTAATAAAGCAATTTGTGGATGCATTTTTCTCAACTTCTGCTTTACTGGTTTAGCACCTGGTTGTAAAGGCAAGTGATGTAGAACAAGTTCAGGATCCAACCCAAGCATGTCAGCATATGACCAAGCAAAATTTATCTGCCTTTGTTCAAAGAAGTTGTGGAACTCTGATTTCTCTTGTGTTGTCAATGACACTACCAAATAAATCAATCGAGGATTCTCTTTTGTGCCTATGTTGACTTCTACTAATTCCTCAATGAGCATGGGTGACTTTTCCTGTGCAATGGGGAGAATGTTCAAACCTCCATCCTTAGGCGCCTCAGAGAGGTTTTCACCTTTGGATGTGTCCTTTCTTTTTACTTTTTCATTGTCTAGAGGTGCATTTCGATTTTCACCTAGAGACTCATCCTTTTTGTCTTGTTTATTATTTTTCTCATTTTTGCGACTGGAGGGTTGAACAGATTCCCCAAAATATGCTTTATTGTCCAAGTCAATGGTAAAACCAGCTTTATGATCCCCATTAGGTATGCCTTCACGTAATCCCAGGAACTCAGCAATTGCTTCGTCGTTCTCAAAAGTGTCTAAAACGGGTGTATATTGTTGATCCCAATCTATGAGTTGGGGATAAACTAAGGGCATGTCATCGTCGGAGTTATCAAAGTCTAATGGGGTCAAGGTAAAGATTGAATTATTCATGTGGTCACAAAAGTCTTGTACCAAGTCCTTTTTGCTCTTGGGTTTGGGTCTAGGTGGATGAATAGGTGGGCCTAATGCCAAGGTTTGACAATTGGAAACAGGTGGCTGAGGTTGCCAAGAGGTATGACCAAGTGATTCCCAATAGTAGTGTTTAAACCACTCCTCTTTTGTCATTTTATTTGGTGGACAGGAATTTAGGGGATTGGGTGAGGAACTTAACATCAGGTCAAGTTCTCCAAATAACTTGTCAAGATCCATGGAGGAAGTAGAGGATAGAGAATCCCACTCATAATCGTTAGAATCGGGGGAGTCACAATGATGTTGGTCTACAGGTTCGTGAGATGTCTTGGTATCTTTTGAAGCATGTACTTCCTCAAGTAAGGGTGATGGAGTACCAGGAACGCCAATCTGAATCGGTTGAAACCTTAGCCCTACTCCTTTTGGCCATTGAGAAACAAATATTGGTTCCACTCTGCCATCTTGGTTTAAACCTAAACCACTTTGTCTGTCATATCCTTTGCTTTGCATGATTTTGAAACCCTTTCCATATAGACTTGTAGGAATATGAGCAAGTAAAAGGGGTTCTTGATTATCTTCCTTGTACAGCCAGGCAGTGACATCTTCTGTATCTACAGCCTCTTTGCTTAATTCACCCCATTTAGTGAAAGTTGTTGTGGGGGGAACATGTATAGTGATCATAGATTGTCCCCTACCTGCTATAGGTAAACCATATGACTTAGGAGGAACCAAATGGCTAACACAATAAGAAGTCTTCATGTAATACTCTCCACAACCCTTGTCTTGGATCTCGACCCTAGGAGTGGTAGGAAGTGAGGGTGAAACAGATGTTCGAGTGAGTGTGGATGGGTCAACATAAGAAGATGGTTTAGACGGTGAGGCCTCTTGGTTGACTGGCACTTGACATTGAGGGATCTCCTTTAGATTGGTGCAATACTGGAAAGGATCGGGATCACCATCTATAGTTATTTCGGTGCCATTGTAAGGGAATTTAAGACACTGATGATATGTGGAAGGGACCGCCTTCATGGCATGAATCCATGGTCTACCTAGCAGAAGGTTATAAGGGAGGGTGAGATCCAAGACCTGGAACTTTGTCTCCATTATCGCAGGACCAATTCTGATAGGAAGTGTTACCACCCCCTTTGATTTGCGTTCATCATCATAAGCCTTAATGACAATACTCTTAGTGGTGTCCACGCATGCTTCTAAGATACCTAATGCCTTAATTAGTCTTAAAGTGCATAGATTTAACCCTGCTCCTCTGTCTACCAAAACTCGTCTAACCTTGGTGTCATCGACAAGGACTTCTAGATGTAAAGGGTCATTGTGGTTCGTCTTATCTGTGGCATAGTCTTGTTCAGAAAATGTGGCATGATGATTATTGGTCAAGTAGCCCACCATTTCCTGGAAACGATTGACATCAAGGTCAGTAGGGACCGTGGTGTTCTATAAAGCCTTATCAAGGATAGACCGATGCTCAGGAGAGATACGCAACAATTCCAAGATTGAGATTTGGGCTGGGGTCTTCCCCAACTGATCAAGTAGGTTATATTGTAACTTGGAAGGTTGAGGTGTTTGCTGTGATGGAGGGCCTGATAGTACGACGAGTATTGACTGCACACTCAGGATTAGCATTGATAGTAATGGTATTGATGTTTTCATCGGCGGCGCGAAGGCAATGAATGATTTTGCCACTATCATAATCATGTTTGATACTCGCATAATTGGCTGACATATTGGTCTTAGTACTCGAACTGGGGACAGTTCCTTTCCCATGGTCATGTAGTGGGTCTGAGAAGACTTGATGATTAGTGTTAGATGTCTTTTGTTTTTGTCCACTAACCTCAATAATTCTCTTATCAACAAGATCTTGTATGATATTCTTCAGTTGTCGACAGTTTTGTAGGTTATGCCCCTTTGTCCTATGATAATCACAGAAGGCATTGTCATCCCACCAAGTTGGTTTAAACTGTCTTGGATCGTATTGTCTTGGTTCCTGCAGTTGTATGAGGTTGTGTTGTAACAATTGTTTGAACACCGACTCAATGGGTTCCCCTAAGGGAGTGAACTCACGTTTCTGGAATCTCCTTGTTTGTGGACGTTGAGTATTTGAGACCGTGTTAGGAGGTTGATTGACAGCATTAAGCGTGTTAGCAAAAGTATGAGGTCCTTGTAATGTGAGGAGGGGTCTTGCTTGTAATGTTTTAGCATCCACCACCCCATCATTGGTGACATTTTTGTTGCGAGACCAGAATCTGTTTCTGTCAGTGGGGGTGTTTTGTACGATTGGGTTTCTATTTGACGTTGTCATTTTGATTTCACCCTTTTCAATGAGGTCCTTCTCTATTATCACCCCTTTTTCTACTAGTTCTGAAAAAGATATGCAACAATGTACCCTTAAGTTACTCCTGAGTTTTGGATGAAGGTTTTCTTGAAACATGGTAACCTTTTGTTTTTCAGGTATCTCGACAGGACACCTACTTGCAATAGTTCTCCAACGTTGGAAGAAAGCAATGAATGTTTCACCTTCGTCTTGTGTTGTGTGGCACAAGGTTGCTATGTTTATCTCATGGTCAATGTGGAAGGAGAATTGCTCCACAAATTTCTCGACTAGTTCGCCCCAAGATCTAATGCCAGAATCTAAACCTGAAAACCATTCTAGTGCCACTCCTACAAGACTTCGTGGAAATAGCCTCATAAGATACGTGGGATCGTAAGCGACATCTATGCATATGGTAGAAAATTCCCTGATATGTTCTACTAGATTGCGTTTGCCATTGTACTTAGGAAGATTCGGTATGACATATCCATGAGGGAAAGGTGTCATGTACAATGATCTATCAAAAGGGAATGGGCATATGTCCTTTGGTGAAAATGATTTCTTAGTTGAGACCGACATGTTATCCATTTGCGTTTGTAATGCGTGCATTTGTGTTTGCAGGACGTCAACTTGGGTCAAAGATGTGCTAGGAGGATTATGCGGATCCATGTATGTATTCTGAAATGCAAAGTCTCGTGATGGGTTTTGATTGAACGTTGGCATCTGAGGTGGATTTGGATTCAGAATATTGGTAAATGTATTCTGGTCTGGTATCTGCATAAATCGGTGTTGACCTGGGTTCTGTGTAAATGGATTCTGAACACCACTCTGTGCAAAGGGATTCTGATTCGGAATTGAAGTGAATTGGTTTTGAGTTGGAATCTGTGTGGATGGATTCTGATTACCAATCTGTGAAAAAGGGTCCTGATTCGGAATCGACGTAAATTGGTTTTGACTTGGAATTTGCGTGGATGGATTCTGACTACCAATCTATGAAAAAGGGTTCTGACTTGGAATCGATGTAAATGGACCCTGACTGCTAGTCTAGAAGAGTGGATTCTGATTGCCATATTGGAAGGAGGGAATGCCTCCTGTTTGTGTAATCCTTGGTATAGCACTAGTGGTTTGAGCACTAGGTATGGCCATCGATTGTGGTAAGGTACCCATGATGTTAGCAGTAGGTGTGGTTTTTGATTGTGCACTTGTGACACCGACATATGATGTATGGGCTGACGTTTTAGGTCTTTTACTCCCAATAAGAGGACCAGTGGGAGTGGATGAGGATGCCCCTGTAGTGAAATTAAATCCCGATGTCATGCTAGGTATACCAAATGGGGATGTATGGACTGTTGTACTCTGTGTAGATGTGCTAGATGGCATAGTTGTGCTGACCTGAGGTATAGTAGTACTAACAGTCGTGGTATTTGTCCCTTGTGTAGGTTGAGTTTGTAAGGTGCTAATTTCAAATCTTGGAGGTAAGGTAGCACCTTCAGCTAGCAATTTTCCTAAGAACCGTTGACGATCATTTGCTAGGTACTCATCTACAAAAGAGGCAAACTCAGGGTCCTGTGTGGCAGCCTCTATGTCTTCTGTTGTAACATGTCCTTGAGTGTTTCTAGTGGTAAATTTGTCTAATAGAGTTTTATGAGGTCTTGAAGAAAATGGATTGATGAACTCGTTTGGGTTCGACATGTTTTCTCTCTCTCTTCTCTTAGACCTAGTTTCAACCATGTAAGACAAGCTCAATATGCGGGAAATGCTAGACTATATCTAGAAACTGTATGACTCTAGTCTATGTTTTTGGGGTTTTCTTATGCAAATAATGAATGTTCTAGGATGACACTAGTCTAGACTCTAAAGATGCAAAGTCTAAGCAAGACCCTAAAGTGATCAACTCTATAAACCCAAGATGAAGGGACCAACTGCCTAAAGTCAAACCAAGGTGTCAATTTAGTTAAGTCAAGGAACCACTGTAGGACGAAGATCAAAGACAAGCTGAGTTTCCTAACTAGACTGATGAGCTAGGATGACTCTCTGTAGGACAAAGTTATAAGATGATAAGACTAGGTTCAATGACAGATTTCGTTGACACTATGACCTTTCTAGAATATAGATGGTGGACTACTCCCTTTCTAGAGTATAGATGGTGGACTACTCCTAAAGTTTGTAAAAGTGACCTTTCTAGAAGTCTAATGCAAGCTGATATGTACCCTAAGATGAAGGTAAATTCTAACTGAAGACAACTATGGTAATGACTAAATGAACCTAAAAGATGCAAAATTGAGCAAATCATTTCAGGTTTCTGTTTCAAAGACTGTTTGTGTGAAGACCACTAAAACTGGTATAACCGTGTTGACTGGACAGTGACTGTAAAATTTGGTTTTCTGGTAATCAGACAGATGCATCGTTTAATTTTCAGTTGCGGCTCAAAATTAACAGTTGTGGTTCAAACTGACAGATGCGACTCATAATATACCAGATGCGACTCAAATTGACAGTTGCGACTCAAAATATAACGCATGTGGTTTCCCGAAAATAGATGCGAGCCAAACTGACAGATGCGACTCAAGATTAACATATGTGACTCGGGATTTACAGTTGCAACTCAAAAATAACAGATGCGACTCTAAAAATCAGATGTGTGTTTTTGGTGAACAGTTGCGACTCTCTGTGAATTTTCAGTGACATGAAATTTAAACTGACTCCGTTTTTCGTGATCAAATTCTGACAATCAAAGACAATCGTAAGACAAAGTGTTTTCAGTTTCAATTTTGGACTCAAAGAACGTTTAAAGTAATAACAGACAAGCACATCCTAATAGGCCAAAGGCCTAGGGTTTGTATACTTGGTATAGCTCACCGAAATACCCCGGATTGGTGATGAACACCTTGCCTTCTCGAGAGCGGATAGCTTAGGAATTTGGTGGCATTGGCTCCCCTCCACGGCTCATTAACGTCTTTCGAGCACACCAATTCTGAATTCTTTGGGCAATGACCTCCCAAGAACTGTTATCTCTACTCAAGGATCGTGGTAGTATCTTCGGGCGCAATCTTGTACCCACATAGCGATACCAAGAAAACAACATTACAAAATAGGTTGGTCTACTACAACAAGGTATTTAATTCGGGCATTCCGTTAGGTAGGGTGTGATCATACAGTGCGGGTCCCCTTCGGATCCATCTCGTCGGAACCACACTCGTGATTCTTGGGGTTTCCCCAGAACCACTTTATATATACCAATTTGGAAGTCCCTGGGGTTGAGGGGTGCTACTAGTGGAGTGGTCATGGGGTGATCACTTTTTCCCACAGGCAGGCCCAAGTTCTAGAGTTGGTAACCGTTCTCTTACCCCAAGATCGCGCGGATGCGCGAGGAGGATACTTGATGTACCAAATCGTACCAAGGGTAACCTAACTTGTGCTTCGCGCAAACACGATGAACATGATAGCACAACCAAATGAAGATTTGCTACGCTACCAAAACAATACATTTCAAAATTTAACTAGGGTCTTCGACAAGCGTCTGAGAGAAATTATCATTAGTAAAATTTTCAATGTGTGTCTTTGTCCAATCGTCACCGCAAAGAAAACATTGCTCCAAATATTACACCTGTCCAGAATGCTCACGGTGGCTTACGAAAATTAATTAAAAATTCTAGATTGTAGAAAGCGAAATAAAATTTTACCCGGTCGGTCACGTCGTTTCGTTACCCGATCGAGATCGTCGTTTCTTTTCGATTGTTGAGATACCGATTGTAGTTCGGGAATTGTCGAGATCGTCGTTCTACGCGAATCGATTCCATAAAACAATTCGGTCACGAAACTTCACATCACCCGGTTCATAAAAGTCAATTACGGTCTGAAACTTCATGCGCACGTCGTTAAATACGAAAATCTGCAAAAAAGAAAAGTTAAAAGATACGGATTGGCGAAGATGGTATTGTCTTCACGTCGGGTTCAGCAAAATGTAATGCCTGAAAATGAAATAAGCTTTTGCACAATAGACAACAAGGAAGATAGTTAGAAGCACACATGCATACAATACTAAATCTAGAATGCAAATTCATACGTTAAGCAACAAAGAACATGGGAAAGTAAAAGCGTAATTAAAACTGAAACAATCTCACCAATTCCAAATGTATTTCCATGATTCATCTCGATTGCCCTTCTCCATTTTGCTTGTGTAGTATAATTGCCCTCAGATTTTCAAGTTCGTGCAAGTATAGCCTAAGATAGTGATTAGCAAAATATCGAAGATTCAAGATATGTGCTCTCCAAAGTTATCAAATTCACGAGAGATTTCGAGAGAGATTGGAATGAGGAATGACAAATCAATTTATAGAAAATTGATTATTCGAACGACAGGCCAAGATTGAAAGATCAACAAGCAGTTGAGATTGGTAGAATTGGGCATGCATTCGGATAACTATTGATGACGCCGGTGATTACGAATTAGAAGTAGAATTAAGATTAAATAAATAATTTAGAATGTCTTAATTTACGACGTCCAGAAAACATTAGAAATGTCTTTGCTTATTAAAGATAAAGATTGATTAAAGCAACTCTCTGTTCGAGATACACCTGACACTTAATTAATTAAATAAGAATATTTGAAATTGATACGTATTCGCATAGTGAGTTATTTGGATGATTGAATGGTTTGACAAAGAGATTACTCAAAGACGCCACTCAGACATTAAATCAATAGTTAACTGAACGATTAAAATAGATGTCAAGTTGAGTAAAAGTGAATATTTAGATAACTCACATAATTATCTAAAATATAGAATAATGCATTAAAATAGAATTAATGAATTAAATAATTCATTTAATTCAAGACTGAATTCGAAGGATAATTAAATAAATAAGATTTATTTAATTAAATGACAAAGGGGATTTAAATGAATAATTAAATAAATTATGAATTTATTTAATTATAGTTGAAATATGATAAAGAGTAAATTAAATAATGATTTATTTAATTTAACCGGAAGAATAAGGTTAATTAGTAAGATAATTAAATAAGAAGCATTTATTTAATTAATTAGAAGAAATAAACAAAGATGTGAATTAATTAAATAATCAAGATTATTTAATTAATAGAAGAAATAAACAAAGATGAACTAATTAAATAATTAAGATTATTTAATTAATAGATGAATTAATGTTAAGATGAATAATTAAATAATCGACATTATTTAATCATGACCATGAAGAATACGAAATATGACGAATATAGAAGCCGCAGGCTAAAAACCAAATTTCAATGTCTACAGAAATTAAAAGAGATAGAGCGAACAGAAAGCTATGGCTTGGCCAAAGTAAGTATGTCAATTCAATTTTATAGAGATTTGACATGTAGGATTGTAGACCATTGTGTGTTCCCCTTTCTGTTGGAACAAAGTTATTTGCTTCAGATTGTCCAACATCTTCATCAGAGATGGAAGGAATGAGCAAAGTGTCTTACCAGAGCACAGTTGGAAGTTTGATGTATGCTATGGTTTGTACTAGACTAGACATTTCCCAAGCAGTGGGAGTTCTTTCCAGAGATATGTCTAATCCTGGTAGAGTTCATTGGGATGCAGTTAAAAGAGTCTTCAGATATTTACATGATACCTTAGGCTATTCCTTATGTTATCATAGTAATATATGATTGAAGATGATATTTCCCTTGGTATTCATGGTTATGTGGATTCAAACTGGGTAGGTGATATTGATAGCAAATGATCCACTAGTGCTTATGTGTTTACTTTATTTGGTGGTGCAATTAGTTGGATGAGTAAGCGACAGGATGTGGTTTCTTTTCCCACTACTGAAGCAAAGTAAATGGTAGCTACTCATGCTTGTAAAGAAGTCATTTGGCTAAAGAGATTGTGTTTAGATATTAGAATAAAACAAGGTTCAATGACAATTTATTGCGATAGTCAAAGTGCGATATGTCTAGCCAAGAATCTGACATTTCATGCTAGAACCAAGCACATTGATGTACATTATCATTTTGTTTGATATATGGTCAAAGATGGAAAGGTGAAGCTGGTTAAGGTAGAGACTTTGATGAATGTTGTTGATACTTTAACTAAGCATGTGAGCACAGAGAAGTTTAGATGGTGTTCAAATATTATGGGCCTTCTGGCCCCTAGCAATTAAGAGACAATGTTTACTCCCTCTCGTTGCTCTGGCAAGGTGTTCGACAAGTGGTAGATTTGTTGGGAAAATGTGTCTCAACCTTTCAATTATATAAAGGTTATTGTTGATAGGATATATATATATATATATATATATATTTCCTAGTTACACAAATAGGTGTAATATACAATGGCAACAAGGGGAGGAGTGGGATGCGTATGAACAATTTTTTGTTAACTTTTTCAGGAAACTCCTAAAATGGCCAACATACATTAAATAAATGATGCATTGTAAATCTAGACTGTTAATTATTAGGTTTTAGATCTAATGGTGGATATTTTGTTGGTTTGTCTTGCCCTAGAAGGTAACTCTATTTTATGAGGGCATTGTACTACGATGGTAGACGATGATGTATTTTGGAAGTCTAATAGTAGTCATGTTGTCTCTAGATTTATGGTGGTGATACTCTTGTGAGAAGCTTGCTTTGCAAGTATATTGTAGTCTTTGTGATTTTCTGAATAATATATTGGGTGGTTTTTGGAGTGTGGGTTTTTTCTCCCGAAAGGGTTTTCCCCACGTAAATCATTGTGTTGTGGTATGCATGATATTTATGTTTATTTATGTTTAAGTTTTTGTAACTGTTAAAGATTTGTAAAGTTTTGCATTATTCTCCTCTCAAGATTAGTGTACGAAGTTGTTCCACTACCTTAGCTTCCTTACAAAAATCAAAGTATTTTCAAGTAAATTTATATCCTTTGTGATTAGGGGATGACAAATTATTTTATATTTTCTTATTTAGGATACGAAAAATCCTAACCAAAATTGGATGAGGATTTTGGAGTCCATTAACTTAGGATTTCCCAAAGTCCTAAGATATCCCAATTTGATAAAAGGCTAACTTGACACATTACTTGAGATAGGGAAGTTCTCAAACAATTTGCAAGCTAGAGATGATGGATTAAAGATCTAGATTTTACTCTTAAACAAAGTTTGACCTTTTATTTTTGTATTAGATAATAGTTTTGATTTTGTTTGAAGGTGATTGAGGTGTGAATTGTATGAGCAGGAATTAATAGAATATTGAGGAATTATTTTAGTAAGTACAAAATGGAGGAAAAATAGTTATGTCTATGGCTAAAGTTGTAAAGTGGAAGTTTGGAAATTTTAAAGTGAGGTGGTAAAATGATGAAAGGTTATGGGATGGCTAAATCTAGAAAGGATAGTGGAAAATTTGAATGAAATGGATATGTTATTTTTTTTACAAGGGACTATGGTCAATAATGTTATCTATATTTTGATTTGGAGAAGTGAAAATTATTTGGTTATGGAGATGGTTTAATGGATTCCCTAGGTTCTATTTGAGATCAACTATGCCAAAATTTTCAATCAACAAAGTCTAGTATGTCAAATCAAAGAGTCTAATTATTATTTTTCGTATAGAAGCACAAGCGATTAAACATAGATCAAAAGTGTTGAATAGTGTAAGCATTGAACGATAGGTCAAAAGAACTAAAAACATAGGTGTTGACAAATAAAGCAGAAGTGTTGAAACAATGCAACTATAAGTCAAAGGCGCTAAAACAACACAAGAACTAAACTTTAGATCAAAGATGCTAAAATAGTGCAGATGTTAAACAAGAAGTCAAAGGCACTAAAACAATGCAGGCACTAAACAATAGATCAAAGATGCTAAAATAGTGTAGGCGCTAAGAGACAAATTAAAAGCATTGAATAGTACAAGCATTGAGTGATCAATCTAGAGTGTTGGGAAAATGTGTCTCAACCTTGCAATTACATAGTTATTGTTGATACATAAGGTATTGTTCATCTGATGATGATGGGGGGGAGAGAGGGGGTCAAAAAAAATTGTTTATATTGTATTATTGTAAAATTGGATTGTTCATCATTATGTCTCATATCTAACAACCAATATTTGATTAGCTTGACTTGTCCTAGAAGGGAACCCTATTTTATGAGGGCATTGTATTACGAATGTGTATTGTGATGTATTATGAGAGTCTAATAGCGGTCATGTTGCCTTTGGATCTCTAATTGGTGATACTCATGTGAGAAGCTTGCTCTACAAGTATATTGTAATCTTTGTGATTTCTAAATATATTGGGTGACTTTTGGAGTGGGGTTTTTCTCCCGAAATGGTTTTCCCCATGTAAATCATTGTGTTGTGGTATGCATGATAAATGTGTTAATTTATGTTTAAGTTTTTGTAACTGTTAAAGATCTATAAAAGTTTTACATTATTCTCCTCTCAAGATTAGTGTAGGAAGTTGTTCCGCTACCTTAGCTTCCTTACATAAAGTGCTAAATTAGGAGGTTTGATTGTTTGGACTATTTGACAAGAGATTTAAAAAACAAAAAGACACAATGGATGAATTGACTTTTTAGGGTTAAATTTTTATTGGCTTTTACTATTTTAGCACATGAAAACACGTCAAACACATGAGCACATTCCCTAAAATTATTCAATTTGGTTTGAATAATTAATCCTACAATGAAAATTAATCCATTAATATTATCTACTTTTGAGGGATAGATAGGGATAGTCATGTATATGTGAATTCCCTTACCAAGAAGCACCAAGGTGAGTTTTATCTCAACACATGAAAGTACATTATGAGTAGCTTTAGGGGGTGATCTACTTCCCTTGCACCACACTAAAATATGGTTGAAGGTATTAGACTTCTATTGACAAGCTCTCTAAGGGAAATCCATGAACACTATCTCATCTACAAGTGTGGGTCAAGAGAAATACGCTCAAAGCAGCCCTTCAAATTTGCTAAGCACAACGTGACAAACTTGAGGTACAAATTTCATTCTCCCTTCTTTATATACCCCATCAAAAAGTGTGGTTGAGGTCATCCCTTGGGGTGATGAAATCCCTAAGTAGATCTCTTAATGAGAAAGGTAATGTTAGGTTTTTTTCGTCACCCAAGATCACACGAAGCACAAAGGGAGAGTGTCCACACGCTAACACACCTTGGGTTTTAACTAAAACAAAGAAAAATAATGTAAGATTTTTTATCCCCAAGATCACACTAGGAGTAAGGGGAAAGCATTTTTCCACCTCCACAAACATGGAAAATAATTAAATTAACTTTCTAACTACTTTAGTGCTTAAATTAGTGGAAAACAAGTCTTGGGATGGTGAACCTACAAGAAATTCATTGGTAATTTTGATTTATGCCTTTGACCAACGTAAGACAAGTTGCACCACCTAATTAGTCACCAAATTAGATAAAAAGTTAGTAAAAAATATGAAAACCAAAATCAAAAAATTACAAAACAACAAAAGAGTTCAAAGATAGAGCACGTGGTCTAAAGAACAAAGTGCAAGTGTTGACTAGTGGAAACACTACTCTAAACTAAACTAGCAGAAAACTGGAAAACATGAAATATGCCTTCTCACAAAAGCGTTAATCCACAAGTTGCAAATGTTAATCTGCACGAAAATAGAACATTAGCAATTTCTCACAAAAACAAAGAATAAATGTAGAGACAAAAGATGAAAAATGATTAAAACAACATAAAATAGATTAATAGAAACCAAAAAATGACAAACAAAATAAAATGATAGGAAAATAGAAGTGATGAAAGCATAGATCCAAGGGGAAAGCACTAAGCTATGAAAGTGTGACTCCATAGATCGAAAGCACTACACAAAGATTCCTTGAAATAAATTGTTAAATTTTCTGCAAAACAGAGGATTAGAGCATAGAAAAAACACATAAAAAGACTAATAAATAATTAAAAATAACACCAAATATAGACAAGGTTAGAAACCTACAAAAAAAGATAGAAAGAAAAGGAAAAGATGTCAAAAAAGTAAGTGTTAAGATGTAGTGCACAAGCACTAAAGTAGCTATGAAAGCATTGCTCCTCAAGGAGAAACATAAAACATTGCAAGCATTGTTCTAGAACCTAAGATATAAAAACTAAAATTGAACTCAAACAATTCATTGGTTTTAGGGACATAAGTCCCACCAAGCATGCCAAAATGAAGTCAATGAAAATTAAATGAGGAAATAACAATAAGATAAAGCATGTAAGCTAAACCTTTTATCTCAATTCACCTTGCTCCTTGGATTGAGCCAAAGTGAAGTACACCCTCCACTTGATTTTCTCTCAAATGTAATTTTGAATGACTACTAATGAAATGTGGATTACTCAAAAATCAAACCAACATAATATTGTCGTGATGATGAATTAGCAACATAAGTTTGTAGTACATTGATTGATTGAAGAATGAAGGACAAGGCTTCAATTTATAGATTTTTTATGGTCAAAACAGAGGGTTGAGATGCATTGTGAGATAGAGAGTTGAGATTGAATGAGAGGATGAGGTTTAATCTTATGAAAAGTGTTGCAAGGTGGAGGCTCAAGAAAATGGCATGCGGTGTGGGGAAGAGGGTTAGGTGTGCTCACACATGTGTGAGCACACATTGGAAATCACATGAGTTTGACAAGTGTAAAAGGGGAGAAATCAAGGAGTGTGGCATGCAAAAGAAAAAGGAAAGTGTAGGGTGGCTACACATGTGTGAGCAATCAATGAAGGGGTGGTCAAAGGATGGGGTGGAGGGTGATGGTGACCCATGAAAGCTCACACATGTGTGAGCATTGAAGAGGGTTGGGGATGCTTGTCACATGATGGAAAGTTTGGGGATTTGGTTTAATTTTTAATTAAAAAATGTTAATGACGATTATTGAGGGATTAATTAATAGATTAATTAATTAATCAAATTTTTAGAAGAATTAAAGAGTGGAGACTATAGTTGATTTAATTAAATTAATAAACCTTTAAAAGAAGAGGGAAATGTAGTAAACTAAATATAATTTAATTCATTATGGGAATGGATAATAATTAATTAAACAATAAATTATTTTTTATTTATGAGAAATTAGAAAGTGGTGAATTATAGGAAATAATTAGTTAAATATTTACTTAATTGATTATGTAGGAGGTCAATTTTGAGGTGTCTACATTTCTCCTCATTCTATGGAGGAAGAATCCTTTCAATTGCAATGGTGGCATGTGGATCTACATCAATTATCTAATCTCCTTCAATCTATTCAAATGGATCTACAAGTAATGATGTTGGTTGTCTCTAGCTCATGTGATGCTATCAAAAAGGACTTGTTGATGCAACAATCCTTTTGGTTGTGTCATGCACTTGTGTATTTCACACAAGTCAATATTCATGTGGATTTTCTTTCCCCTTTTATTTCATGTTTGCTTCAATGGTGAAGTATCCATGGTTTGGTGCTTACATATGAACCTACTTATATGATCTTCATCTAACTTGACACATGCAAAAGTCTTTCTTAGCTTTGAGCCTAAATTTCTCTTCAAGTTTCATTACATAATAATAAGCAATCCCTAGGATTTCAACGTTAAAAAATTCTCTTTATGCATAATGGTGAATGTCATTGCAATACTTGATGGTTTGATGCTTCTTAGGTTCTTTTATGTTGAGCTTTGCAAACAATGCACAAAAATTTTGTAATCTTATACCAAATCATCCTTTCAATGTAGCAATTCCAAGTAGATGTAACTTTCTTCACATGTATCCTTGTTGGTGTAAATAAAGTCTTGTACCTAGTTAATTCATTACTAGTGGACTTTTTTACACATGTTAAGTTTACTTAGGTCCTAGGAAGAAATCTTTCTAGAAGGTGTTAGTTGTCATTAGTTGTCTTATCTTTTGACTTATAACACATGTGAACCTAGGTAAGTGTGATTAGTTGTCTCATGTCATATTATTAAGACACTTGTCGTAATACTATGACATCTTGTATCTCACCTTGGCTATATAACCAAGGGGTTTCTACTACATTGTACAACAACAATCATATCATTGAATCATCTTAATAAGAATACAGTTTATTCTTGTCACATTCTATTCTCTCTTTTTGTGCTTTCCATTTGGTCTCAAGATCTTGGAAACCATACCCAATTCTAACATGGTATCAAAGCGGGTCGGGTGCCATTAGAGAGTCTTTTTCTGAAGAGAGATACCAGATTTGGGGGTGTTCCTTTATTGGCTCTTTATTGCATGTTCAAATTGGTGCTTGTTGGAGTAAATATAAGCTCACCATTGCGTCTAGAAGGTTTGAGAAAGTCGATTTTTCCTTTTGTTTCATTCAAATTGGACATATGAGGCTAAATGTATGAGGGTTTGAAGCTGAAGAGTGGTTCCCAGATCTATAAGATACCTGCATTTTTGGAGCATTTTGGGTCAAATTCGACCCTACCATCGTGTCCAGAAGGGCCAAAAACCCTAAGATCGGTTTTCAATTTGTCCAAATCGAATTAGTTGTTTGGTGAGGGAAAAAAAATGCCTAGGGAGCCGTACGGCCCCAAATCGTCATTATGACAGCATGGTATCATTTCAAAAAATAAAAATATTTTATTTATTTTCAGAAAATTTTTGAAAAAAAAAAAAAAATTTAAATTATATTGGAGGCTGAATAAAAGATTTGATTTGTATATAAAAATCCAATAAAAAAAGGGAAAAGGGAAAGTTTTTGGTTGGTTTTATAGATTGTACCTGCATTAGCAAGTACCTACATCACATAGGGTACTGTGCCAGTCATCAACTACCAAGTGGCAGCCCCTATTCCTCCCACGTGGGCACCTCGGCCCCACCAAACCCTGGTGGAGCTTCCAAATACATCACACGGTCAAATCTAAGAAGCCGACAATTTCTAAGAAAACCGGCATGAAAATTCAAATTGGTGGAAAAGGTTAAATCTGACGGAAGCAGAGAATATTCGACCATTATTCCATTATGGCATTCGTCAAATTAAACCCTCAAAGTTCCACAGCATATTCGTTGCAGGGGAATATTATTTTCCTATGCCCATGAAGCCATCAATTTTAATCGGAAAAATTGCTAACATCAGCATTGTGTCAGGGCTCCTTCAAAATTTCTTGACCCCTCTCCATTGGCAGTCTTGTTTTTGCAGCTGATTTTCAAACGCACATATCTTGCTCATTTTGACTACTTTTTTTCAGCAATTTTTTTTTATTTGGGCTAATTTTACATAGTGGTGCAATCAGGTTTTGGTTTTGGTTTTTGGTTTTTCCATAAATTATAGATTCTCACAGGTGTTTTGCTTTGTCCTCATTTTGGGAACTTCAAGAGCTCATATCTTGCTCCTACGGTAACATTTTTGGGTGCAATTTTTTTTAAAGTGCATAATTTTTCATGTACTTTTCAGTGGTATGATCAGATTAATCTCATTTTGTACTAAAAATTATACTTGATTCTATGGCCTATTTTGGCATCTATAAGCACTAAGATCAAATACCACTTCGTTGTTTTTGGCAAGTGACACTTGTAATCGCACTAAATATAAAGTGCCAAATCAGACATTGCTTGGGGGGTTTCTTGATTGAGTTATTTGGGGAAGGAGGGTCTCTTGGTGCATTGTTTTGATCTATTTGCTTGTGCTCTTTCATTTTCATGGATCATTCTAAGGTTCCTTTGCTCACATCATATAATTATTCAACATGGCATCGAAATGCATGGAATATTATAATGACAAAAGGTCACTCTCTATATGTTGAAGATAAGGTACCCGAACCTACAGATGCAGATAAAAAATCAAAATGGATGATCAAACATTCCAAAGCTCTTAGGTGTCTTTGTAGACTTGTTTCTCAAGATTTATTGTTTCAAATTGAATCATGTAAAAAAATTCATGAAGCTTGGGACAAATTGAAAAAATTATATTGTACTACAGATGAAGTAAGAGGCTATCAAATTGATAATGAATTGATGAGCCTTGATCCTAAGAACTTTGACAACATCCAAGACTACATCACTAAGGTTAATGATCTAAGAGAGCGGTGTAAAGCATGTGGAATTGATAAGGACATTCAGTTGGTCTACAATACAATGAATAAACTTGGTTCGGATTATGCTTCTTTTGTTTCTAGTTTTCATACTCATAGATTGGTCGTGGGGTCTGCATATACTACACCATCATTTGCATCATTTTCTGAGATGTTGATACATGAGCAACAAAAGCTTATCTCAATGGGTCTCATCAAGACTTCTAAATCTCAGGAATTGTTGGTTAGTCAAATGAAAGAATCATAATCAAATAAGAAACATAAGAAAGCAAAGAATAATCCACATTCAGATCAAGCAAAGAAAATATCTTCTTCCAAAGAGAATCATCTAAGAAGGAGAGGCCTACTTGTCCATGTTGCAAGAAGGATGGACATGGAGAACATTATTGTTACAAGAAGGATAATTATGAGTTGAAACATCTTCTCAAAAAGAATCACATTGATTTTCCTTCTAGAATGTTTGAATCTCCTCCTTCTTCTTCAAAACATTCTAAAAAGGACAAAGGTCAAGCATCAACATCAAGAAATAAAGGAAAAGGTCTTTGTGCTCTTACAAGTCCAAGATCAGGGAGATGGCTTCTAGATTCAGGAGCATCTCATCATATGGCATCTTCACATTCTATATTCTCTTCATTTCAGCCTTGTACTATGTCTCCTATCTCGATGGGAAACAATACATACATGAGTGTAATTGGGAAGGGATCTATTAGTTTTGGGGACAACACTTTTTAGGATGTCTTGTGTGTTCCTCATTTGACGAACAATCTTCTTTCCATATATCAGATTACACATGGTGGAGATGGGAGAACTATGGAGTTTACACCTGATTCAGTCATCATTCGAGACTTGGAGACTAGAGAGATCATTGCTACTGGGGTGGTTGATCATTCATCTCGGTTGTATACCTTTGCAAATTTTGCTTCTGATGGTGACATTGTTCCTTTGGCTATTGATCACAACCATGATTCAGAGGAGACATTTGGCTACTTGAACTTGGGAGTTCTCACATCAGATCCAATTCTTGAGTCATGCATTATATCTCCTCTATCTACTATTGCAGTTGATGATGCTTGTGTTGCTACAGTTTTGGCTCCTTGTGATTCAGTGCAATAGGATATACATAGTCTTCTAGATATGGCTACTTGTGATGGCTTCTTGATAGGTATTTTAGGCTTGTTTGTGGAGTCTCATATTGCAGATTTGGGGGACATCATTGATAACATTCATCTTCTCTTTGATGGAGAAGATCCTTCTTTAATTGTTGCGACAGAACATCTTGACCCTATGGGAGCAAATGGTGACTCCCCAACACCCCCAAGAACAGTTGCTAGACCAAAACCACTTCCACAAAAGAGAGAATGGAAAGAAAGCTTGCTTCACAATGCAAGATTGATTAATGGTTAAATATGCTTGAATAAGCTTCAGTTGATTGAATTGATGAAATTGTACATGAGATGCCTTGCTTAAAAAGGCAAGGTTGAGAGATACGATTAGACAAGATCATGACAAGTGTCTTAATCCTATGACATGAGACAACCAACTACCTAGGAATCATGCAATATAGCTAGATAAGATGAATTCTAGATAAGTCAACTAAGACTTCTATAAAGAATATTATATCCTAAGTAAACTTAACATGTGAATATGTCCCCTAATTACCTAGTGAATGAATTAGCTAGGTACAAGACATTTATTCACACCAACACCCCCCCTTAAGTGCAACTTAGGGAGAAGATTATTATGCAAACTATGCAAAGACTCTGACTATGGGTCTAGACTACTAGGCCATGTTAGGTACCCATTTACAATGCAAATGAAAAAAATGCAATTTCCCACAAGTGGAGCAAAGGAGAAAACTCAGTGGGACAAAACTCCTCTCCAAAAGAGAGAAAACAAAAAAAACAAACATGATGTATGGAGGACTCAATGATACCCCCCAAGGACTACATCCATCATGTATATACAATCAATGACCCCCCCATAAGAGGGTAATAGAGAGACAAGATATCCCCCCCATAATATGTAATCACCTGCAAGTATGGTTAATGTCTGAAGACAAAACATAATCCAATGCCGACAAACAATGTTTCTCCCTTTGGGAAAACAAATTTTCCTTAGAAATAAATTTTATCAAAAATGGACAAATTTACAGTCAAAATTTGTCTGCGAGGCCTTCTAAGCGCAATGGTGATGTCAATCTTTGTCAAAAGTTCTCTAAAAAATCAGTGACCTCCTAGATCAACTACTCTTCACACTTTTCAAAACCCTTCATAGATCAGCCAAAACATATCCAAATTTGACGAAATGAAAGGCAAACCTAACTTTATTCGACGCTTTGGATTCAACCATGAGGTCAATGAAACCCCAATCTGCACCCAACAAAATCTTCAAGAAAAAAAAACAAACCCTCAGATTTGGGAAGGAATCTGCAACACCTAGAGCTATGATACCATGTGGGAGTAAATGGTGACTCCCCAACACCCCCAAGAACAGTTGCTAGACCAAAACCACTTCCACAAGAGAGAATGGCAAGAAATCTTGCTTCACAATGCAAGATTGATTAATGGTTGAATATGCTTGAATCAGCTTTAATTGATTGAATTGATGCAATTGTATATGAGATGCCTTGCTTATAAAGGAAAGGTTGAGAGATAGGATTAGACAAGATCATGACAAGTGTCTTAATCCTATGACATGAGACAACCAACTACCTAGGAATCATGCAATATAGCTAGATAAGATAAGTTCTAGATAAGCCAACTAAGACTTTTGGAAAGAATCTTATATCCGAAGTAAACTTAGCATGTGAATATGTCCCTTAATTACCTAGTGAATGAATTAGCTAGGTACAAGACATTTATTCACACCAACAAACCCTCTTGTTTATTCTCTACATGATCATTCTTTGCAGTTTGACGTGACTGTGGATACTTTTGGATAGCATTTGGAGGAGGCTTCTTTGTATTCAAATGGGATATCACTATCTTTGGATCATGTTCTACATTCATCTCTACTAGATGTTGGATTTTCCTCTTTAGCAGTGTGGCCTAGAATGCCTATTTGGAGTGTGACAGCTTTCGACATCGACATGGAGACACTTGAGCTTGCTTTAGAGACATCATCACACATCATTCATATTCTTAACATCCTGCATACATCCATGGTTTTTTTTCTTCCTAAGGGGAGGAACGTTGTTTGGTGAGTTTGGATCATCTTCAACATTCAATGTCGAGCTTCTACCATCATTGCAGGAGACTCAACATTGAGGGGGGGTTGCCTTGTCTCTCTTCTTCTTCTCTCTTATGGGGGGTATTTTTTCTCACACGGGGTTTTTACATTCTCATGTATCATTGAGAGTATTTCATTTTTGTATTTCATCTCTCTTTTGGGGAGGAGTTTTATCCCCTGGGTTTTCTCCTTTTCTCCATTTGTGAGAGATTGTATTTGCATATGTACATGGGTACCTAACATGGCCTAGTAGCCAAGACCCATTCTTGCATATTTGTGTCATTTGCATAATAATTTGTTGCTCCCTAAATTGCACTTAAGGAGGTGTGGTGTAAATAAAGTCTTGTACCTAGTTAATTCATTACTAGTGGACTTTTTTACACATGTTAAGTTTACTTAGGTCCTAGAAAGGAATCTTTCTAGAAGGTGTTAGTTGTCATTAGTTGTTGTCTTATCTTTTGACTTGTAACACATGTGAACCTAGGTAAGTGTGATTAGTTGTCTCATGTCATATGATTAAGACACTTGTCATAATCCTATGACATCTTGTATCTCACCTTGGCTATATAACCAAGGGGTTTCTACTACATTATACAACAACAATCATATCATCGAATCATCTTGATAAGAATACAGTTTATTCTTGTCACATTCTATTCTCTTTTTGTGCTTTCCATTTGGTCTCAAGATCTTGGCAGCCATAACCAATTCTAACAATCCTCAAGAAAATATTCTTCCTTAATGGCCTCCACAAAATTCCCTTGGGTGGGATTCACTGTCATCAATTCATTGAAGTATAGCTCCACCAAGTCCTCCTTAGTGAACAACCTAACCTCCCAACATGTTAAACATGAGGTTCAACTTTCATGATGGTGAATGTGATTTTCTCTTAATTTGAGAAGTTGTTTATGGAATAATACTTTTTTGATTTAAAAATCCAATCTTCAGTAACATAAACATCAAATTTTCCCTCAAAGGTGGGGATGTCAATGTTTACCTAGACCTTAAAGTGAATCTAACTATCAAATGGCCTTTCTAGTGGGGTTCATGAAATATTTGAAGCATTTTGGAGCATTTGCATAAATTGCTCATCATCTTTGGTCTTTCCTTTTTTAAAGCCACATCAATCAACACCTTGAATGGATCTAAGGAGTCAATAGATTGTTCTTTGGTGTCAATCCTCAATTGTTTGCATCTATCAAGGAGTCATATGGGTGATACTCTTAGTTTTTACCCAAGCTTTTTAATATCCTAACCACATTCAATGGTACATGCAAGAGTGAATAGTGTCTAATACCACTACTCTAGATTAAGCTACTAATTTATTGAACAATACACTAATTTTGCAACTTAATGTATTGTGAATAGTAATTGAACAAAAATAAAACAAAAAGAATATTAACAATTACTAAATGCTTTAACAAAGTAATTTTTTTATTTCAACTGAAAACTTATACAAAATGGATGAGCTCTATAGCAAATCTATATGCTTCGTACTCTTCTAAATACATGATTTGGATCCAAACATCATCTAACTTTTCTCACAAGGTCTCAAAAACTTTCTAAAAATAGTAAACTAGGGTTCTTGGTGAGAATCATAGTATCACACTAGGTAATGACTTGTGTACTCCTTTGAAGTTGATATGAAGAGTCAAATAAGAACAAACTCCTAAGAAAACTAAACAAAATAATTGGAGTTATTAAATTTTGGTACCCATACATGTTGGGGTCATAACCCCTAGCTCATTAGAAAGTAGTTTGTAAATGCACTAGAAAGCTTAGGTCATGAACCATCAATCTAGATTGGACTAGAGCGTAAGCAATTATGTTGTTGTCCAATTGTTGCATCACCAAATTCCACTCCAAAGGGTCTCAAAAGTGCAAGTACAAAAGTGTAGAAAAAATATTGAGAAATAAATCTTCATATATCGATCAAGACTATTGCTTGGAAGACATGAGATGTTTTCTATATCATTATTAATGGTTTTTCTTTGTTTCATTTTCTTTTGCAAAGTTTTCCCATTTAATCTACTACTTGGTTTTCTACTTTCTATATAGCTTTAGATAACATAAATATTGATTTGAACAAATACTTTAGTGAATTTAGCTTGGTTTATATTGTAGTAGTATGTAGCATTATGCAATGCATTTAAAGGACATGTTTTACCATAAAGCCAACAATTGGATCTGCAAGCCATAAGTGAGAGCTCAAATCCATCAAATGGCAGAGAACAAAGTCCATAATGGTTATAAGTCTTCTCAAAACTATAAAAATAATCAATCACCAACAAATAGGTGACTAATGTCTAACAAAATGCTATACAATTTTATAAATGCAGTTGAAAACTTGTGAACTTTGATTAAATCAAAAAAGAACAAGCCTTGGCATAAATTAAAAATACTAAGAATTAGGATGAGACTTGCTCCAAGGTCATTGAAAGATCCCCACCCCAATTCTAATCTGATTTTCTAAGTTTAGTCTTTATCATAGTCTTTGACCAGCGAATAGGAAGGGTTTTGTTTTGTTTGGGTTTTTGTGTTTTTTTCTAATTTTTTTGTGTGTTTTGAGTTTTATGCATATAACATGACATATGACAAAGGTTGGAAATGGAAAATAACTAAAGTATACAACAACTCTATTACTAAAATACTAAACTTACATGAATGTGGGCTTAAATGCAACATACCCAGTCATCAATTGACCTGGAAATGAACTATTACATGAGTGAAGTAAAACTCATAGGTTTGATATAATTCCGAGACAAGAATTTTGAACTCTCCCAGCTCTAAGTATAACTCCCCAAATCAGCTTCAAGTATGAGATGAGTTCCTTTAACTGTTGTAAGTGAATTTCCAGCTCCAAAACCCTCAAGAACTTCACTTGGCACCTAGGGTTTGATGCACAAATGCCCAATGGTGGTATGGCTAACTATAATACTATTGTATGATGGTAGAAATGTCCTCAAAAGGGGTTGATCTGCAATCTGATATGAATTTTTTCCCTTCCAAATGACTGATATGCAATATCCTTCCCAAATAATCGATGCCAAACTGATAAGAAATATGCTTTGTGATTTTTTTTGCCTTCTAGAATGTTGGGGCTATGTCCAACACTCCCTTCTCCCAAGAGTTTTTGTTCCTAGAATGCCAAATATGCATGTAGAAACCCCCCTTGACCTCCAACCTACAAGCTTCTCTACAAATATAAACTCTTCATGTGTCAAATGGCAGCCTCCAACTCCTTTTTATAACTTTTTGCTTTCCTCCAAATAGGTTGACCCCTTTTAGGGTTTTCACTTGGCATCATGAATACTTTTTAGTATTTTATTAAAAATTTACTTGGCCTCCTTCATGCAAGGCATAGCCTTTCACTATACCCCTTTTTAAACATTAAAGTTGTTTTTAAAAGACACAAGTTATGTCTCCTAGGCATCATAGCACAAGGGGGGTGAACTTTTCACTATTCATCTTCTAATTCTCTATTACTATTCACCCTCTTACTATTCCATTAGAACCAACTTTAATATTTCCAAATTAACCTTGGATTCATCCTCTGAACCCCAAACTAAAGGCTCGAAAAGCTCCCAACAGGGCCCCACAACCCCCGGTTGGGTCCCCTAACCAAACTGCTGACCTATAGGAACCCTAGTAGTAGGCCAACCTTTGCTAAAGTCTAAGTTGCCTAAGGAAGGGACATTACAATCCTCCCTTCTCGGGATTGCTTGCCCCCAAGCAACTCCAAAGTTGGATGTTGAAGTATCATCTCTCCTTCCTACATGGTGTCCTCCAATGGCAAGTCCTTCCATCATACCAAATACTCCTTGATAACTTTGTTCCTCAACCTTCTCTCCCTCATATAATGAATCTTTGCAGGAATCAATATCAACCAGCCCTCCTCATCCAATGGAGGCAAAGCTGGTGATGGAGTAACATGTTTCCCCAAAGCCTTCTTCAAATAAGACACATGAAAAACATTATGTGTCTTGCTCTCCGAGGGTAACTCAAGATTGTAAGCAACCTCTCCAATCCTCCAGAGAACTTTGTATGGTCCATAAAAGCTAGGCTTGAACTTTTCAGCCCCACTCCTCTTGAGTGTACTCTGCCTGTAGGGTTGTAGACGTAAGAAAACCATATCACCAACCTCAAAGGTCCTCTCAATCATGTGTCGATCAGCATAAAGCTTCTACTGATTCTATGCTTGCTAAATGTTATCCTTAAGTACCTTAAGGATATCCTGACTATCCTGAAGCCACTCTCGAGCTCTAGGCACTCTGTTATCACCTAGCACCAAATCCAGAAACGATAAAGCATCATAGTTGTATAAATCTCGAAAGGGATTCATGCCAATATACATATGATGCATAGTATTATAACAATACTCGCTCAAATATAACCAATGCACCCATGCTCTCTATTGACCCAAAACATAATTACGCAAATATCCCTCCACCCACTTGTTGACAATCTATGTCTTCCTATCAGTCTGAGGGTGGTAACTAGCGTTGGGGGTCAACTCTATAACGTTAAGTCAGAATAGTTCCTGCCAAAATATACTCATGAATCTACTATCTCGATCACTGACAATGGTCTTGGGGAGTCCATGCAGATGAAATACCTCACAAAAGAATAACTCTGCCACTTGTGAAGTTGTGAAATCGGTTACAATAGAAAAGAAGTGTGCATACTTCGTCAATGTATCAACCACATATATGCAGTCCTTCCCCTAAACTCTCGGAAGACCAGTAATGAAATCCATCGATATACCTTCCCACTTCTGCTCTGGAATAGGTAATGGTTGCAGAAGTCTAGCTGGGAAAGTATGCTCTGACTTGTTCTGTTGACAAGTCACACACTCACGAACATAGTGTAGGACATCATCCTTGAGACCCTTCCATGAGAATCTCTCACGAACCTGCATGTATGTCTTGAAGTACCACGGATGTCCTCCTAGTGGTGTATCATGGATGACACATAGAATATTTTCCTTCAGCCTCGATCCAGGAACTAAATAGATTTTATCCTTGTAGTATATCACATCATCAATCACAATGTACCTATCATCTTGGACCTATCTATCCATAACCTCACATGCAAACTAATTTTTGGAATACTCAACTAAAAGTTGAGACTTCCAATCAACTGAAATCTCACTCATGGAACAAAGGGCAACAACTGAAGGTCTCCTAGAAAGTGCATCAGCAACAACATTTTTCTTCCCCTTGAAAAACTCAATGTCAAAATCATATGCATGAATCTTGTTGACCCACTTATGTTGGCACTCATTAAGTTCTTTATGTTCCAAGAAGTATTTCAGACTATTGTGGTCAGTTCTCACCACAAACTTTCCACCCACCAAATACTGTCGAAACTTCGTCAAGGCATGCATAGTGGCAAGCATCTCCTTATCGTAGGTGGAGTACAATCTCTCATTATCCCTCAATTTCTTGCTCTCATATGCAATGGGATGGTGGTTCTACATAAGTACCGCTCCTATGCCCCCTCCTAATGCATCACACTCTAGAACAAAGGGCTGAGAGAAATCTGGAAGAGCTAAAATTGGACATGTGCTCATAACCTGCTTGAGCCTATCAAATACAATTTGTGCCTCATCTGTCCATCTAAAAGCCCCCTTTTGTGTGAGATCTGTCAAAGGAGTTGCTAGCTATGAATACCCCTTAACAAACCTCCTATAATATGCACATAATCCTAGGAAACCACACAACTCTGAAACATTCCTAGGTGGTGGCCAATCTAGCATTGCTTGTATCTTATCCTGGTGAACCTTCACTCCATCCGCACAAATCATGTCCCAAGTACAATATCTTTGTAAGTCCAAACTCACATTTGGACATCTTGGCAAATAGAGATTGGGCCTCCATAATACCAAGAATCACATCCAAATGCCTCATGTGCTCCTCCCAGGCTCTATTGTATATCAGAATGTCATCGAAGAATACAAGCACATACTTACACAACTTCTTATTGAACACATGATTCATGCATGATTGAAACGTAGCAAGTGCGTTAGTGAGACTGAATGGCATCACTAAAAACTCATAGTGTGTGTAGTGGCATTTGAATGTTGTCTTATGGATATCCTCCTCACGAACACAGATCTGGTGGTATCCTGATCGAAGATCAATCTTCGAAAATACACTGCCCCATGGAGCTCATCGAGTAACTCATCTATGCGCAGAATCAGATACATGTTCTTAATTGTTTTCTTATTGAGTGCACGGTATTCAATGCACATGTGCATAGTGACATCCTTCTTCACCAACACCACAGAAGAAGCGAAGGGGCTAGAACTAGGCCTGATGAATCCCATGTCCAATAACTCCTAGATGGTCTTCTTTATCTCTTCCTTAAATGACTTAGGATGACAATAAGGGGCAGTAATCACGGGCTTGGCGCTCTCCTCCAGCTCTATCACATGCTCAAACCCACGGTTAGTAGGTCTACCAAAAGGAAGGTTTCCAATCACCACACTATGCTTGTCCAACGTTGTCTGGATATCTACATGAAATGTTGATCTATCATATGAAGAAGGTGACTTGGACGAAATGAATCACTGTGTCACCTAAGCAACATCCCCATTCCTGAAAATAGACTCCATCCTACGTGTTGAAACTACCATAGGTCCACCATCTAAGAGAGCCTTCAGCATAACCTTCTTGCCACCAACTGTAAACTCCAATTCCATCCTCTTAAAATCTTGTATATACCTGTCGAGTGACTGTAACCATTGGATGCCTAACACTGCATCAATGTCACCTAGACCCACCACATAAAAATCACCAGTCAAGGTGTAATCTCCCAACTGTATACTAAGTTGCGGAACTACCCTGGTGCACCTCATAAAAAATCCATCTGCTACTGTCACACTGAAACCAGAAAAATCCTCTGCCTGCAATCCTCATTTAGCAACGAGTCCCTCATTAATAAAATTGTGCATGGCACCACTGTCAACAAGGCAAGTCGCACGGGCGGGGGCCCTAGCTCGGTTGGCTAAGTAATTCCGTTGCGGCTCTGCTGGTCACGAGTTCTAGTCTCCCCCGTCCCTGGTAATGAGGGTGTGTCGCGCCACGGGTCATGTTAAAAGTTTACGAAGAAGTTTATAGGGTCGTGGCCCGATTCCTCGCAGCCTAATAAAATAAAAAAAAAACAAGGCAAGTCGCACATTGTCCATTAATCACTCCCTTCAAGTGGAAGGGATGGTATCTAGGGACTCCTGAAAGGGTGGCAATGACAGGATTGGGTGCACCCAATGTGTCACCCACTCCAAGCTCCACCTGTGGGGGGGCCCGTACATCCTCACCATCGTTGCCCTCTAAATCTATATCATGTATATGATCATCATCCACATCAGACACAACCTCAATGAGATGTGCCTTGCCTTTCCCAAGGCATCGGTGTCCAGGCTCCTAAGGCTCCTTACACGTGAAGCATAGCTTCTTCCTTCTCAACTCATTACGTGTCTACTGATCCATCCTGGGAGGAGGTGGTGTACTCCTGTGTTGTGTTGAAGATTTCTGAAAAGCCTTGGAGCCCTTGGAAAACTTCTTATTTTGCTGATAAGAAGTCGGAGGTGGTGAAGTATCAAGGTCTAGGGTAATCTGAATAGCCTCATGTAAAGTCTTAGGCTTAAGAGCCTTGACCAAACCCTGTAACCTATCATGTAAACCCTCTATGAAAAGCATCACCACACATCTATTTGGCATCTCAGGAACCATAAAAGCAATGCGAACATGTCTAGTATGTCCTAGAAGTGATAAATCTTTATAATACAACTCAACGTCGTTATGATCAAATCTAGCAATCAACCGCTCAGTGAACTCCCTCTAAGAATGAATAAGTCTATGGTTTGGGGTAACCAAACCATGATGCCACCAATCATAAGCCATGCCCTCCAAGTGTAGTACTGCAAATTGAATGGCCTCATCCTCGGGCATTGGCTTAAGTGAAAGGTAGATGTCAAGCTTGTGCACCCAAGCTCGGGCAGTGATCTTCTCGCTACCATCAAAGGAAGATAAAGTAAGCTTGCTAGTAGCTCGATGGAGGTCACCATTATGTTATTGTCTAGGCCCTCTATCACCATGGTTCCTCATGATATCTCTAAGCTGTGAACAATACTAATGTAGAGGGAAAGCCTCTCTAACATGCTCTGGGAGACGTGCCCACTCATCACTCGTTGCCATAACAACATCCTAAAACTCCACACCCTCAAGCGGGTCAACTGGTGGTGGCTCATCTCCAGGAGGAAAATGGGGCTACATGGGCCTATTTGTTGTACATGTATGAGTCTTGTCATGCCTAGGAGAACCAAGAGTATTGTCCATCAACGAGGGAGCCCTACTACTCCCACAGCTATCTGTAACTATAATAGACCTATCTGCCCTATTACGTTGTCATGCCTGCCACGCCTATCCCTAGGTCGACCCAAATCCATCTTGTCAAGTGTATTCTGAAGTCTGTCTAAAGCTTGTACAATCAATGGTTGCGTAAACGAAAGTTTTGAATAACTCACGATCAAGATCTTCCTGCGGATTTTGTCTCTCCCTATGATGGGGACTTCTACTACTATCATGGGTATCTCCCATAGCTGCAACCGGAATACTATTGTCAACCCCAAACTGTCTGTGTGCTCGCTTGTGGGTGTAATGTCTATGTGGCCCGACCTCTCTAGGATGCATAGAACTAAATCGAGTGCCCACAAGCTGGCAAGATCATGGCTCTAATACCACTGAAAGATCCCCACCCCAATTCTAATCTGATTTTCTAAGTTTATTCTTTATCATAGTTTTGACTAGCGAATAGGAAGGGTTTTGTTTTGTTTGGGTTTTTGCGTTTTTTTTTATTTTGTGTGTTTTGAGTTTTATGCATATAACATGACATATGACAAATGCTAGAAATGGAAAATAACTAAAGTATACAACAAGTCTATTACTAAAATACTGAATTTACATGAATGTGGGCTTAAATGCAACATACCCACTCATCAACTGACCTAGAAATGAACTATTACATGACTGAAGTAAAACTCACAAGTCTGATATAATTCTGAGACAACAATTTTGAACTCTCCCAGCTCTAAGTATAACTCCCCAAATCAGCTCCAGCTATGAGATGAGTTCCTTTAACTACTGTAAGCAAATTTCTAGCTCCAAAACCCTCAAGAACTTCACTTGGCACCTAGTGTTTGATGCCCAAATGCCCAATGGTGGTATGGTTGACTGTAATACTGTTGTATGATGGTAGAAATGTCCTCAAAAGGGGTTGATCTGCAATCTAATAAGATTTTTTGCCCTTCCAAATAACTGATCTGCAATATCCTTCCCAAATAATCGATGCCAAATTGATAAGAAATATGTTTTGTGATGTTTTTTGCCTTCTAGAATGTTGGGGCTACTTCCAACACTCCCTTCTCCCAAGAGATTTCATTCCTGGAAGGCCAAATCTGCATGTAGAAAACCTCCTTGAGCTCCAACCCACAAGCTACTCTAAAAATATAAACTCTTCATGTGTCAAATGGTAGCCTCCAACTCGTTTTTGTAACTTTTTGCTTTCCTCCAAATAGGTTGACCCCTTTCAAGGTTTTCACTTGGCATCATGAATACTTTTTAGTATTTTATTAAAAATTTACTTGGCCTCCTTCATGCAAGGCATAGCCTTTCACTATGAACCTTTTTAAACAACACAAGTAATGTCTCCTAGGCATCATGGCACAAGGGGGGGTGAACTTTTCACTATTCATCTTCTAATTCTCTGTTACTATTCAACCTTTTACTATTCCATTAGAACCAACTTTAATATTTCCAAATTAACCTTGGATTAATCCTTTGAACCCCAAACTGAAGGCTCGAAAAGCTCCTAGTAGGGCCCCACAACCCCCGATTGGGTCCCCTAACTAAACTGCTGACCTACGAGAACCCTAGTAGTAGGCCAACCTCTACTAAAGTCTGAGTTGCCTAAGGAAGGGACATTATTGTCATGTTGTCGTCAAGATCTAACATGTAATTATTTTTATTAGATAAGCAAGGTTTTGAAAGGGCCATGACCCTTGTACCAAAAAAAGATAGAGCATGAAGCACAACTAGACAACAACACCTAAAAAGGACAACAAAAGACAACAGAAAGAACAACAAAACTTAAAGACCATCCAACCCACCCAAAGTCAAGATGGTTTAAAAAATTGTTCCAATGAGCTTTGCTTTATCTAAAAATGACGATCCTTTTCCCCAAAACTAGCTTTTTTGGGATAGAGGAGTCATACAATTACTCATTGAACTTGTTCTCATACCCAAGGCATTAAAATCCATTGGGGTAATTCCCTTTCAAATCCATTTTCAAAACTTCCAGAGAGGGAGGAGAAAAGGAATCATCCTAAGTATGATCCTTCTTCCAAACAAAGTGTTGTTTCTTATTCTTAAAACAAGTAGTGGAAGTATGACCCCACTACACCACAAGAATGATAGATAACCAGAGAGTCTTCATAGTCAATTTGTTACATCCAAGTCCCAAATTTTGAATACAAGGTATTCTAAGTGGGGAGCTTCTGATTTTTCTCCACAAAAACATAAAATTTCACAAGCAAGTGCCTCGTAAATTTAGTGAGCTTATCAGTAGCACAATATTTCCCAAAAGAATTGGCAATGAACATGAAAATATTTTCATCCCAAAATTCCAAACGAAGCCCATGTAGACTGACCCAAATAGGAAACTTGAATGTTTCTAACATAAGGTTGAAACCAAGCGACCAATTTTGAAGACTCGGACCATTAAAACCCAAAAACCAAGGGCCATCAAGGACCCTAGATCTATCCTCTAGGCAGCATAAAGAAAAAAGAAAGAAACCATTCAACATTGCAAATACCTCAACATTGCCACAAAGCTTGCAAATCTGAAGGATCCATCTTCTAACAGTATCAATATTGGGGCGATTACTACAAAACCTCTCAACAAGCGAGCTCCTAAGCCAATCAAACATCTCAACAAGAAGAGAATCATGAACATCAATAATTATCTATGCATCCTCCATCTCCACAAGGGAGATGTCCAAAACAAAACACTCAACGAAAATGCCTTCCTCCACACCCCTCAGGGAAAGAAACAACCCTAGGAGAAGAAACAATAGCCTCCATAAGGACAGGAGATGACACAACAACATATTCATCAACCTTTGACAGAAACCCCCTCTTCCAATGCAAAATAAATGGGCATAGGCAGATCCAAATCCTTGTGTTCTGAAGTGGAGGTCACAACCCCCTTAGAAGGGAAAATAAACCCTTTTCTCAAACCCAAAAATTTGTCCCCATCAATGGCCTTACCCATAAGCACCTCAACAAGCTTATTTGTCTTCAAATGAGCATCCAAGAGGATATTCATCTTTTTCACCCGGGACATCCCCATCACAGGGTGGGAAATCAAAGGTAGTCGAAGAGGAAGGAAAAACTTCTTCCTCCCCCAACCAATACATCCTCACAACCCTTAGCCACAAAAGGAACTACACCATCAAATGTCGTCATCACCATAGGGGAGAGGAAGCCTTCACCAAGGACCCGCTCCAACACGCTTCCATCGCCCTCACCATCATCGAAGCCTCCCTCATCATCGCTATCTTCTGCAGAAGAAGCCAGACCATTGTTGTCTCCATCACATAGGGTTTTTGACCCACCTTCATTTGCCATCACAAAAAATGTCTTTTGCATTGTACTTTTTCTAGCATGTAATTGTTATACTCGTCACTCTTTGTTTCTTTCTAATCCCTCCTTTTAGGCAAGCAAGAACCGCAGTATAGTATAGTCATTTTCCCTCTGATCATCATTCTTTCGAAAACACAACATTTAGGAATTATCATTAATTGGTTTCTATAACTTAAGGAGAAAAGATGAAATTTAGATGATTTGCATACCCCATCATCGTGAGCCTTTCTGCATTACACTTTTGTATACAATTAGGTGACAATCTAGTAATTTAGTTGTAAACTATTTTGGTCTTCAAATTTGTTGCATTTAGTCAGCTTATAGTTACCCTTTGTTGTGTCTGCCCAAGTAATTGGCCATAGTTCTAATAATTAGATTGCTTCTTCCGAACTGTAATAAGTAACCCACATGCATATACTTAATAAACCAGACAACAGAGCCAAGGATGTGCAAATTCAAAAAATTAGACAAAATTGAATAAAACACACTGCACAGTAAATATCTCAGTGATTTAATTTACAAGTTGTTCACAAAATGGTTAAAAATAGCTCAATTTCAATGTCTGCAACACATATGCATGCATATCTTTGAGTATTTGTGAGTTTGGATGGCTCATGGGTTGCCTAAATCCTTGCCCCTTGGCCCCGGGCCTGATCCCCTAATGACGGTTCAAAAAAGAGTGAAATCTGAAAAATGACAGTTATCAGTAGAGAGAGGATACCATGATTGATGTATAAAATGGCTCATAAAAGGCATTTACTATCCAATCGGAAGCCTGAAAGTAGGTAACACGATCATCAAATGAACTGTTAACAAGTTTGCTACAGAAGCAATGCTTTAGGAATATTAAATATTATATACAACTTGGATAAATCAATCTCAACAAGAGGGAAGCAATCTCGTAAGTTTCAGATTATCTAATTATATGGTAGTCCTAGAACCACTAATTAGAGTAATCATAACAAGTTTGCTACAGAAGCAATGTTTTAGGAATATTAAATATTATATTAAAAAACTTGGATAAATCAATATCAACAGAATGGAAGCAATCTCACAAGTTTCAAATTATCTTCTTCTATTCTAGTGTCCTTAGTTTATGCATAGTTTTCCTCCACTACTACATAAACCAACCAAGAAATACTAACAAGTAAATTGAACAATATTTTAAACAAACTTATGTTCCAATCACAAGCTTTCCGTGGTGGAAAAATGAAGGGGGTAAGGTTTATACGGTGCATCAGTAATGGTTGTCCAGAGT
This sequence comes from Sequoia sempervirens, assembly GCA_007258455.2. NCBI lineage: Eukaryota > Viridiplantae > Streptophyta > Pinopsida > Cupressales > Cupressaceae > Sequoia > Sequoia sempervirens. Next base: position 261,383,418 of record VDFB02000015.1, read on the forward strand.
CCATGCACTCTACAAATTACAAAGCATTCTCGATATCCAATCAAGCTTGAATGCATTATGTACAATTGTCCTTGGTTTACTAAATTGCAACTTCAATTAGAAATCAAACTACATGGCATATGGCAACTTTAATTGGAAAGTCAAACTGATTTCTAAAACCAAACAAACGATCCTGATATTCATTCAGCTATAGCAAACATCAGAGGCATAAAACATCGATAGGATCAAATTAAAAATCACCAACCATCTATTATGAAATTCAAGTACAAAAAATGGCGAATAATAAACAAAGCCCATAAGATCGATGAAATTAAAAATCACCAACCATCTATTATGAAATTCAAGGACAAAAAATGGAGAATAATAAACAAAGCCCATAAGATAAGAAACTATATTTTTTCTTTTATTTTCAATGTTGATCCTGAGACAACTTACCTAAAATAACTTTGTTATCACAAAATAACCAACCGCATGTCCATCTGTGTGGACACCTGGGCATAAAAACTGGAGGGTATATATTTTCTATCTACATGGACCAGCCTGTCACCTCGCTGCTGATTATATGGTAAAAATAATCAGAAGAAAGAATGTATTATCTGAATAAGTTTTAGAGACGTGAACACCAATGTTAATTCCTTCTTTCCCATTCAGATTCCTTCTTTCCCATTCAGAATTTATATAATATCAATAAATCATACTGACAATAACCTCACATAAGCCCTATGTTCATACAGCATCATAATTGATGTCTTTGAAACCAAGCATGGCCCTAAGTGGGCCATCAAACAGAACATATTTATTTCTGTTCCAACATGATATGATTTAACCTGCTGTTTGGAAATCTCCGAAGTCATCTTCAAAACCATCTTGATCTTCATCAGTTTTTTTGCTAAGCCTTTCCTTTTCCCCTTCATCAATAGTTGAAGATTTTGTTGATTTAGTATGTGTAGTGGCTGATGGTGAAGGGGGTTTCTCTGGCATTAACATTTTCTCTGATCCATAACTGGTGGCAGAAGGTGATGATGGTGATGGTGGAGGTGGTGGTGGCGCTAAACATGGTAAAGAGTGACACTTTTCTCTACTCTCATTCAATGAAATTTTGTCCAGCTCTTGCTCAAAAAAGGCGGACTTCCTGGTTCCAGTTCCTTTTTCTGGCTGCAATGATTGATAAGCTTGAACAAGTTATAATATGCTCACAGTAAGCATATTATTATTAAAAGAAATAATTTAAGAAATTCTTCTCTAAATGTATGTTGATTGATTGCCAGGATGAATTGAATCAGCATGGAACATGCACAACACAAAAAGAACTGAATGGTAATCAAGCATTACATTTTTCAACTGTAGTTTTAAAGTCTGGCCCTCTTTAAGACTGTAGTCGATAGATGCTTTTGTTTGATATTGCTGCTCCATTTCCTCTGCAGCCTGTTTCTTATCCAAATATCTATTTTCTCTTAAGAACACAACAATCTATCAAATTCCTACCAATTTTTTGAACTAAAAAGGCTTTGAAAGAATCATGCAAACAAAACATGCAATCATTACAGTGGATAAAAATATCTTCTTGACATAACTTCCTAAATCTCTTCACCATCATAAAGCAAAGAAATGAAAAGCAATAAAACAATCCTTCAAAAAAGTTGTGGAATGTTTAGGACAGAAAAAAGAACATAGCAAGAAACTGCCGTGCTAAGACATATAGGAGGATTACAAAAAGGCCAAATTTCATCAGGCTATTTGAAAACAACAACAAAAGACGGTAGGGAATAGATCACTTAATCAAGGTCAGGAACAAGATTTATGACAGAATTTCAGAAGTTACAACACACTTCACATGACCTTATCTTCTCCACGTTTTGTAATCAGTTAAAGTCTGTCATGGAGACGAGATTTAGAAGTGTGGAGTAAACACAAAGGATACTTGACATGGTCATAGAGTGCAGCTTGAAAATCATATGCTTCAGGTCTCTCTCGGAAACCAATTCCAATAAAAGCATGCCTTGTGCGCCCACCTGCAAAAATTGCATATTAAAGATATCTTTATATACACAAACAATTTCATAAACCTAGTCAGCCAAAATGAATATTACTTGAGTCCCATGGAATGCATCATCTGATGAGGGACCGTGTTGTTTGGAACAGTATATGCAGATTAGCTATCAAAAGTGGGGGACAAAAAAAGTAGTTACAACCAATGGTCTTACCATAAACAAGCAAATTAAAAATAATTCTACTGACACCAAAATGATACTTCGCCATGGTCAAAATTAATATGCACTTGTACCTTGAGAAGCCAAAAAGCCTTCAGCCCAAAACATATAGACACACAGACACAAATAAAAAGTCTATATGAAAAGGCACATTTGCTTTTACTTATTCATCTCATGTTATACATTTCCATTTCCATTGTATTGGTAGTGAAGATTTTGTGGGGTGGCGCCTTTCATGACAAGCATGGTCCATTTTTTTGTTGTTAATGAAAATGTGTAGATATTAACTGTAATAAAAGTTCCAAAAATCCTGTCCACGCACATGCTTGCAGAGGCAGATTACAAGACCCCTGCTTGGATTCAAACCACTTAACCAATCAAAGATAAAATAAATCACCGAGACTTTCACACTCCAAACTAAGCTAAGTAGCATACCACACTAAATATGCAGTGAAAATTGCATTGCATTACGAAGAAAGAATTCAATTCTTGATGAGAATTTGACAATAGTTATTGACCTTATTACCACTATATCATCTAACTCCTTATCTAATTGGTTGGTTCGGTCAATCAAATTGTGATTTTTTGGTTATTATCAAAAATTATAGCAAAGTGTCCTGACTCTACAACAATAAATCACAAATCGGTCACAAAGGTCTTGTCAAAATGAGAGAAACATGAGATAATTATAACACAAGAGATACTACATACAAAAAAGTCAGGGATGTGCTGATTTACTCATCACGCTCGTTGCTATTTGACAGAAGTGATTGGCATCTGATTATGGAAAGAAGTAAAGATTTGACTTTCACGAAGATATTCTCCATGAATAAATATTTACATATCAATAGCATTCTTAATCTGGATAAACATAATGGCTGGAGTCTGGACCATGTCTCAATTTCGAGAAAGGACTTAGATAAGGAGATACTTTATCATCATAACCATTTATAATCATAAGAGAAACAATACTACAAAAAGAAAAAACGGAAAGAAAATATATATGGTATTGCAGCAACAAGACATGGCAGATGTTTCACATAGTTACGAGCTTACAGATAACACGCTCTTTGTTATCTGTCATTCTTGGCAATCTCAAAACATCATACTTTTATACCAAAAGGCACCAGGCCAGTAAATAAATACTGATAAATCTTAAACATTCTTTCATATAACTCAGCCAAAAGAAGAGGAATCCCATCAAATTTAATGAGTTTTGAAAAAGCTTCTCTTGCAACAAAATATTTGAGCTTCTCACTGATAAAGAAAGAACATAAGATAGCAAGCTGGTTGGATTTCATGAATAAAATGCAAGCATTTTCCAGTGACTAGACGATATGCTAGCTAAGTCTAGCAGGTACACTTCAACTGATGAATTTGGATTTACCGGCCATCCTAATAAACATTTTAATATTGTTGACCTTGCAAATAGTTCTGATCAGTCTCCATAGAAATATTTCATGGAGAGATTTGTCATCACAATTTGAATATCTTAAATCTTTTAATTTCATGAGGGGTAAAATGCCATAACTTTTCATGTCCAGGAGTTAATATCAGACTTCCATCTATTTAACAAAGTACTGGAATGAGTATGCCAACATTTTTCTAAAAAATTGTTTCTGAAAACTATTCCTGATGGTTGCCACTTCTTGCCGTTGTGGATCTTTGAACCCTAATCTGCAGAAGGATTTAGGGCTCTCGTCCGGTGGTTCTGCTGCAGCCGTAACATCGATTTGTTCAAAGGGTAAGGCATTTTCTATAGGCTTGGGGAACGCTTCCTTAGAGCCTGCTGTTTTTCCTCTCAACAGTGTTGCTCCCTGCTCTCCTATGTTGGCACAGGGGATTCAGGCAGTGAATAATGATGATGCTTGTGGTGCAAACAAGGTGCTTTTCCAAGTTAATCTACTCCTAGGAAGTCTTTTGCTTCAATTGTGGGTTAGAGAGTGGTGGCTTCTGGGACTGAAGATACAGGTTTTTGAAACAAAAAGGAGTCGCAAGCTAAATCCAGGGTTAAAACCTCTCAAATGCTCTAAGGCATCCCCTAGTTTGGTGTTTGGGAAAAGTATTGGAAGGAGATGAATACATTTCTAGATGGTTTGATCGGTCATATTAATTGCTTACGGCCTAGTGTTGCTGATCTGCACAAATGGATGTCAAGCATCTAACAGCTACTTATGGAAAGCCATCTAGAAATTTACCCGTGCACAGGACCTTTTTATTGCAGTGTTTGAATTCCCCAAAGGTAGAGATTTTATTCTTAATGATCAGGTGTGAATTTTGGGGAAGCATTGGCTTCTGTTGAAGCCATGGTTTCCAGATTTCAACCCCTTGACAGAATCCTTCAGTGTAATGTTGATTTGAGTTAGGCTTCCAAACCTCCCTTTCTAGTTTTAGATTGATTGTTGCTTCATAAGGCAACTTCCTGGGGAGATTTCTTTTCATTGATGCAGATGCTTTGAAATAGACCAAGTTACTGTTGATTGTTCTAGCCGCAAGTGCAAATCTGCTAGTCATGTTTCATGCTGGAAAGTTCTCCCCACCACTTAAGTTTCAACTATCTTAGGATCTTTGGAGGAATCTTGTATTTCTTCAAAGCCCTCACAGGTATCTACTGCTGTTTTTGAGACCCCTCTTGGGAAAACTCCTTTTCTTTCTGTCTTCCAGGAAGTCATGCAAGAGGGCTCCTTTGGAGGATGAAGTTTCCTCTCTCTCAGATTGTGCTAGAGAAACTCCATTGATTCCCTCTTTTGTCTGCTGAGAGGTTAAACAAGAAGGTTTCTTTGGTGGATGAAGTTTCTCATTCACCCCCTTTAGATCCAGCTGAGAAGACTAGAAGCCTATCCCCAGATAATCCTTTAGAGGCTCACATCTAAGATTGAACGTTAGTTTTGAATAAGAAACCTGGCAAATATAAGAAAATTACTTCTTATATGCTTAAATTTGGTGGCAAGAAATTGAGAGGCTTGTTGTGATAGTTCTTAATTAGCTTATTGTATCTTCAAATTTCAAGGGCCGGGGTCCAAATAGATCCCTCACTAATTAATCATATATATGTGCTAATTTCATTCCAGTAGCGTGTGTGTGTGTACACACACACACACTACTGTAATGAAATTAGCATGAAGTTTGTAGAATAGTCCCACACAAAAGTCAAGTACTTCAATTGCCAAAATTATGAATCAACAGAAAGCCAAAAGCTAAAATTCTCAAAGAATATCACAAATAAAGGCCCCTCTATTTTAAAACAATTATGCAAATGCATGAAACAACATACAACCATTTAGGGAAATACAAGATGAAAGGAAAGATTGCTTTTGGACAGACAGATGCAATAGATATAGAAAGTTTAGCGACAATGCAAAATATCAAGCAGTCTAACAAGACCTGGACTGAAAGGAATTCATAGAATTAGAGATTAATGATTATCCAATGCATAATCATAACTCACCCAATTCTCAAAATTGTAAACTCTCGATATTCAGGGATTCAATCATACAACACACCTCAAACCCAGAATTATTAGAAGAGCTTTAAAATGGGTATTATTTCTACTAAGGTCAATACCATTAAATGATGCAGCCCCAAGCTAACATCAATTGTGCTATAGAACTAGCATACCAAAGCCGGAAAGACACATACATACAAGAACAAAGTTGGAGGAAATTATGGAATAGCAAAGCATGGCTGAAGATCAAAAGCTTCACATGTTTCATACTTCACAACAAAAAATGAGAAATGAGAAACAATAAGATAAAATGGTCACTTTCCTATGAATGCAATTTGCTTCAGAAACGAACAAAAGTATTTATTACAATTCTCCTCTATTATCTGTTATTAGTGTGATCGCAGTACTACCACTTTGCTTTTCAACAAATGCTTTAAACCGAACGAAATTATCAAGGGCTTTATCTTTCCTTTTCAAATAATGGTCCTCTCTTACTTAAACAACTAATAAAAATCAATACATATTCTGCCCAGGAAAAATAAGGAACCTGAATTGAACCTACCACTTCATTAGGAACTAGCTGAAGTGGTTGGTTGGGATGCAACATTGCTTTGGGCTGCAAGTCTTTAGCTATAATGAGAAGTCTGGGTTGGCAATTTTCCAGCCAGGGGATAGAGCAGCCCTATGGAGAGATGAGGAGTGTCTTCTTGGATTAGATATGAGTAGTGTCCCTGAGGTATTTTATGGAGAGATTTCCAAGAAAGTCTCTCTCTAAGCATTATTTCTAGACTTCGGCGACTGAGACAATGAGTTCTACTTAACTCAAGAAATGTAACATGACAATATTAAGAATACGAAACTAGTTTTGGAGGCTCTGAGCTATTCTGAAAATTTTCATGGTAAGAAAATTGAAGTCAATCATTCAAACAGTGGCTTGCATCCAGAAATAGTTATTTGCATTCTATGATGTCACCTGGAAACCTTGGTATAGAAAAGATTAAAGGCAGGGAAGTTTAGAGGTGCATGATCACTGCTGAGATTATATGATGTCACAACATGACATGAGGGGAAAGAAATCTTAGCCCTTCCTAAGAGATGGGTTCAACTTCAAACAAAAAAAGTCTCAATAGTAGTATGGTACTATAGAGTCTTGACCAACCTTGTAACACATAACACGACAAGCTGCATATCATTCCACAACCCCCTAAACACATGGCCGGCAATGCCAATAATAATGGCCATAAAGCAGATGGCAATGACAGATATGAAAATACACAAGAGACCTGGGAGAAAACCAAGAAAGGGCAAGGGATTGGAGATACTACCATTCCTAGGAGTGCTAAGTCAATAATAAACCACACTCTGCTAAAATATGTCCACAATGATCACAATAATAAAAAGGCTTACCAGGATAGGCCACTTACACTTTGCAATGCTGGGTGCACCCATAGTAGCAAAAATCTTTCTTGGGAATAAATTGACAAACCAAAAGAGAGGATTTTTTCAATTAATCAGTATTTAATTGGGAAAAAATCAGGTTAGTGTGAACTCCATGCTTGTTAGAGGGTGTGCCCTTCTTCATTCCTTCTAAACTCATCGACGCATTTCCTGGAAATAAAATACTACCTGTAACACAAGGAACATAGAGACGAGGCCTGTGAAGGGGGGTTTTCAGAAACATAAAAATTGCGAGAAAGAAGAGTATCTATCAAAGGGGAAAACTAAAAAACACGACTAGGGCACACAAAAATGGTAACAAGAGTGAAGATTTTGTTAAGGGGGGAAGTGTCTAGAGAAATTCCTCCAGTAGGGCATCTGAAATTTTATTTTGATACTATTTCTAGGGGTAACCCTGGAAAGGCTGGTCGTTGGCATCATTATTAGAGGTCAACGTGAAGATTTTGTTACAGGTGGATCTATTTTCCTTGGAATTCATATGAATAAAGAAGTCAAATGATTTCAAACAATTTTTCCGCTTTATCATTGGATTCCAGTGATCCTCGGGAAGACTGTGTTCAGCCTAATTCATCCAAGGAAGAAGGCCGCAAAATGGCCACACTGGATTGAGGCCATTAATGGTTTGGGCTTCTAACCAGTTCACTCTCCTTTTTCCTTGGCTCTATTTCTACATTGATTCATGGAAACCTAGTCATAGATGACTTTCCAAGGACCAAATCCACTATATTGAAGTGATATATGATGATTCAAATCATGTAGGATTAAAGCCACAACAAGCCATGAGAAAACAAATCATTGAGCATGAGCCAAAGAAAATTCTCCAACAAAAGTAAGAAAGGATTCAACCAAAGGTACAACAAGCTCCAAAAGAGTGAAATTAATCCACATTGAATGTTCAAGATCCTACAATTGAAAAGGTTGTTGCAGTGGTTTCAAATAATGTCCAAGGAACACCTATTAAGATGTCAAGAATTGGAAAGATGGGGCCATTGCCATGTGAGAATGATCTACAAGTTAACCATGTTGATGAGCACAAATCTGTGAAGGATGCTAAAATAGGTTCTTGTTCCATTCGTGGTCCTCATTTTGAGAAATGGCAGTGTTGTCGTAATTATCTCAAAAATGTCCAAATCAGCAAAAGAAGGTAAACACTTTAAATGCATCTTTTATTACAGCAGAAAAGAGGTATTGCAGCAGTCTCAGTCCATATCATTTTACACAGTTCTTGTCATCATGGGGAACATTTTAATAGTGAGGAAAAGATGAAGGGTAGAACTGGCAAAAATGGCACAAGGATCTTTTCTCTCAAGTCCAAGATTGCTCATGCAAGATTTTGTGGGATCCTTGGGCTATTACCAAAGAAATTCAAAAAGGAGATACTAAGAGACACCAAAAGACTGCTAATTCTGATGCGCTCAATATCATTGTTGCTGACAAGTCTCTCATTTCATGCACCTGGATCAGCAGACAACTTAATATAGCCTTGGGTGAGCATGAGATATGTGATGAATCTTATTCTCTTGGCAATTTTTCACCATAAGTCCAGGGGCCAAAGTTTAAATCTGAAGAGAAAGATGAGGTGCTTAGAAATATCTCTAGTGGATCCCCAAGAGTAGTCACAACAAGGAGGACTTCTTGCAAGGGTCAAGTTGGTAGGGCAACATATTGCTTGGTTATGAAGGGCGTGCATGCTATTTCATTTTTTAGTAAGCAACACATTCTTCATCTGATAATTAGGTTTGTCTAAATCACCATAGCATGGTGTTTAATAATATGCCTCCAGGATTGCCAACCCATAGAGGATTCCAACACATCATGGAAATAGAACCAAGCTCTAAGCCTATCATGATCATTCCTTACCAGCACCTACAGATGTATAAGGAGGAATTGGAGAAGAGTATCAAGGGGTTGTTTAAAATTGGCCACATCAGCTCTAGCCCATTTGTTCCATGAGCAATAGTCTCTAAGAAAGATGAAGATGGCACCATGAGGATGTGCAATAACTACAAAACATTGAGCAAGAAGATATATATATGGCCCATCCCTAAGACCAATGAGTCTACTGAATTGCATGGGGTAATTTACTGCTCAAAGATTCATCTAAGATCAAGCTACCATCAAATCTATGTCCACAAGGTGGATGTGTACAAGATATCTTTCAGATGCTATATTGGACAACTTGAGTTCTTGTCATACCATTTGGTCCAACTAATGCATTGGCCACTTTCCTATCTGCAATGAATCAAGTATTTAGCGATCAGTTGAGACAATCTATTTTGATAAATTTTGATGATATTTTGATATGAGTAAAACCTGGAAGGATCATCATACGATGCACCTAGATTTGATCCTTGAAATTCTAGAGCAACAAGCTCTATTTATAAAAGAATCTAAGAGTGAGTTTGGGGTCATAGAGATTTTATACTTAAGCCATGCCTTTAGTATTCAAGGCACATAGTTGGATCAACAAAAGATTCAAACCCTTCTGAATTGGCCATCCCCTACCACACTAATAGAGTTGAGAGGACTCTTTGGTCTATGCGCCTATTGCATGAAGTTTGTTAAGAGAATTTACAACTAGCAATACACTCAACTAGAATTAACAGAGAAATGAGCTTATGCATGGATGAACACTTCACAAGGAGCCTTCAATAATCTTGACAAGATAAACTATAATGGCCTAAAGTTATTCTGGAGTCAACATGACTTGTATGACTAGTATCAAAAATGGGTTCAAAAACTCCAAGCTTTACTAATATAGAGTATATGAAGGGCAAAAGGAATGTGATTGATGATGTTCTTTCCAATGTTCTGTTTCTGTCATTTGTGGAGATTGGGAGTTTTCTATTATAGTAGAATATTCCAAGTATACATTTTTGTTAACATCTTAGATGGAAGTGTGAAGGATGATCAATATTTGACAACAAATGGTCTCATTTCAATTATACATTTTTGTTAACATCTTAGAATCCTATTTGTGCCTAGGTCTAAAATGAAACTAGAGACTTTGAACACACTGCATTTTACAGTCATGGTAGGGCAGCCTAGATTCTTCGAGGCTTGTAGGGAAATAAAGGAGAGATTCTTTTATGAAAGCTTTAAGGAGCATAATCTCAAACACGATAATAAGTACAACACCTAGGAACAAAATGAAGGAGAGCATATCATTCCTGTATGTTTGTTTCGGGCATCGCTTATCCCTGAGCAAGATTGGGAGAGTGTCCATGGACTTCATCACAAGACTCCCCAAGGTATATGGTAAAGATAGCAATCATGTTGTTGTGGATAGGCTGAAAGAAAATAGATCTCTCAACTCTTTCTAGCAAGTATTGTTTTGCCTCACTAGTACCAAGCCCACTTCCAACTCTAGTTATTGTACATCAGCAGGTGGACAAGTAGGGTCTATGAATATGTGGATGGAAGAAATCTTGAGAAACCACGCCACATGTCAACAGGAAACATGGACCAAATGGTTGCACTGTGGAGATTGTGACTACAATGCCACTCATCGTGTGCTCATTGGTGTGTTTCTACTTATGGCATTGTATGTTTATGACACACTAACTTTTGTTGATTCAATGGTCATAGTCACTAGAGTGTGAGTCACACAAATACCAAATGCCATCTGCATTACAAGGGTGAAGTCAAGAAACACAACCATCACAAAGTATCTACTCCATTGGAAAGACCTGCCTACAAATGATACCACTTGGGAAGAATATGAAAACTTGGAACAATTACCTTTGCAATTGCTTAAGGGCACAAGCAACTTTGGGAAGGTTGGACATATAATGTCCCTTTCTAAACTATTTAAATTTTGAGTGTTTGGGTCACTTTCCTACTTTGGGTGAGATTTTGGACTTTCTCATACTGTCATACCTTTCTGCCAATCCCCACTTCCCCAACAGTATCGGAGATCCCAATACCTTGATTCCTAGCTTTCCACTTCCTTGCAATTTGCAAACTTGCAAACTCTCACTTCCCCGTGCACTTGGTAGTGCCAACCCCCAATCCCCACTTCCTCCAACCATTGCATCATTTTGGTATGTGTTCCCCAAACCCCTACACTCAAGCATGCACTTTCATGAAACCTTATCATTCAAACAAAAGGCTTCACCCCCCACCACGACCAACCAAGACTACCATTAATGGGCTCAAATTCGAATATGATAAAATGGTTGGAAAAGTTCAGCCCATGCTAGGCCTTCAAGCTCTATACAAGGCAAACAACTTCATCAGTTTGGATTATCTTTGAACATCATATCAACAAACCTTAAATTCTAGAGTCAAGCACTTGTTCTCACTTATTGGGTCTAAAGACAAAAACCTTTAGGTTCTAGAGATCAATGGACAAAACCCCATTGGTTTCTTGGAGTTCAAAAGATGAAACCCCTTTGAATTCTTGGGGGCAGCTTCACATGAAGGTTGCATCTACACTTCAAGTTGGAGAATTTCGGCAATTGGGGAGATTTCAATGTTTGGCCATTTAGCATTCAAGTATTTATAAATATATTTTTAATCATTGTAATATTTGTTATCAACAAACATATTAAGTAGCAAATCTCAGTAATAATTGAATAAGTTACTTTGTTCCAGCTAGTTTATATGAGGAATCCATGTGAATGTGTATTGTATATATTTTAGATTTAATCATTTTGGTTGAGACTCATTACAATAATTCAAATCTAAGTAATTTTTACATAAATATTTAGCTAAGGGTCATTGTAGAGCCTAGCTATACTCGCTAAACCTGGCCAACTTATCACTAAGACTTGGCTAAGTCAGGTGTGAATATTTTTTAGAAAACAAGAATAATATTTTGAAAATGCACAAACCTAGCAGTCTATGGCAACAAACATAGTTAGGGACCAATTATTGCTCTATGGCTTTAACAATCACATTTTTTAAAGAGTTTGGAGGACTCTTGGAGCTTGGCTAAAAGCAACAAAAGTATTGAAAAATTCCATGCACCATGAAGGTCCATGTGGTCTCAAAGGGTTTAATTTAAGCACCCATGGTGCTGCCCCTTGACCCAACTAGGGGCTGCCACCCCCAAACCCCTAGTCTAGCTTTACAAAGAAAAAAATTAAAATCATTTTAGGCCATACCAAATGAAAAAACAATCCTTTTTTTATTCTTTTGACTTTTTCCCAATTGAATCCCAAGTAATTGAATTACATATATACTTTTGGTTAGCTTAGTCAATCCATATCCTAAGTAATGCTCCTATGGTTGTAGCAGCATTTGCAAGTTTGTCTGAAATACAGGCATAGAACTCCACTAGCTCACTGTTGGCGTTTAAATTCACACCTCTGGAATGTGGATTTGAAACGGACAGCTATGCACAGTAAAACTGCTCTTCAAATTAGGAGGGGAAGCTCCCTCTTGCTGATGGTGTGAAAGAAAGTAAATTAAAACTAATTCGCCTATCTTTTTGGTTCAGCTAGAGCACAAGGTCTATAAAACACAAATGCCGCAGCTAAGATTTTCTAAATAAAAACTTCAACTACGACTAACTTAAGCTAAAGACGTTTCTAACTTCTCAAGTAATACGCAAAGCAAGAGAAATTAGAAATGAACAAGGTTGATTCTCTGACAAAATGCTTCAATAAACTCTTTTCCAACATACATCTACTTACTTTCAATGTGAGCTGAAATTAAGTTCATAAAAGCGTAACACAATAAACAGAAATTTGAGAAGTTATACCAAGGCAAAGGAGGCTCATGATTTTATTTCTCAAACTTCTGGAACAAAATCTACTAAACACATGCCTAGAACAAGAGCTTGCAGCTAAAGAGGCTTGCAAAACTTGTTCTTACACAAAGAGAACAGCAACTACAACAACTCCTTGTTGGCTAAAAGAGACTCAACAATTCGCTATCATAAACACACTTGAACAACACTGAATAACAAATAGAAGGCACTTAGGCTCAGCGTTTTGTTATCACTAGCATGGTTAAAAAAAACTAATGAGCAAAGGCTCTTATTTATAGGCAAGCAGAGGAGTAGGGAACCCTAAAATTTCCTTGCTTTCACAATCTAGGGCTTGCTCAGCAAGCAAGCTTTATTTCTAAACCTAGAAAGAAGATAACATCTAACACCTAAGAAAGCAGGAAAAGCAGGAAACGCCAACTATTACAATCTATCTTTTTTCTCTTCTTCAAAGAATGAATAAGAATTGTTCCAAGAATAGAAAGAAAGCGGAAAGAAAGCTTCTAGAAGAAAGCTTGCTTTAAATCTCAATGACATTCGCTAAAAAGTAGGAAAATGTGTCCCGATTCGATGCATCTATCCCATCAATAGCAAAGTTGTGTTTTTCCAAGATATCCTCTCTATTTGCAATTGATCTTAAGAAATCTTCGACCTCATTGGCCGCTTTTTCAAATCTTGCTGACATCATGGCAAGGTGACTTGGCAGAGTTTTATGTTTTTCCTTCATCCACCTCTATGCAATCTTCTTACTATACTTGTCCTTATGCATGTCCCACATCCTTTCACATTCGCCCTTTGAGATAGTGACACTTTCAGGCCAAGGAGGAATGGAGAAGCATTTCTCGATCACATCAGGTTTCAAACTACAGATCAATCGGCCATCAACTGACATGGATCTCCCTTATAGCCATATTGTAATGCTTGATGCAAGCGATTACGAACTCGAGACTCTGAATTGATATAGGAATAGACGTTGATGCGAGGAGTCCGGAGTGTCCCAAGTTTCTGATTGTAATGTTGCTTGCGCTCTCCAAAGCACGTAGATCAAACACCAGCTTGATGTGATGCAAGTCCGTCTCAGCTGTTTTGATGAAATCATTGTAGAGAGCTGATTTGGTCTTGAAATCATTGGGAGTGTATTCCATTTTGAAAACCTTGAAGAATGACTGTAAACTTGCCTAGGTTCAGACAAGTTTTGAGCAACTTACTATTTTTAGAATGCTGGTTTTTCTACCTCAAACGGACAAATTTTTGGAATTTTTTCTGAGATATGGGTTTTGCTCAGAATTTCGTTGCAAGCCAACCCATATCGTCCGTTTTTGAAAATTTTGAATCTTGACTGAAAGAGCAGCAAACCCTAATTTCTTCAATTTTTCACCGAAAAAGCTGGCACCTAGGTTTTGTTTAGAATACAATTAGAAATGGACCCAATTGATCAGATTTGGAAAACACTAATGGCTGATCAAAAAAGCAGCCAACCCTAGAATTTGAAATTTTCTTGAAAAGAAGCTGTGATATGGGTTTTCTTTAGAAGATGTTTTGAGAGGACCCAGATGATCAAAAACTTAATAAACTGAGGATTTCACTGACATGCAAATAAAAAGCAGCTGCTGCAACTTGAGAAATTTTTTTTTAAAATTCTTCAGAAGAATGAGTTGATAAAACCCAGATGGCTGAAAATTGAATATCTTGGCCTTCTTCAAAAATTTGATCTTCTAAATGAAAAAAGCAAGAAAAAGCAAGGCCTTATGCTGCTGGTTTGAAAAATTTGATGAAGAATCAGCAAACTTGAGTTTTTGAATCTTGAAAAATTTCTCCAAATTTGCTACTCCAACTTTGTCCTTGGAGTGCTACCTGCAATAATGATGAAAATTGCATAGAAGAGGTGCATTAAATAGACTTAGGGTTTGAAATAGGTCTACTTTCTTTTGCTTTAATCTCCAGAAACCCTAAAATTGGCCTGTTCAATGAACTTGGACATTCTCTTCATCTCACAATTTTGAAATTTTTTGAAAATTCTAAAAAATTTCACTAAGGCATTGAAAGTTGGGCGCCCTTCTTGGCTAGAGGCACCTACTTGCTTCAGACTTAGCCATTTTTTGAGTTTTTTTTAACTTTTTCACAATTTTGACCCCCTACTTTGACCTCGATCTCCGGCTTCTAGATTGATCCGATGAACGAGCTGGATAATTCATCGCGTAGCCTGACTGATTCTGAGAAGATTGTTCTGGAGGCATCTCTGACGGAAAACTTCGTTTGAGCCTTCAAAATCATGGGAGCCTATTTCCTCCAGGGGCGCTCATGTTAACCATTGTTAGCCATTTTTTAGTAATTTTCAAGTTCTTCATTTCGCTCTGATCTTCTGATGAAATCTCTGTTCCGGGAGCTACGCTGATCAGATTGGCTGGCTGACAAATTCACTGGATAGCTTGGTTGAATCCGACGAAGTGATCTTGGGCACTGCAACTGCAAATTCTATCACCTCCAGCTTCAAAACCTTGGGCGCCCTTTCTCTCCAGGGGCGCCCAACCTAAGCAGACTTAGAATATTTTTCATTTTCTTCATCTTTCTCTTCTACAGATGATCCCGCCTAATCTGGTGATCCGGAGCTCAGATTGGTTGATGGCTGGGCTCATTGCAAAGTTGACAGGATTTTAAAGGAGGTTCTCTAGGAGCAACTTCATCAAAAATTTGAATCTGGGGCATCAAAAGCTTGGGCGCCCTTCTTGGCTGGGGGCGCCCAACTTTACCATACTTAGAGTATTTTCTTGTATTTTCACCTTGCTTTTGATTTTCAAAATTTCACTCTTGTCAAACCCTCTGTTCAGCCTTTTGCATCTATAGACTGCCATCTCGGATTGACGTGTTGGAGATCTTGTTGGAAAGCTTGATCAAATCTGACAAAGTCACATTAGAGCTTTACTGGCAAATTCATCTGTTTGGACACTCAAAAACTTGGGCGCCTTTCTCCTTCAGGGGCGCCCATTTGCTCCAAACTTAGAAAAAATTTCATTAGATTTTATCTTCAGATTCAAACCTTCTTCCGTACCTTCAACTTTGATCTAGATTCGGCGGAGATTGGCCAGTAGGATGCCCTGACGAAGATATCCGTTGTGAAGTAGACTAAATTCCAGAGAGATTGAGCATTTTAGCAAACCCTAACTGCTGGATTAGGACCCTTAAAAAGTTGGGCGCCCCTGGGCACCTGGGGCGCCCAAAGTTCCCAGACTTAGTCAAATTTTGGTGATTTTCGTGTTTTACATTCTGACCTCTGTTTGGATCTTCCCTGTTTGATCTCGAATCCCGGACGACTGGATGATCCGATGACTGCACTGTTGGATTTGTCGCGGCGCTAGAAGAAAACTGAGCAACTTTGCTTGGAGTCTCAAACCCTAATTTCATCATTTGGTGCCCTAAAAAGATGGGCGCCTTTTCCCTCCAGGGGTGCCCAAGTCAAGCAGAGTTGGTCAAAATTTCATTGTTTTCACCATCTTCCTCATTCTTCATGCTTGTTTTCCATTCCATCTTCTACTCAATGCTTGCGTGTTGAATCTAATGCCTGGCAGCTAATTGACCTCCATTGATGACTTTTGAAGCTCCCGAAATGCTTTTTGAAATTGAAAAAGCAAAATAGACCCATTAGGGCAAAATTGCTTGTTTCTTGATTCTAACTGCACCAGCCTGATGAGGAAGTATTTTGAGCCAATCAAAATCAGTTTGAACCCTAATGGACCAACTTTCTATTTTTAGAAAGTTTTACTAGTATCCGTTTCGAAAGAAACCCAGAAAAAATTACTATTTTTAGAAATTTTCTAAAAATAGCAGTTTTCCTAAAAAGTAGGGATGAAAAACTGAGATTTGGGTTTTGCAGAGTAGGTCGCTCTGAGCACACCCAAATCATCAAATTTTGGAAATTTCATGTTTTCACCCCTCATGCAAGATACGCACACCCAAATTTTGACCTTTTTGACAAATTTAACAAGACTTTTACTCATTTCTTCAAAATGTATAAGTGTAACAAAAAATTTAATTTTGGGGTGCAACACTCACAAAACACCACATTGAGCTAGTGATGTTGTACCAAGTGATACAAGCTCCTCTCTACCATAGTTGATAACCCAGAGCTTTGTACACCTAAAACACTTGAGAATATTTTTATATTTAAAAATGATGTTTCTTTCAACTCAAATCTGCTTTTGTACTCATTTGATCAATGTAAACTTGTGTATGTGATCAAAGTAGTATCTAATTGATAAGTTTATTATGTCTTTAAAGTTGATTTATTGAAGGGTGCGTAGTAGAATCTTTCGATCCTTAAAAACCTCCATATTTCATGATTTTCAGTTTTTCGGGTCTCTATCAAGTTTGAGTGTCAAATCCAAGTCCAAGTCAAAAATCAGCTTGTCGAGTCCGAGTATTGTAACTATGGTATGAATTGACAATATCCAAAGGATGTTTTATGCCTCCAACATCTATAACGGACTAAAAGGTGGAGGTTATCAACCTAGAAGATCTAGGGGTCCCTTGTAAGGTCCTATAAACCTAAAAGTGATAACCTCTCAAAGAAAAAGAGCCATGCACCTCTCATAGATATAGTGCTAGAATGTGGATAGATTGTCTTCTTAATAGGCATGATGACTGACAAACAAGTTCTCAATCTCCACTTCCTAGCAGGTAGAACAACAAAATATATTATCACCATGCAGAATATGGTGATTCAAATCGACCTGTAAATTGCAAGAGCACCCCCTCAACTAGCCAAGGGTGATGCTCAAGTCATCTAAACAATGATGTTTCAAACTAAATGATGGTGCCACCCAAAATATGTACGAAATGCTTAGCATAGAAATACAATTTAGAGCTAAGAGACTACAAAAGAGAGATTTAAGGGACCTGGATAGTGTTAAGAGTCAGAACATATTGTAAGCTTTTTGTCTACCTCTAGAAGTTCATCAATACTAAGTGTTAAAAAGTGTTACGAAGGGAGATCTATGTTTCTCCTCTCTCTCTCTCTCTCTGCCTGACATATGTAATGTAAATATAGTAAAAAATGTGATTCATGCCATTGTCTTACCGAAATTCTCCTCGATGCAAAGTGCAAAGTATCTGGAGAAAAAAATAATAATAACTGATTAGTTGTGATCTAAACTTTTCATAAATATCATTTTAAAGAAAAAATAATAGCAGTTCTCTGGGCTACCTTAATACCACAAAATAAAGGGCACCTCTTAGGAAAGACAATGTAAATACTGCAAGAAAGAAAACAGCTGGCCTCCACTTATACAACAGCAACTTCTGATAATATCAAGTCATTATCTATTTTCATATATATTTTTAATTTATATTTTCTTCTTCTTCCACAAGTGGATGCTCTTAAAGATAATAATATTTTTTTAATAAACTGACCTGCTACTGTCTATTACAGGCTCTACAGGAAGTGGTTGACCTCTTCTTACGAACGCCTGAGCATACAATTCACCTGCAATACATGTATTTAAGAGCAAGACTCATTATGTTCTGGACCCTAAAACAGGCAAATGCATAGCATATTTGATCCGAGGAAAGTCTAGCTTCTGAATTTTCAGATATAATGTGCCAAACCTGTATTCTTATCCTCAAGCTTTACCATGCATTCCTCCCCTTTGCTAACAACCCGCAAGACACCCTCCCATGCCCATTTGTTTACATTCCACTCATCTGCCCTGCCAATGAATACCACCAACTATAAGCGACAACCTTGCTAGAAAAAATTTTAGTATTTTAAATCATTTCTTACAGAGCGTTTTTTCAGTACAAGATAAATAGCAGAATTGAAGATGCAGGAAAAACTACGTCAAGAATTCTGGTTCAAGTTGATATTTGATACATCTGATATCTAACACACAAATCTTATCCAAATTTGAATGATTCTGGAAATGGCAAGGCAAACAATATAAGGTAATATTGTAAATAATGAGATCACGAGTCCAGCAAAGAAAATTCAGCAATCCAAAATCTAACTAATCTGCTTAACTACAATTATATTTTGTTGCGATTCCATAAACTACTGCTGTATGTGCAAAAGACTGTCAGCAGATTTCAAAGTGAAGATATGTGATGATCACCCAAAATTGGCACGGTTGAAATCAGGACCCATCCATCCAACTATTTAAGCTTTGGAACACAACAGAAAGGTTTAATAATTAGCCACTTAAACATGTAGATCAGTAACTCAGAGTCCCATAGCAGCAAAAATCATTTGGGGAAAAAATCAGCAAACCAAAAGTATAAGATTTTTTGAAAAAATCAGATTTAAGAAAAAGCGAAAAAATTGTAGAAAAAGAGATGAAACTAGTTTTTAAAAAAATTAGGGGCATTTCCATAGCATAGAGATATAGACGGCAAATAAAATAGAGAGTTTAACACACAAATTGTAGAAAATAGGATTTTGTTGTTTATATTCATATCACTGATTACATTGCATTGCACAAAGCATTCTTCATAGTGCATAAATAATAACTAAATGGTTACAGTTGATAAAATCTAAATTACAATATAGTTTGTACAAAGTCAAACTATAAACTAAGTACAAAACTCCAAAAAATCAAACGTAGCCAATGACTCTTGCTACTACAAATAGAGCTATGCTTGAGGATTGCAAGTCCTGATAATGAAGCTCCTGGTTCAGAGCTTCTCCTAAGTCACTCAACCTCATGATATCCAAGTTGGCCTCTAGGATCTCAAAATCCTCAGGGCTCAAGAAAGTCATTGAAAAGACAGTTTTCCTTTGTTGAGTAGACATCATAAATTACAAAACAGGAATCAACTAGTTCAATTTGTGATTTAACAGTACTTGCATGTAATGTATACCCCTGATTTTTTTGTTGATGTTTTCAGAATAAGACGGAAATGCAGAAAGGGTTTTCCGTTTTTTGTCCATCCACCATGATGAATACATACATTAATATATTCATAAATGTGCAAGGAAATAAGGAGGAATTACATCAAACATTTAATCATTTGCATCTCAAATATAAAATCAGAAGTTTATCAACTTAAATCAGACCTGGAATAACACCTTTAGCAACAGATTATTCACCACAGTAAGTGCTGATCAGACCCATGCATTGCAGACCAAAACCCAAGGATGTGGCATTGATCCCAAGGAGGGCTATTTGCTTTATAAAATCAAAAATGCTAACCAATAAATACCAACCAGTAGCTTAAAGGGGCGCCCAGCCAAGTAGAAACCAAAGAAGCAATGCCCAGAAGGAGATTCTTACACATCACAAAGATATGCTCTGTTTGATGCCTCTCCAGTCACTTAGAAAATACGATTTCCAGCCGTCAGAAGTTTGTTTCAGACTTCAGAAAATGAGTAGAAACAGTTGCAAACTCACCAAAATTGGGAATCCCACACACCAAAAACCAAGCTCCTAACTCAACTCAGAAAACTGTGAATATCTTCATTTTTCCAACGCCAAAATGCTCAACCAGCAAGACAAACACTGCAAATCTTCAAAACCAAGCACCAACCAGCTAGGGTGGGTCTCTCACCACCGAAACCAGCAACTAGAGATGATGGTTTTCATCCTCAACCAACAGTATACGAATCCTAAGAAAAATCCAACAGAGTGAGTGTCTCCTTAAGTTGCCAAAATTCACATGCCCAAATGAGAGCTCAAAAGGGATTAAATAGAAGAAGAGGGAAGAATTAGGGCAACTTTATTTTAAAAAACATCTATTCCCTCCAAAAACCCACACCCCTCCTTGTTCTACAAATATTACTTTAACTTTTTAAATTTAACATGAAATTCTCTCCAAAGGGGCATCCACCTTTGGAGGCAATAATAAGCCTTAAAATTATGAAATAAAGCCTTCTTAATAGGCATCCACATGAGATACATTGTCCCCTTTTTAAAAACAACTTTACTCTACGAGGCCAAGCGAGCTCATTCACTTAGTTGAAATACCAACTTTATAAACTTAAGTGACAAATAAACAAATAATAGCTCCGACCACCAAGAGAACTCACCCCTGCTAAAAATGGAAACTTTGCACTAAGCTGATGGACGGAAGGAGCCGAGACTAGTTACTAAAAATAACACTTACTAAAAATAGTAAGTGAGTCAAATCACCAAACTAGCCCAAATGAAGCTCGATTGGAACTTACTAAAAATAGCAAGTTATTAAAAATAGCCGTCACCACTAGAAAAAACCCAAAAAAAACCCAAAAAACTCATCTCAAGTTGCCAAATCCCCTAACCAAATCCACTTTGCCTACAGGAACTAGAATAGGCTAATGGAAGCTTAGATTGGCTATGAGCGAGAAAGGTACATTATAGTCCTCCCTCCCCAAGATTGCTTGTCCTCAAGCAATCGCAACTCAAGATGTTGTAAAATCTGCTCACTCTTCCATGTGGCATCCTCCACTGGCAAATTCTTCCACTTCACTAGATACTCTGTGATAACCCTCCTCCTGACAGTACGCTCTCTGAAAACGATCACTGCCTTTGGGACAAGTATTAATTTGCCCTCCTCATCCAATGGAGGCAACTCTGCTGAAGGAATCACATTATGCCCGTGCGCCTTCTTGAGGCATGACACATGGAAAACATTATGCACCTTGCTACTCTCAGGTAGCTCAAGCTCATAAGCCACCTCACCAACTCTCCTAGTGATCTAAACAGTCCGTAGAAGCAAGGCCTCAGCTTCTTTGATCCACTCTTCTTGAGAGTGGACTGTCTGTAGGGTTGCAATCTCACATAAACCATGTCTCTTATCTCAAATTCCCGCTCAATACTGTGTTAATCAGCATACAAATTTTGTCGATTTTGTGCATGTTGTATGTATCCCTCAGTGATCTCATGATACCCTGACTTTCCTGCAAAAAATCCTTGGCTCTAGGCACTCTATGATCTCCAAAAAGCAAATCAATGAAGTTGGGAGTTTCATAGCCATACAAAGCCATGAAAGGAGTCATCCTAATAGACATGTGAAAAGTGGAGTTGTCGCAAAACTCCCCCAAGTGCAACCATTTAACCCACACTTTCTACTGCCCTGAAACGTAATTATGCAGGTATCCTTCCACCCATTTGTTAACTATCCTAATCTGTCCATCAGTCTAGGGGTGGTAACTAGTGTTGGGAGTCAATTCGATACCACATAGTTTGAACAACTCTTGCCAAAACAAGCTCATGAACTTGCTGTCCCAATCACTGATGATGTTCTTAGGTGCCACGTGAAGTCTAAACACTTCCCTAAAAAACAAATCTGCCCCCTGTATTGCTGTATACCCTGCTGAAATAGCAAAAAAGTGAACAAATTTGATCAAAAGGTCCACCACTACATAGATACAATCCTTTCTTTGCACCTTGGGAAGCCCTGTGATGAAATCTATTGGATGCTTTCCCGCTTCTAAGTAGGAATAGATAAGGGCTGCAATAGACCAGCAAAGTAAGTATGTTCATTTTTATTTTGTTGGCCCACTTGGCACTCACGAACATACTTAGTAATGTCCTCCTTCATCCCCTTCCATGAGAACCTCTCTATTAAAGTAATATTGTATTATTTAATGGTCATCTTAGTTGTTAGCTAGTTGTTAGTTTACTTTCAGTTAGTTTTTAGAAACTTTTTGTTTTTGCTTTAGTTCATGATTGTTTCTTTCTAGAAACATCGTCTTGTAAACTATTATTAAAGGAGTATTCCTTTCCTTGTTTAATAACAAATAATCAATTACCATTTCATGGTACTAGAGCATAGGCTCATTTTTGACGAATTTTTGCAATAAAATTTATGGTTTTTTCCTAAGAAAATTTTGGAAATTTTTTTAGAAGTTTTTGTTCGATTTTTTAAATAAAAATCGTGAGTCTTCTTGACTGTCAAAAATCACAAGGATTTTTTCTAAGAATTGAGGGTTTTTTGGCGAATTTTTGTGACAATTCATGGTGAAGTTTTTGCCTAATTTTTTAATTAAAAAATCGAGGGTTTTATTTTACAAATTTGTCTGGGTCTAGTGTTAAGAAAAATCACAGATCCTTCTAGGAGAAGTTCAAGGGTTTTTTCTATAGAACCACGGGCATTTTTTTGCAGGCTTTTTCAACCTGTTTTTTTTCATTTTTGTGGGTTTTTTTGTGTTTGAAAAAATGTGACTGGAAACATTTAAGAGCCGCGACTGAAAAAATCGTGGCAATTTTTTTCATTCTTCTACAATTCGCGACGGATTAGAAAGGGTTTCTGCGCGCATTTCTGATTAATTCCTGGTTGTGCAACCTAGCGTTTCGTTTGCATTTTCTAAGCATTTCTGGTGCGGGTTTACTGTTTGGAAAAAACACAGGTTTTGTGTGTTGAAAATCATGACCTATGTTTGTTCCTCTCGCGTGCAACCTCAAATTCGTGGTTTCTCTATCTTTTTGAAAACTACGATGGGCTTGTGTATCCAAGCCATGAATGCTCTCATTCTTGCGGGTGGTGTGAAGATTTTTTTTTTGGCAATTTTTTGCTAAAATTCGTAGGTTAAAATTCCAAGTTTTTTGGTGATTTTTTTCCACAACAAAATCGTGTGTTTTTTGCTAGGATTTTTTGCAGATTGTGTTTTGACAGATTTTTCAAAAGTTCGTGGCTGAAGCTGAAGAACTTCATTTTTTTCTCGATTTTTGGACAAAATCGTGGGTTTTTGAGCTTCTTATTTTTTGGCATTTTTTTTAAAAATTGGGGGACCGACTAATCACCTTGGGATTCATGTCAGTTGGTTACCTCATTTTTTGTGCCTTTGGAAAACGGGAGGGATGGCATCTTTGACCAACATCATGTTGGAAAGTAGCCAAAGGTTCAATGGTTAAAACTACATGTGGAAGCAGAGGATGTTCACTATTTTCGAGTACTGGTGTCTAGATTCGCTTGTTCTGGGTACAGAAGTTCATCCTACCACTACGGGAAAGGACCAGGACAAGTATGATGGAAGTAATCGAGAGGTGGTTATACTTCTCAAGTTATCAGTCACCAATGAGATGCTTCCAGAAATACCATCTGGGAAGACTGCTGCAGAGATCTAGAAACACTTGAAGGATCTTCATGAAACCTCAAACAAGGGCAAAGCATTCTTCCTTAAGAATATGTTGTTTTCCACTATGATGTATAACAATATGTCTTTGCAAAATCATCTCATGAAGATCAAAGACATTTGCAATCAACTGGAAGCCATTGGTCGCAAGATAGAAGAAGAGGATATGGTGGTCATCACGCTGAAAAGCTTACCATGATCCTATGAGCACTTCATCGAAACTCTCAACATTACCTCCACCAATGTTGACTTGAAGTTTGATGAGTTGTGCAACAAGCTCTTGCAGCGGTGGAAGAAGTTTGGGAGCAGCAATGTCACTCCTATTATTGAACAAGCGTTTAATGCCAAAGATAATGGCAAAGGCAAGTCCACTCAGCAAAAAGGACAAGGCAAGTCGGAGGATAGCTCCAAGAAGTCTATCGCATGCCATTACTATGGTAACCTTCGCCATATGAAGAAACATTGCAAGAAGTGATCAGCTGATCAAAACTCCAACCAGGAAGGGTCTCAACAGAACGCCCATGTTGCAGAGCATACTGAGCAAAAGGAGTTTTCCTTTTATGCATTCATGGCCAGAAGACCATCAAATTATGGGTAGATTGGTGTAGTTAGTAGAATAACCATTAAGGGAGGGTATTAAAGTAATATTGTATTATTTAATGGTCATCTTAGTTGTTAGTAGTTGTTAGTTTACTTTCAGTTAACTTAGATTCCTTTCAATTAGTTTTTAGTAACTTTTTGTTTTTGCTTTAGTTCATGACTGTTTCTTTTTAGAAACATCATCTTGTAAACTATTATTAAAGGAGTATTACTCTCCTTGTTTAATAACGAATAATCAATTACCATTTCACTCGTGTGCATCTGCCTATATGTTTTGTAAAAACCGGGATGACCAGCCATTGGAGTGTCATGTAAAGTCTTAAAAATCTGCACACTCATCTTGGATTCAGGAACCAACATTATCCTTTC
The DNA here is from genome assembly GCA_007258455.2 of Sequoia sempervirens. Lineage (NCBI taxonomy): Eukaryota > Viridiplantae > Streptophyta > Pinopsida > Cupressales > Cupressaceae > Sequoia > Sequoia sempervirens. The sequence goes on from VDFB02000015.1 coordinate 261,408,254, forward strand.
CTTATAGAAAATCAAACCATCCCTTACCTTGTACTTGTCATCCTGTAAAGAACCATCTAAGATGCTATTGGAAAGGGAATTCTTAGCATAATCAGCTTGTATCTTTTCCTTCCAATCTGCTGTTATCTCTAAAAATGAACACAAATGTGGTCTCCTAGACAATGCATCAGCCACTATATTCCTCTTCCCTTTAATATATTCAATCTCAAAGTCATAGACTTGGAGTTTACTAACCCATTTTTGTTGCCTTTCACTTAGGTCCTAATTTAAGAAGTATCCCAGACTGTTATGATCAATTTTAACAATAAACTTCCCTCAAACAAGGTATTGCCTGTATTTAGCCAAAACATGCATTATTGCTAACATTTCCTTGTCATAGATGGAGTAACTTTTCTCACTCCCTCTCAACTTCCTACTCTCATATGCAATCGGGTGTTTGTTTTGCATGAGGACAGCCCCAATACCATCCCCCGAAGCATCATATTCGAGCTCAAATGGTTTAGAAAAATCTAGAATAGCCAATATAGGACATGAACTCATCAATTTCTTGAAGTGATCAAAAGATTTTTGCGTTGATTCAGACCAAGTGAAGGCTCCCATTTTAGTCAAATTTGTAAGTGGGGCAGCTACCTGTGAAAAACCTTCGACAAACCTCTTGTAAAACCCACATAACCCCAAAAAACCCTTCAACTAAGTAAGATTAGTAGGCGGAGGCCAATTAAGTATTGCTTTAATTTTCTCAGGATCTACACGAACTCCATTAGCGTTGATTATATGCCCAAGGTATAATAATCTAGTCACCCCAAACTCACACTTGGACTCCTTAGCAAATAGAGACTCACTCTCAAGAAATCGCAACACCTCATCCAAGTGTCTCAAGTGCTCTTCCCATGACCTGCTGAAAATGAGGATGTCATCAAAGAAAATCAACACAAACTTACGTAATTGTTTACTGAACATCCTACGCATGCAAGATTGAAAAGTAGTTGGTGCATTTGTCAAACTGAAAGGCATGACAAGAAACTCATAATGGCCAAAGTGACATCTGAGTGCAGTTTTTTCCATGTCCTCCTCTCTAACCCTAATCTGATGATATCTCAATCTCAAGTCTATTTTGGAAAAATAGACCACTTCATGCAGCTCATCAATGAGCTCATCTATGCGTGTAATGGGGTACCGATTTTTTATTGTTTTCTTATTCAGTGCCTTGTAGTCAACACACACGTGCATGGTCCCATCCTTCTTCTTCACCAACACTATTGAAGAAGCAAATGGACTCTTACTCAGTCTAATGTGCCCCATTTCCAAAAGCTCCTTAATAGTTTTTTTATCTCATCCTTATGTCAGTTAGGATTCCTGTAGGGTGTGGTGATTACTGGTTTGGCTCCCTCCTCTAACTGAATCACATGCTCAATGCCTCTATCAAGAAGCCTCCCTGGAGGAATGCTAATGAATACTTTGCTTAATTTGGAAAGAAAAGTCTAAATGTCTAGTACATAGGACCTCTTCACCTCCTTTGTAACCATAGGCATAACCACACACTCTACTACCCACTCAACTTGATCATGCCTAAATAGCCTCTCCATACATTTGAAAGAGACCACTCAAAGTCCTCCAGTCAACATACTCTCAAGACCACACTCCTACCCTCTGATCTAAATTTCAGCTCCATAGTCTGAAAATTAAGTGTGATCTCTCCAAGTGATCGAAGCCACTGTATTCCCATCACTGCATTTGTATCACCAATACTCACCACATAGAAGTCATCCTTGACTTCATAATTCCCTAACTACAAAGTCAATTGTGGAACCATCCTAGTGCAATTAATTGTGAACCCATCAACAACCATCACCTGAACTCCATCTACCTCCGAAGTTTGAAGTCCTCTACATGCAACTAACCCCTCACCAATAAAATTATGTGTGGCTCATGTGTCAATCAATGAAACTAACTGCTGCCCATTGAGTACTCCTCTAATGCGTAAGGACTCATTTTTTTGGAAACTATGTATTTGGGCAAGCTTCCCATCTTTCTCCTCTTCCTTTAGAACCTCTTCAAGGGTCTCTTCCTCTGAATCAAACTGCTGGTCTGATTTTTCTGATGTAATTTCCTCTGTTGAATGATATTCTATTTGGTGCACCTTCCCTTTTGTTGCACACCTATGTCTTAGGGCCCAAGGTTATTTACATGTGAAACACAAATTCTTCTTCCTTAAGTCATTAAGTGTCACTATCAATCCTTGTGACTGATTTCTTTGGCTGATCAGAGGCTTTTGTGAAATGCTTTTTATCTTTGTCCTTATGCGAAAATCCTTTTGACTGAAATCTACTCGTAGAGGTGGAAAATTCCATGTCTCTAGCCTTCTTGATTGCCTCTTGTAGAGAAGGTGGGTTGAAAGCCTCAATCTAGCCCCTCAAAGGATCAAATAACCCATCTATAAAGAGAACAATGAGCCTCCTCTCGGAAATATCTGTCACCAAAATCGACAACCTCTGAAAATCAGCAACATAAGCATCCACCAAACCCCACTGTTTCAACTATGCCAACTCCTTAAAATGAAGTTCAAGGTCCTTTTTATCAAATCTCTCTATGAGTCTCTCGGTGAACTTTGTGTAAGAAGTAATCAGAGCATGACCCATTGTAACCATCCAATGATGCCACCACTCATGTGCAACTCCATCTAGGCATATGGAAGCATATTTAATGGATTCTTCTTCAGGCATGGGGTTAAGATTGAAGTATGTGTCCACCATTTGGACCCATACTCTTGCTGAAGTCTTACCAGACCCATCAAAACAAGGAAGGCTAAGTTTTCCAACTTTCCTTCGCAACTCATTGTGGTGCTTTCTATTGCCCCTATTGGGCGTATGCCTCATCCTAAGATCATAGTAACGAGACGCGGACGCGGCTCAGACTCGGCGAGGGCGACTCGGCGCGGGACTCGGCAACTCCAAATGCAGATGCGGCGCAGACGCGGCAAAATGAAAAAAAGTTGAAAAACCCTAGAAATTTAGAGATTTTTAAGGATTTAAAACTTGTTTCAAGCACCCTTTATTGAATACAACACAAATAAAAGCAAATTTGATCACATGCACAAGTATACAACGATTACATAAGTATAAAGTACACAAATTGTAGTTGCGTTGCTGAAGGAAATAACATAGATATATAAAATTAGTCAAATGTATACAAAACCCATGGAATATGAAATCCATGACATCAAATGTTCCATACAAATATGAAAGATGAAATATGACATCAAATCAAAATGTTCTATGACTCTATGCCCTATGGCATAGTGGAGCCAGCATCCTTCCTACGAAGGCGTCTAAAGGGCTGGATGATGTTGCAGCTGCAGCCATAGTCTCTGCCTGTGTCTGACTCTCCATGCCACTCACCAACAAAGCATCTATGCCTCCTCGTGCTCTAGCCTCCTCCTCAGCCATGGCTACAACCTCGGCCTCTCTCTCTGCCTGGTCCACCCAATCAATGTCCTCGTCACTAAAGACTGCATCTGTAGCCTCAGTGGTCCACTCAGACTGTGGATCAACCTCGTCTAGATTGATCGGGGTTTTGTCATGGTCAAAAAGCTTCCTGTATCTGAGCCGAAGATTGTAATGAACATATACCAAGTCGTTCATCCTCTCCACTGTCAATCTATTGCGCTTCTTGGAGTGTATGTGCTCAAACATACTCCAATTGCGCTCACAACCAGATGAACTGCATGGCTGGCTCAATATACGAATGGCAATATTTTGCAGGTTCGGTGTATCAGAACCAAACATATTCCACCAGCTATCTGAGATGAGAAAAAGAAACAAAATCAATCTCATTTCAAGTTTCAAGTTCAAGTTCAACATTTAATAATAAATTATAATATAAAGAGATGAAAATTATGCCCTTAAATATATTTTTACCTGGTAGTAATGTTGTCCTATTATCTTTGCACATTTGACGTGCAAAGAAGGCTCCTTGTGCCTTAGTGAAAGCATCTATCTCCTGCACCACCTGTGTAGTAACAGCAGGCAACATCCGCTCCAATGTCGTGTAGAGCCCACTAAGAATTTCTCTATTTGCACGGAGATCACGGCGGAATTGGAGGGCCGGATTCAGGAAACATGCGGCTGCATGGATGGGCCTATGAAGTTGGTTTTGCCATCTCCTATCAATGATATCCCAAATGGGACGATACTTCTCCTCAACTCCACCATAGACTGATCTAATGGCCTCTTTGGCCCTATCCATGCCCTCATATATGTAGCCCATTACGCTTCTCCCCATCCGCAACTCGTAGGAGAACTAGCAAGGGCTCAATAAAACTCAGTGCAAACATGTTTCACAAATAAGTGTGAATGAAAATAAACAAATAAAAGTAAGATATGATTAAAAATTAGAAAATAATAAAGAATTAAATTTTACCTTCACAATCTCGTCCATTGGTGTCCAAAACCCTTGCTCATCAAAAATGCAATCAGCCACAAGCAATCCCTGCAGTGCTTGTAGAAAGGATGAGGAAGACCACTCCTCACTAGTAAACATGCGCCTCAAAGCTGCCCTTGACCGAATCAAGGATTGCATCGTGATAAAATTTGTTGCAAACCTGGTGATGCCAGGACGAGACAACTCCCTCAACCCTGTGTATTGCCTCATAAGGTTAAGCACCCATGTGTGGTTGTATACAAATTTGCAAACGTTTTTTGCTGCTTCCACACATGTTTTGATCCATGGGAGCTTCCCAAGATCCTCCAACATGAGGTCAATGCAATGGGCGGCACATGGAGTCCAAAATATAGTAGGGTGCCTCTCCATCAATAATCTACCAGCAGCAACATAATTTGCTGCATTGTCTGTCACCACTTGCACTACATTTTCTTCCCCCACATCAGCTATCACCTCCTCTATAGCCTCACACAGGTATGTGGCATTTTTGATTTGGGCAGAAGCATCAATGGACTTAATGAAGACGGTGTCACCTGAAAAAATAAGCAAAACCAATTATTCAATAAATTAAAAAACATAAATCAGCCATATTAAATTATGTGATTCACTAAATAAAATTCAAATTCCAATGCATTGAAGGAAGTACAATTACCTCCGGAGGAAACTAGGAAATTAAGCAACGTCCTATTTCTCCTATCAGTCCAACCATCAGTCATGATGGTGCAACCAATCATGCTCCACTGCTTGCGTTGCTCCTCTAATTGTGCTTTCACATCTGCCACCTTTTGAGTCAAAAGTGGGCCCTTTAATTCATCTTCGCTAGGGGCTTTGAACCCCACCCCACATATGGTTATCGCATCAACCATGTTTTGCCAGAAAGGTGACCTATAACATGTCATAAATAAATTGATAAGTTACATAAGTATTGTAAAATTTGAATTCGATAATGAGATAATGAGATACATCTAGATTCTAAAATTTAAATATAAATTTTAAAACAATTAAATGAAAAAGAATTACCTGGCTACATGGAAGGGAATGGTGCAGTAGTACCAAAAGTCTGCAATTGCCTTTTTGGCTGCATCATGTGCGTCCTTGTTCCAACCCATGCTCTCAAGCGACGGTTGGGAACCAGGGGTAGTGCGTGGTACAAAATATGAGTCCACCCTAGATTTACGAACTCTAGGGCCAATGCTAACACTGCCACTACCACTAGCAGTAGCAGCGCCACCAGCACTAGGAGTACGCATAGGCATTGCTGATGCAGAAACAGAAGCACTACCACAAGCACTAGCACTAGGACGGTATGGAGGCATGGAAGAAGCATCTCCAACAGCACCAAGTCCCTGTCCAACTCCAACACTCAGCAACTCCTGCTTCTGTTTCTTTTTCATTTCTTTTTGCATTTCAAATGTTTCTAATTGCACCTGCACTTCACGAACAACCTCAATAGGTGCTACAGGGCAACCCACTGCATCATGGGCGGGTATGCGTGCAAGATGATATTTTAATCGATTTATGCCTCCATGATATATTGTTTTGCAATAGAAACATTTGGCGTCTCCTTTTTTCATTCCGGGAAAGATTTCAACATGTTTCCAAGCAGGGTCTTTTCTGACTGGGGTATGAGACATTGTGAAAATAATATGGTATGATTTGCAAATGAATGTGGCTGCACAAAATAGGGTTTCTAAAATTATTTAAGTTGCAAGTAGGGTTTGTAAAAAAAATATGCAAACTCAAAAGAATAGTGATTTTACAAATTACAATCAATTATTTGTTAAAAAAACACAAAAAAATCAATTAAAATTGAACATACCTCTTAGATTTAGCTTGGAATGCAATACAAACTCCTCCCAATCACTGGTAATGAGCTCTCAAAGCACCTCCTTGCTGGTTTGAAGCTCCCCAAATGATATATGCCCCTGGATTTGTCTTCAACAAGTTGTTGGTTGCCCTCTCTTCTCCTCCTATTTTTCTTCACAACTCTCTCTTCTCCTCCTATTTTGCCAAATGAATGAAATGAGGGCCCTTTTAGGGCGAAATAGAAGATATAAGTCAAAAAACAAAATAAAAAAATGTTATGTTTTAATGTGTTTTTGGCCTTTTTGGCCGCTGCTGCCGCGGCCGCTCCCCAGACTTCACTCGCCGCGCGCTGGCAGCGGGCGTCCGGGCAAGCCGGACCGACCGGCAGCGCTTCGTCCACAGACAGGAGCCAGGGCCGCTCGGCGCGGGACTCGCCGTGTCCAGAGGACTCGCGGCGAGTCTCGGAGCTATGCCTGAGATCCATATAATCACGTAGAGATATGTCATGTTGAAATCTTGGGCCTGCAGCCATCCAATCCTGTCTAAATTGATCTTGCATTTCAATCAATGTGAGCTCCTGATCGGGTTGTGGTTCCATTCTAGGTGGAAAAACAGGCATGAGACGTCTAGCCATGGTTGCTCTATGGTGCTAATTCGCTGCTCCACATTGACCCAAACCATCTCCCTGTCCATTATTGCCTTCTAAACAAATAATAGCTCCGACCACTGAGAGAACTCACCCCTGCCAAAAATGGAAACTCTGCACTCAACTAATGGATAGAAGGAGCCGAGACCAATTACTAAATATAGCACTTACTAAAAATAGTAAGTGAGTCGAATCACCAAACTGGCCCAAATGAAGCTCGACTGAAACTTACTAAAAACAATAAGTTACTAAAAATAGCCATCACCACAGGAAAAAACCTAGATAAAACCCAGAGAACTCATCTCAAGTCACCAAGTCCCCTAATCATATCCACTTAGCCTACAAGAACTGGAATAGGCTAATGGAAGCTCAGATTGGCTATGAGCAAGAAGGGGACAAGTGGGTTTTTGTCCTCCACCAATCCTTGGAAGAACTCTCCATTCAATCCGACAACATTCTATTATGTGTGCAATCTTCAATAATGCAAATGAGAGCCCCACACCTCTTTTTATAACGTTGCAATTTCTAGAACAATGTCAAAGAGAACTATATGAAGAGTGTGAAAGGGAAATTATATGACAAAGGAAGCAATTGCAAAGTTCAACTTAATAGGTTTTGAATCAAATAGCTCAAGATAGAGTAATAGAAAATGTTTTCGAAACAAAAAATTAAATCTCAAAAGACCATAAATGATATTGAAATGTTCTCATTGATAACTATTTTAGTAGATTTGTAAAAGAGTAAAGGGAGTATTGAATATTTTTCCATTAAATAATAAAGACTTGCTAGTACAAAAGAAGAGAGCAACTATTTGAGCCATAATTTTAGCTATTATTATTCAAGAAAACTTTCCTTGATTTTGGGTATAAGTGGATGATGGAGTTAGAAACATTGATGGACTTGGAGTTGAGAATTTGAAAGATTATAGGTACAAATTTCAATGGAAAATCAAAATAAGAGGAGCATTCCCTTTCAATGGGACAGTTGATGCTGAAATCTATATGGATCATTAAAGAGAAAACATATGAAGCCTTCTTTGGGAGGGATTAAGATAAGCCCACAAGACTAGGGCATGATTTCTCTCAAGGCATGTATTAGTTTGCCCAATACCTATTTAACATACATGGAATTCTACACTATATATGTCTAAAGCATTCATGCACTACTATTGTACTCCTTGCAAGCCTTTTGAACCTCCATGCATATGACGATCCTAAATGGAATGTAGTTCTCGAACAAGTGCAGGGCATGATTTAAGCAGTGAGTTTCACCAATTAACAAAGCATTAAGCCTGCAGAATATATAGAAAATTTAAATATAACCAAAACAATCCTTCATTTTGATATAAAATACTGCTACAGTTTACTTTTTTCAGCACTACAAGCTGATTTTTATCTTTCTGATAGGAACCATTCTGCTTTTGTTCCACAATGTCTATATACTATTATGTATATACTTATGCTTCCCACTTGATTATACAATTGTCATTACCCTTCCCGTTTATCATTAAAACTTGATGGCTAGTGTCAAATCGAAGCTCCAAATTATCACACTTTGTTAGCATCTGAAAACGAAATTTGTCCCAGTGTAACCTTGATAATCTAAACAACCACCTTGGTATTATTGTTGACAATTGAAATATTAAAATTCTTTTGAATAGTTAGAATCACAAGAATTCAAAGAAAACAAACCTCTTTAGGTTGATATCAAGCAAATAGAGTTTCGTTTCAGTTTAGTCTGGCTTTCTATATTTACTTTTGGCAACTACTTCACAAGGTTCAGATATGTTTAAAAAATAAGATAGAAGACTTATTTAGTAGTTATGATATTGTCTACTATTTCCCACTAAATTGTGTCTTTGGATCTATATACATGGAAAGTACTACTACGAACCTAAGGCAAATGACAATAGTGTGGAATATAGATGAAAAAGCAGCACATCTCTTACCCATTCCATGCTAATGTCCTTAACATCAAATGTAGAAGCATACCAAAGAACGTGTCTCTATTTTAGTCCTTAACATCTATTAGAAATATACGTCCATTCAAGGTTGCCTACCTGCAATTTGCCTCAACAACCTGATGAAATCTAGCGAATCTTTGATGGTGAACCACGTCCCAACAGCCAACACTTAGTTTTGTGCTAAAAATCAACGAAAAAAACCCAATTAAATTGCGATTTCACACAGTTATGGTTTCACGACAGGTTGGTTGGGCCATTTTTTCGCAAATTTTACGTGATTTTTTTGTGATTTTTTCGTGACTTATTCGTGATTTTTTCGTGATTTAAACCCTTAAAAATCGTTGAAAATCACGGCTGATTAAATCAGGATATTTTGGGGAAAAAATTGCCTCGCCTGAAGATTTTTGCAATTTCTTGAGGATTTATGCTTCTATGGCTTAGACTATCTTTTATGATCCATGTTTAGTGCTTATGATCACTTGTACATGATATTTTTTTAAACCAATTTGATATATTAGTCTAGGAGCCCTCACATTTCCCCAATAGTAACTTATGTCTATGATTAGTGAGGTAATCCAGCTTTAATGGAATAACTAATATAAGATTCATAATCTCAGTATTAGAGTTTCACAATGATCTTTTATAGACAACAAAATGAAGAAAGGAAAAAACTTTAGCAATTAAACAATATTCAATACTTTAGACTAACTGATGAACCTAAGGTTGGGGCAGCCAGTACTTTAGAGTCTAGACTAACTGATGAACCTAAGGTTGGGGCAGCCAAGGGTAATTCTAGGCTTGCTGGAAGTGGGGGACTGTTAAGAGATGATCATGGTAGGATTATATCGGCAATGGTGCTCCCTTTGGGTATCCAGACCAACCACGTTGCCGAAACTACGGCGGCATACAATAGCTTGAAACTTGCTCAAACTAAAGGTTTTCGAAAGATATGGTTGGAAGGAGATTCATAGAACAGAATCCAATATTTGAAAAAGGTCAATGCTCCAAGTTGGTTGATAGATACCCTTATTAAGGATTCTATTTTTCTTCTTAATTCTTTTGAAGACTACTATATTTCTCATGTTTATAGGGAGGGGAATAATCTTGCCGATGCCTTTCCCAATTTGGGGGTTGGTAATTGCTCAACTCAGTTTTGGTATAATTTAAGAGAAATCCCTTTTAACATCCAAACCTTCATTCATCATGATTTGCAAAGGGCTTGTAATGGAAAGGTTACTTAATGATTGGAGGGTGATAATGACTAAGCTTTATTGTAAAATGATGTGCGATGGATTCACATTAGAAATCTCATTGATTGCAATCAATGCTCAAGGTCTTTTCACATGGATTATGGGCATTTTTGAGGGTCTTCAATCTTGTTTTCATCAATGGGGTCAGTGTTCTATCCAGTTTTCCCTGTTTTTTATTCAGTTTCTCTCGGAGATGGGTGGTGACAGAAGCAGGTTTGAACCTCTATCTTGTGAGAATATTAGGAAGAAAGGGCTAATTTGGAAGATACTTGAGGATAGTGTTGTCCCTCTATATCTGGAGAAATTGCTTGGTCACAACCCAAAAGTTACAAAGGTGTTTATGAAAGGGTGGAAAGATTGAACTCTCACAGTAGAAGGAAAGGTAATGATCAAAACAAAGGACCTTATAGCAAAGATTACTGGTCTTTCAACCTAGGGCAAGAAGTTTTTAGGGATAGAAAATCTTCTGAAGGTGTTGTCGGCCAATTCTTGAAGGATTTCGAGTGAAGCAAGCTAGTGAAGTTCAATGCTGGTGGTTATGATCATCTCTCCATTAAACCCATTTGGGCGAAGATGGCTGAGGTGATAATGCAGTATTTTACCCTTGATGGAAGGTACACTATTATCTATGGTTTCCATTTCATTCTTTTGAATCACTTTCGTCGTAAATAGCTTGTGTCTTTCCCTTATTATCTCCTAGAATCTTTAAAATCCAGTTTGAAGAGCATAAAAAGAATGCAAAATTACCTATGTTACATGAGGACCTCATTCTGTTGCTTATGGAACATTTGAAAACCCTACCCTCTCCTGTAAGGTCTGAGAAATTGGCTCATAAATGTAGTATTTGTGCCCATATTGTCTCCTTTGAGGAGGTTTCTGAGACTGTGGAGTCGGAAGAGGATAAGGAATGGAGGGAAAACGAGGTGGAAATGTACTCCAACCCTCGTTGGAGGATAAAAAATTGAAAAAAGTTTAAGTTGGCTAAGAAAAGGACCAGAGCTCAAATCTCATGGTCGAGCAGGTTGTATATTGAAGGAGCTAGCCTTGGAGATTTTCAAACTTCTATTGAGAAAAAGAAAAAGTTAAAACCTGGTGATGACATGGAGAAAGTTAACTACAAAGGTAAGGGTAAAATGGATGAAAGGGCTAATATGCATGTAGGTAATACAAGCAAAAGCCCTATTGTTTCTCCAGAAATTGTCAAACGGGATCATGTTTTCTCTCCTCAAGATCTTGCAGAGGAATTCCCCCAACTCAATTCTAACAGAGAGGACATTTATAATGTTTTAGGGCTTGCTAGAGACAGGGTCGTGGATCAGTTTAGACTTACTAAATGGTTTTTTCTTGAACTGAATCAAATCAATATAAAGATTTGGTCCATGCAAAACAAAATTGATACTAACAATTGTCAGATCTGAGACCTAATGATGAACGGTCCTCCTCTCAAAGAGAAGAATCAGGAAAAAGAAATTTATTTGGCACTGGAAGCTATCACGACTGAGATTAGCCTGATGAAGGGGGATTTTGAGAGCCGCATAAAGGGCTTGGAAGATAAAATGCAGCTGCTAAACCAAATTTAGAGTGTTTCATCAAAATTAGTCAATGCACTATTCAAAATAGTGTTGAAGGCTGTAATGTCCCCTTTTTCATGAGCATTGGAGTTTAGAGGAATTAGCATATTCTTGATCTTCGTAGGCTAATGGAGCTTGATAAGAGGGTCGTTTGGCAAATACCCAGTTGATTGGTTGGCTCATTTCGTGATTCAGTCGACATATGGAGGTGTTCTAATGATTTCTTGATATGTTTCTATTTTTAGAAACCTCATGTTATAAAGTAATGTTATGTTTGCACTTTAAGTTATGAATAATTATTTTATTATAAAGTGCAAAATAATAAAATAATAAAAGAAAAGAAAATAATATTCCTTCTAGAAGGTGACTTGGGAAAGTTCTAGAAGGAGGCCAACCTCTTGAGGAAAAAATGTATAAATAGACATCATGGGCCTCATTCTCATCATCCAGGAATTGATGATTGTTTGATGTGATTATTTGGTGGAGAAGCCAGCTAGGGTTTCAGCCATTGGAGGACCTTTGGGGGCGAAAACCCTCATTGGTTACGCAATTTTGAGGCTGTGAAATACCAGCTGAATTATTGCTGATTGTGGGCTTTACTTCAGAAGTCCAATCTTGTGTTTTATTGTGGAAATTATTTGAGTACAATAGCTGATGTATCATTGTACTTATTTTGAATAAAGTATGTGACTTGCAACAGCTGATGTATTGTTGCATTTGATGGAGAAGTTACTTCAGCAGCTGATGTATTGCTGAGATTGATTATTTCATTGAGCAAATTTGTGGAGATTCAATTTGGAGAATAATTGTTGATTGTGATTTATCATTTCATCATCTTAAGGAGTGATATTTTGTAAAGTTTCAGTTGCATTTTCAGACCTTCATAATCTGCTGTCATGGAGGTTGATCAGCCTATGTGAGTCTCATGTTTTTGCTCATATCTTTCGATTGAGGAGGCCAATCATTCTGGGTATTGTTGTATTCAATTCCTATCGTCAAGACAATCGTTTTAAGGGAAAATTGGAGGGCGTTTGGTGCTGCAATTAATTATCTAAACTTTTGCCAGGCAAGAACAGGGGCAGCAGCTTGAGCATTTCGATTTGAGCTTGGAAGGTGCCTATCACATTGGATTTTTATTGTTTCTTCATCAACAACATTGGGCGCCATCATTACCAGGTTCTTCTTGCATTTACTAAGTAGTTTGCATTGTCATCATAGGCATTTTAGTTGCTGCTGTAAGTGAATACTCAGAAAATCAGATTTGGCACTATTGTCAAACAATTGTAAGCCAAGAGTCTTGGCCAATTCATAGCATCATTGTAGTAGACATTTTATTGCAAAGAAGGAGATATAAGTTGTTGGTAAAATACTATTGTAATTGAATATGTTATTGTCATTCATGATCAACTTATTAGTTTGCATGCCAATTGTTTGTCAAAATGTCAATTGGCTATAGGTTTTCCTTTGGCATAAATAATGTTATAACATTGCATACTAGGTGTTTGTATTAATGCTACTTGGTTGTAAGTGCATAAATGTCATCTTAGGTTGCATCCAAAGTGTTTGTCATAATTACTAGTTGCTGTAGCTGCATATTGCAAGTAGTTTTAGTCACATATATGCATTGAATATTGTCAAAATAAGTTGCACATTCATGTTAGGTCATTGTTTAGACAATCTAGAGTTTTCTTGCAAGCATTGTCATTGATGTTAAGTGAAGGAAGAGCCATTAAAGCAAACTGAAATGTTATATCAGTCATATGACCCTTGTATGCAAAGTGTTTGACGAAATTCTTTGAGCCTTCAATCAGAAGTTTGCAATCAGATTTGAGCAGGGTCATTACAAAGGCATACAGATTCTGACAAAAAAAACTAAAAGAGCTCAAGGAAGATCAAACTGGTGGATCTTCATCAAAGCTTTTACCAACAGGAGCTGGAAGCTACAAACTCTCTTAAAGAGTTGCAATAGGTTTTTTGTTGTTTTCTGCTTTTTAGTTGTGCTTTTCTTGTAGGTTTGTTGATGGTAGGCTGTTGGATATCTTTGTTTACTTTTTAGACAGCATTTTGTAAAAGGGTTTTGGGCCCCTTCAAAACCTATCTTACCTTAATCAAAAACTAATGAACCTAAGGCTTGAAAAGGGTCAAAACTGATGCAAGAGCATCTTAAGGGTTCAGTCATCAACATTAACCAAAAATACTTTTTATTGTTTTAAGAATTTGTGGTCTAACCTTGTGTTTCCAAGTGCAGGAGGCAATCTCTACACTTCAAGTCAAGAATTAAAACTTTCCAAGCACTCACAAGTAATATGCAGGGCTGAGTTACTCAACCTCAAACTCTATTTGTTTGGGCAAGTCTGCCATGTGGACTCACCATTCGCAGCAAACCTGCAGAGAAAGAACTAAAAAATGCAAATTTTGGTCTTTTCAAGCAAATCTGACCATGTAATTTCCTCAAACAGCATTTGCAAATTTATTTGAGTAAAATCTAACAAGTTTGAGGAGCAAATTTCTGAAATTTCAAGACTCTAGGTCCAAAAGAGAAATCCTTTTGTCCATGCATTGCAAGAACCTTATTTCATTCCTAAATATTAGATTTAGATTTTTAAGCATGTTTTGAAAGCATTGAATTCAGTTTTCAAAAGTTTTAATGCTGATTTAAGTTACTGTTTAACTACAACAATTTCAATTTTATTTACTAGTTAGGGTTTATCATATGGTATAAAATAACATTATTTTGCTTCAATTATTAATACTATTCATTTATGTTTGAAATGCAAACCATTTTTTATCTAAATTACCGGGTTCTTCATATTTGCCCCAAGAACCCGTGTGGGTACGGGTTTGGTCTGGGCACGGCTTAGGTATGGCTTGGGCACTTGGGTTCTTTGTGGGTCCTTCTGTAAAGGACCCAGAAAGAACCCAGGCACCTGGGTTCTTTGTGGGTTATTCTGTGAAGGACCCACAAAGAACCCAAGCACACGGGCAATACAAATTTGATATTGTCTTGGCAGACCAAGAACTTATAACCATTTAAAAAAATTTAGGGCTATTGTTTCCAATTGAACATATGTATATAGCATTAATTGATCCTCATGAATGCATCATTCCATCCTTTACTCTCATTTGACCAGCGCTATTGTAGGAGGGGGAAAAAGGCAATGTTTGGCCCAGACTATAAATTTGACATCATTTGTGAATCAACACACCAGATCTTCAACATTGACCCTCTACACCTGCATTGACCTTTGTTTGATTGACTCTTCTTAAATGTGGTTATCTGACAATGTTGACCAAAGAGCTTTGTTGTACTAACTATGTTGACCAAAGATCTCTACTACATAGACAACACTAACTTTTGTACCACTTACATTGACTATTTTGTTTGATGATTATGTTGCATTGAGTGCAATATTCTACTTTTCACTGAGTCATGATCAATATTGACCAAGAAACTGATAAGTTATGCAGGCTTCTTTGAGTTTTTATTTTGTCTACTATATTGTTTAAGGAGAATCAATTACTGTACTTGTGAAGTGATCATTAATTGAACTGCTATAAGTTACTACGTCAAAATTATGTTGTATTCGATTTATTGGCAATTATGAGCATCACTATTCTTATAAATTTATAATTTTGAACATATATATGCACATACATACATACATACATATATATATACCCGTATCTGTACCCGTACCAAAGGAAAAATAAATTTGTCGTGCCGTCATACCCGTATCTGAACCCGTACCCAAACCGGCAACTTAGTTTTTTATTGATTTTATTTTATGCTTTAGGCGAAAATGTGGTCTTTTTTACTAGTGTGGCCTGTTGGTTCTTGTTTTAAGTTCAAAACGTTATTTCTAAATTGTAAATGCTTTTTAAAACCTAAAAATGTAGCATTAAACTGCATTTTTCTAATTTTATTAATGTCAAGTTTGCACTTAGCAAGTTAGCATACGATGGCATCAACATCAGCGAGTGCAAACTGACCCACACATTGAAGGGACACCACATGGAAACATGGCACACAAGGACTCTTGAGGACTGTTGTTTGTAATTATTGTGGATAGAAGATGGGTGAGGGCATCAATCACCTTAATTAACACCTCACAGATATTCTTTGCCATGACATCAAAGTGTGTCTCAATGCCAGGAATGAAATAAAATGAAAGTTGTAGACGACCCTTGCATTGATAGAGTAGAAGAAATTAGAGAAGATGAGGGCAAACATAGTCATAGAAATAGCTATAGTCACAATCCATGCATGCATGGCATATCCATCTTGTCTAACTCGAGCAAGGCCCAATCACAAGGCTTTTTAACCTTGAAACACACCCAGAGCACAACCTTCGCTTCAAAGTGTAACGGGAAACAAGAAGACACATAAGTAGATATTACATGCTAATTTATGGTTCTACAACCACCTTTCTTTCAACATGGCAAAAAGACCATATTAGCAGTATTTGGTCACATTGTTGAGAGTTGCAATGAAAAAGTCCAAGGCACCCTCCCACATGACTTGAGTGGATAGTTGCTCCAAAAGACTACAATAAATGTAAAATTAATGTTGGAAAATAAAAAAAGTGGTGGCATAATTTTGGATGTACCACGCTTAACAAATGGAAGGAACCACACCCTCATTAACTTTCTAGTGGCTTTGAATAGTGAGGTGGTGTTTTTTAAGTCCATAGACACCTCCAATAAGGTAAAGAATATAGACAATTTGACTCTAATGTTGGAGGATTTTGTGTTTGTGATGGGCATTAAAAATGTTGTGCAAGTTGTAATTGATAATGCAGCAGCATACATGGCGACAAAGAGATTGTTTGAGTAGAGGCATCCATCACTTTTTTGGAACCCTTGCCCTACCCATTGCATTGACCTTCTCTTGGAGGTCATAAGCAAAATTGATTGGGTGACACTAATAATGAAAGAAACTAAGAATATCACAAAATATATCTACAATCACCCTTGGGTTCTCAACTTGATGAGATGTCACACCAAGGGAAAAGAGCTTGTGTGAGCAAGTGTGACATGATTTGCAACTAACTTCCTCACGTTGAAAAGCATTTGCAATTTGTTAACACCTTTGAAACAAATGTTTGTGAGCCAATCATGGCTAGACTCATTGTACTCCAAAAAAGTTGATGGAGACAGGGTAGAGAAGGTTCATGGAGAGAGTCGTAAAAACAATTGATGATGTCTTTGCAAAATAGAGATCATCAAGGTAACTTCAAACTTTAAATTAAATTTAAAATTGAATCCGTTAATCACACTTTTATAAAATGTTTATTATAATTGTAACTTTAATTTGTTTATAGGTGTTAGAGCCTTAGGACTTTGGGCGTCATGGATGGAGAGAAAAACCTAAGGGATACATTTATGAGACCATCTAAAAGACTACAAGGGAGATAGAGACAAATTTGAACCTATTTGGGAGATAATTTATTGATGGTGGAACAATCCAATCTACCAACCCATTCATGTAGTAGATACTACCTCAACCCCAAGTTTTTTTTCTCATATGATTATCCCAGATATTAATGGAGAGGTTATGGAGGACCTCACAACATGCATTGAGAGAATGATACTTGAAATTACGGTGAGGAACTTGATTATTCAAGAGTTGAAAATTACAAACAAGATAAGGAGAAGGTTTTTTCTTTGCCAAAAACTATTTGAGAGAAAACCACCTAAACACCAAGTAACAAAAAAAATGCAATATTTAATTATATCTTACAATTATTGCTTACTTACAAACTTTTAAACATCTTATTTGCAATTGATTGGTGAGGAAACTGGAGCAAAAATACCTCAAATCTTCAAATGTTAACACTGTAGAGCTTCAAAATGTGAATGCAATTAGAGTTTATTTGAAACCATACACACAAAGATATGCAGCAAATTGTCACAACACCTCAATGACCTTGTTTTTGTGTAGTAGAACCTTCACCTTCACAAAAGAAAGGTGGAGGACACAACCACTTGGAAAACTATATACTTGAATGAGATTGATCCATATAGAGACTCAACTACACAAGTTGAGGACATCCCCATGTTTGCAAAAGACAAGACTATTGATTTCGAAAGGCATCAAGGGAGGGTGCAGCTACAATAGAAGAAAGACACATTGGATTGGATTACATCATTGCACATGATGTTGAACTCGAGGCAAAGGAGTCATCATTGCCTTCTAGTAATAGAGTGGAGTTGTAGCCAACTACAAGGGGCAAACCCCAATTCTCACCAAAACGAGGAAGAGAAAATTGTCAATTGTTGTAACTTGCATGGGTAAGTAATTTTTTATGATGATTTTCAATGACAATTATCATAAATACATAATACATATCATATTTATCAACTAGTCATTATTGTATTCACTTGATGATACGATATTGTACTATTTTTGTAGTCAAAGACTCAAATCTAATAGAAATCACTCCCCCAACATTTATAGACTCATTTGATACATTTTATAATTGTATTTTGCATTAAATTTTATTTTATTTTTTAGAATGCAGGAATCGATCGGGTATCCATCCCCCTATAAACTGCAGTACGCCTTGTAAACTTTTTTCACGTGACCAGTGGCACTGGCGTGACACACCCTCTAGTACCACGGGTTTGGGGGAGACTAGAACTCGTGACCTCTTGCCTACAACAAGATGCTTTAGCCAATCGAGCTAGGCCCCCCACCCTGTATTTTGCATTAAATTTACTTTTTAAAGAATTTAAGTATTTTTTTGAGTTTTTGAGTTTTGTTGAGTTATTAGCCCAAGTCAAATTTGGGTTTTGCCAAGTCCAAAATTTGAACTATGCTTCAAATTAGTCAAATTAAATTTTTTTCCTTCTCATTTGGACATTTTCCTTTGGTTGGAATCTTTAGAGAGCCCATTTGACACATGTTCACTTGCTCGTGACACCTCGTGGAAGTTGAAGAGTCACAATGTGTCTCACAAGGGTGCTTGGCATGGTGGGGCACTTGTATGTTGCTTATATAAATTAGATGCTTCCCTCATTTGCATGCCAATGACCTTGAAAAGGAAGCTCGTGTGTGGATTTACAAGTTATAAAGAATCTTGCATGCCTTGTCTTTGTGTTGACTAGGTGGAGGTTACACTTGACTTCTTGACTTTGCATTAATCCTCGATGAGTGGCGCCACATTTGGAGTGAGTTACAAAGTTAACTCCTTGAATTCAAACTTTAACCCCCTTGCAAAAATGGCGACACATTTGGAGAGAGATGCATTTGGGAGTTACATTCTTGACTGGTTGACTAAAATCTCAAGGTAGGCACCATACTTGGAGGAGTATACAAAGGGGAGAAGATAATTGTTTTTTTAGCTTTCCATATATTTTTCTTCCAAGTTGAAGGTGGGAAAAGGCCTTTGAAGAGTTTGTTTGTAGGTTGGGAGCTCAAGGGTGAATTTTTGGATGTGTTTGTTAAAGATCGTAAAAGTTTATGGGATAGGGTTTCTAGTTTCTCATCTAGAATTTGAATAGTTTCTTATATATCAGCCTTGATGTTCTTAGGGTTGTCGTAATCTGCTGGAGATCAATTTTCTAAAGGAAAATACTATCCAAATTTCCCCATAAACAATGATGTAATCTTGTGATCCATTGGTAATGAAAATTAGCACATTTTTCTATGATTAGTGGTCACACATTGACTTCAAAAATCATAAAGTTTGAGAGTTGATGCAAGAATCTTGTTCCCTATTTTAAATCAACAAATTTGAATGTTTTAAGAGTGATCATGGTCTATCAAAAATCAGTAAACAAGAGCATCTAATTAATTTCCAAATCAATACAAAAACATGGTCTATGAAGTCTTGTTCAATGACTAGGTGAGTGCAGTTTCTTGTAGAGTTGGATCTCTTTAGAGAGTCTTCAAATTCAATTTGTTCAATGTTTTAAGACCCTTATTGACCATTCATTTGGATCCCTACCCTTGGTCGCAATACGATATCAAAGTTGGTTGATCTTGAATTTAGATGAGTATGAGTATCCTCCAACAAAAGAGTAATGAGTAGAAACGTCCTCCACTGACTGGATAGTGGAAAGAGGATGTTTAGAGAGTTTATATCTTCCAATGAAAGCGTTGGCTAGAGGGCATGTAAATATTTTCTAAAAGGAAACCAGTTTGTGGGTAATAGTGTGTTGGTACGTCATTGTCTCAAAGTCTGTAGGTCATTAGGATTGTGCGTGTTTGAGAGTGGTTAAAAAGATATCTTGCAAAAACAAAACTAGAGTTGTCTTGAGAAGGCCTGTGAGACTTGCATTTATGGAGAGAATATAGAAGGTTTGTGTGGAGAGAGTTCTTAAGAAAATGAAAATGTTAAGAGTAAGGTCGGATGCCCCTGAGGGGCAAAAAGTTGGCATCAATAAAAGAAAGGATGAGAAACTAGAAATTGTGGAGGATAAGCCATTAGATGAAAGTGAAGAGCGCACAGGAAATACTGAAGGGGAGGGCGGGAAGGGAGGGAATCAATATTTCAGACTTTTTAAAAACTTTAAAACTGATAAACCATACAAATTAGAAATCAGAATCAGCACATAACGAGCAACATAAACACCATAAAAAGATGAACACCAAGATTATGTGGAAAACCCTTTCGGGTAAAAAACCATGGCAAAATATTGTTTTTATTATCTTCAAAGGGCACCAACCCTGATTACATAGGTGAGAACCAACCCACCGAGAGCACCAACTCTCTTTCGAAGCACCAACTCCAAAAACACCGAAGCACCAACTCCAGACTCTGAATACAAATCTGCAAAACACTTTCCTAGTACTAAAAACCTTCTGCTCAAACTTTCAACACCATATTTTGGATATCTCCAAGACTGCTATAGCTGATTATTCAGTTCAACCTTCTCAGACCATAGTAGCATACTCAACAACTGTCTAAACACACAAACTGAATCAATATTTCAGACTTTTTAAAAACTTTAAAACTGATAAATCATACAAATTAGAAATCGGAATCAGCACATAACAAGCAACATAAACACCATAAAAAGATGAACACCAAGATTACGTGGAAAACCCATTCGGGTAAAAAACCCTAGCAAAATATTGCTTTTATTATCTTCAAAGGGCACCAACCCTGATTACATAGGTGAGAACCAACCCACCAAGAGCACCAACTCTCTTTCGAAGCACCAACTCCAAAAACACCGAAGCACCAACTCCAGACTCCGAATACGAATCTGCAAAACACTGTCCCAGTACTAAAAACCTTCTGCTCAAACTTTCAACACCATATTTTGGATATCTCCAAGACTACTATAGCTGATTATTCAGTTCAACCTTCTCAGACCATAGTAGCATACTCAACAACTGTCTAAACACACAGAATACACTCAGCAACATCTCTCAAAATAGACTCAGCCTATATCACTACTGAACTCTGCATATTTATTTCACACGGCCAGCACAATAAAAATGAAGCAATCACAAATATAGACCTCTTGCCACTATACTCAATGCATACATAAGAATGGAGTCAACAAACATAACAGCTCAGCACCAAGAAACAGATTTACTAAGTAACCCAAACTCACAATATAGCATCGAACCACATACACAATCTTCACAAAGCTCGATACACCTGAACTACGAACAACCCGTCTCCATCAATACTTCAAAACTGTGCAATAAGAAAACTTAAACCATTTCCTTTTTTAACTATTCAATAAAGGAACGTCACAACAGATATTTCACTCACTGCTTCTTACTACTAGCACCTTGAAAAGGACTTCATCCCGAATGCTCACTTCCTCATCACACGAAAACCGAATTCTCTAAACAAAGTAACTCCATCCAAAAAGAATACAAAAATTTTGGTGAACTAAATCAGCCGAGAATAATTAAAACTGAAACTGCACAGCAAACAAATAGCCGACGTTTGTTACCCATGGGTATATCATGTACTATGCAATTTTTGAAATTTTATTTTTCTTAGTCATTTGACTCTTCATCTCATCTGAATCTGGAGTCCTTGCCCCCATTTTAACCTTTGTCGCGGGATTCTCCGAGTTTCTAACCTCTTGTCACAGATTCTTTAGGTTTTATAACCCAAGTCGTTGGCGCCTAATGTTCTTTAACCTTGTCGCGAGGTTCGTAAGTTTTATAACCACCCGATAGTCCGACTTGGTCTTCCACTCAGCGTCAAGTGTGTCGGTATAATGGTCTATCCTGTGTTGTCGCGGGGTCGGGAGTTTTCATAACTTCATAACCTTCAATCTAGGTTCTAAAGTTTTAATGTACCGCAACAGGGCGACATATTGTTCATTTCGCGTGTTTCGAGGCACCACCTATTCATTTAAAGATGTGTACGAGGCAACCTAGAGATGTCTTGTCAAGGGTTTTCAAAAAGCACACAAATCTTTGGGTTTCTTTTACCGAGGATTCAAATAGAGCACCGTATTAATCATAGTTACAAGACTCGCCTAGACTCGGCGAGTCTTGGCGAGTCCCGAGGCGAGTGAGGCTTGGCGAGTCTTTGGGACTCGGATGCCGAGTACTCGCTAGACTCGCCGAGTCCCGAGCCAAAGACTCGGCCGTCACTTTGTGGGCGTGTGTGTCAAAAAAAACACATTTTAAAGTTTCAGAACTGCTTAATTAAATGGCTAAATCTCGACCTTGATGTTTTTTAAATATGTAATTAGTGTCTTTTATTTACAATTTTTTTAATTAAATGGTGTGCGCCATGAAGGTTTGTGTGGTTTCGAAGGTCTTCATTTGGGCTTGGTGGCGGGGGCTCCGCCCCTCGACCCCGCCCTGTATCGCGACAGGGAGCGCGCCCAGGGCGCTGCCCCCAGACCCCCGCAAGGGGCGCTACCCCTTGACCCCGCTGGGGGCATTGCCCCCAGACCCCCACAAGGGGCGCTGCCCCTTGACCCCGCTGGGGGCGCTGCCCCCAGACCCCCGCGAAGGGCACTACCCCTTGATCCTATTGGGGTGTTTCCCCCAAAACCTCATCAAACTATAGGTCTAAGCATGTTATAGGCCAATGATGAATCATGATCATTAAACCTACAAAATACATATCCCCTGTTGTAAATCTTTGCATCTTTTGCAGTCAAAGCCATAATCAAGGATTATCTTGTTCCATACATTAGACAACAAAGCATGCAGTCTTGAAGGCTACAATAAAAATTTAATAATAAATTCCTCACTTGAATATACACACCAATCATTGAGATGCAAGAAAATATCATGGCTACATCATCATCTATGACCTATCTTAGACACTAGCGCATGACTTGTCGTGATGTTGGGATGAGTAATGCAAGCTCTTTTGAGCCATAGACTTATATTTTTAATTTTGATATTTGTTTTGATGCCATGGATTTCATATTCCATGAGTTTTGTATACATTTGACAATATTTATATATTTGAATGTGTTATTTCCTTCAGCTAAAATTTGCGTTTATACTTATGTGATCGATGTATGTTTGTGTATGAGATCATAGTAATTTCTATTTGATGATGTTATTGTGTCTTTAAGGTTTATTTATTAAAGGGTGCATGAAACAAGTGTTAAATCCTTAAAAATCTCTGAATTTCTTGGGTTTTTCTATTTGCCGAGTCTGGGCTTCGAGTCCGAGTCCGAGTCAAAAATTGGCTTGCCGAGTCCGAGGCGAGTCCGAGTCTTGTAACTATGGTATTAATGCAGCATTAAATGCACGTCTTATTGATGACATAACTTGAGGTGGCAGAATTTTTGCTAAATTTTTCAGCTGCATTTCTTTCTTCTACAATCTACTCTTCCAGGTGTTTGTGTGTTTCTTTATGTGCTGGGAGTTCATGCAGCCCAGAATTGGAAATCATTGGCTCGGCGTGAGGGACACGGAGCTTGGACCTTTAAGTTGGAAGAATTTTGGGGGCGCTTGGAGAGTAACGAGAAGTCTAAGTTGGATGTAAAACTATTAGAGAGTGGGCTAGCTCACACTAGAGGGTTCCCAGAAGCTGTGTTGAGTGTGGACTTCATAAGTGCATGTGCATGAAGGTACCTTCCGGAGACACGAGAAATTAAAGCCACAAACGGGACTGTAATTGCAGAAATTTCTCCTAAAGTTGTTTCCCGCATGCTAAGGATTCCAGAAAGGGAACCTATAAAAGACATGTTTGTAGCAGTGGCGGGTGAATTTTTCAAAGCGAATGAAGACTGGTGTAAGAACTCCATGGCCAAAACCTGGTTGAAGTTGGAAAGGAAAGGTAAGTCACAACTGCCGACTAAACTTAAAAGAATACATTTCAAGGAAGAAATTGAAGATGCCATTGCTTTATTGCACCGAATTGTTGGAAATGCGCAAGTTGAGTCATTTGAGGATTGGATGTGGCGGTTTATCCTAGTAATTTGTGATGAGAACATTTTCATTGACTGGGCTGAAGTTATTTGCTTCCATTTGAATGAGCAATTAATCGATTTCCATAAGACTGCTACTTTTTGTATGTGTTCTTGCCTGACGTACATTGTAGCTAGTCAAAGGTATTTCTGGCCTGGGTTGGAGCAGCAAGAAACCCCAGCTTCTGATATGCCTGTGTATAAACGCTTCCCTCAGCTCACTAAACAATTTGGAATGGGTGATTTTTATCATGTTAATGATGCATTTTTAATGGAGGTCGTGAGGAAGCTAGATGGGAATCCAGAAATGCGCCTTTCTCCTGAATCAATTTCTCTTATATCAAATTTTGGGAGTTTTTATATCCAATTTGATAAGTTTTCCTATCTGAGAATAGGAGGTTTTGAGAAAGCCCCATTGAAATTACCTCAGTATCCTGAAGATTTACTGACATTTCTGGAAGTTTGTTGACAAATGGCCATGGTCAATATTAAGTATACGAACATGGGGAAACGAGGGTATGTCTTCCCATTGAAGACCCCTTCTTTTATGTGCAAAACAAACCAGGTGGCCAAGGGTGTTGAAGGAGTCCTCAAGGAATATAACCTCCAATATCTGTCTATGAGAGCTAATTTTGATAATAAGGGTTTTGTGAAGTAGAATCTCTATGGAGGGAGTTTATATCGACATCACCCATCCATCAAAGATTTCTGGGAAGATTGTGTCGATGAGAACGAAGTTTTGAGAAGAGATTATATGAAGTTAACTCTAAAACAGATACATGCTTTTGTTTTGTCATTTCAAATTCCTTAAAATGTAGCTGAAGATTTGGTGATCGTAGATCCTGAATATGAAAAATTGCTTGATAAATCCCACCCTAAGGTTGATTGGAACCAAAGTGAAATTTCAGATATAAGGGTGCGTGTTGCTTCAGTGCTTAAAAGGACTCGGGAGTGGTTGGATGGGAAATGGCGGCGAG
Source organism: Sequoia sempervirens (assembly GCA_007258455.2). Lineage (NCBI taxonomy): Eukaryota > Viridiplantae > Streptophyta > Pinopsida > Cupressales > Cupressaceae > Sequoia > Sequoia sempervirens. Next base: position 261,433,264 of record VDFB02000015.1, read on the forward strand.
TTGCTGGTCTTGTTCAAGAGCCTAAGTCATCATAGAAGCATGAACAGGGGTCTACGCAAGCATCTGGTGCAAGTGTATCATCGGGGAAACCCTTTGTTAGGTCCTCTAGTGCAAATTCTCAATCAAGAGGTGATAGTGATAGGCCAAAAGAAACAACCAAGTTGAAAACCATCTGTGAGCAACAGTGTGCTTTCTCCTACCCCTAAGAAAAAGACCAGTCAAGAAAAATATGTGCCTGCAGACTCTAAAACTATCTTTCAACAGATTGTCGAAGATAATATCTTCCCTCCTCTGTCTAAAGTGCCCGCTTCTCCAATTGAGAATTCACCCATCACTCCTAGTGCCCCTAAAGAAATTGTTAGTGGGAATGAAAATTCTAGTCTGGTAGTAGCCTCCCCAGGATGGCTGAAGAAAGCAGTGGAGAAGAAGAGAAAGCATATTCCTACGATGACAGTTGGAGTGGATACAGTTGCAAAGTTACTTCAAAGCTCTTCAAAACCTAAGAAAGCCAAGAGAATGTCAAGGATAGTGACTGATGCTACTTCTGGAAATCAAATGTTAGAAATTGTTGAGCCTATGAAGGATTTAAATGAAGATGAAATAACAGAGGCGGACTACAAAGTCACACATGTCGATATGGGGCCTCCAACACTAGAAGGTGATGTGTACCATGCCAATTATTCAGTTAATGTTTTGATTAAAAGAGTGAAAGAACAAAGGAAATAAAAAATAAAGCTACAATCTCAAGTCCTCACTCTGAGTAGCTTTATTTCTTCCATGGCCACTCCTCCTACATCTGATGAAGCCTCAAGTTCTCGGGTAGAGGGCATCGATGTGCTCACCATACATTAAATTAAAAAGAATTTGAGCTATTCCAGAGCTGCTAGTGAGGGGATTGATAAAATATCTCAGGAGGCTATCTTCTTTCTTAATAAATTTGTGCTCTTTTACACTCGGGTTATTGACAAGAGGAAGGAGTTAGTAACAGAACTTTAGCAGGTCAGAAAAGATCAAACTAGTCTCTATGTGCTCTCTCAGGAAATGAAAGAATTGATCTCTATGGATCGGAAAATATTAATTGGTGAGCAAATTGTGAGTAATCCTAAGGAGCTAGACCCTTCCTGGTCCGATTCATTGGAATGCAAATTGAATATGTATGATAATCTGGTGAAGGAAATTAATAAAACACTTGATCAATATTTTGAAATGTTGGTGGAAATTAAAGAAGATTGTCGTATTCTAGAAGTAGAAATTACTGATGAGTTTGATGAAAGGATTCTAGATATGAAAGAGATCTCTCTGAAGTCTAGAGAGACATTCAATAAAGAAATAGTTGATCCTGCTACGGTGACATGGGAGTCCTTTTCAAAACTCGGTAATATGCAGATCCACTTGAAATCTTATAAATCTGGAGAAGAGAGAAGATCTAAAATGTTGGTCGAGTCTGAAGTTGCTTTAGGCAAATGGAGAACCAGGTTACAGATTACTACAACGCCAGGAAGCAAGGATATATTCACAATTGTCACCAGATAACGAGACTACAGGTCCAAGATGAAGGCACAGGAAAAGAAGCTGGAACATGAAGCTTTTGAAGTTCTGGAAGATGAAGAAGATGAAGCGGAAAAGTGATGCATAGTTATTCTTAGCATTTCATGATACTTTCTTTAATTTTAGTTCTTTTAAGTGAAAGACTATTTTAGTTTTACGGTTTACCCTCTCCTATAGAGTCTGAGAAATTGGCTCATAAATGTAGTATATGTTCCCATATTGTCTCCTCTGAGGAGGTTTCTAAGACTGTGGAGTCAAAAGAGGATAAGGAATGGGGGGAAGAGGACAAGGTGGAAATGTACTCCAACCCCCCGTCAGAGGATGAAAAATCGAAAAAGGACAAGTTAACTAAGAAAAGGACCAAAGCTCAAATTTCATGGTCGAACAGGTCGTATACTGAAGGAGCAAGATTTTCAAACTTCTTCTATTGAGAAAAAGAAAAAGGAAAAACCTGGTGATGACATGGAGAAAGTTAACTACAAAGGTAAGGGTAAAATGGATGAAAGGGCTAATATGCATGTAGGTAATACAAGCAAAAGCCCTATTGTTTCTCCAGAAATTGTCAAACGGGATCATGTTTTCTCTCCTCGATCTTGTAGAGGAATTCCCCCAACTCAATTCTAATAGAGAGGACATTTATAATGTTCTAGGGCTTGCTAGAGATGAGGTTGTGGGTCAGTTTAGACTTACTAAATGGTTTTTACTTTTTTCTTGAACTGAATCAAATCAATATAAAGTTGCAGTCCATGCAAAACAAAATTGACGCTAACAACCGTCAGATATGAGACCTAATGATGAAGGGTCCTCCTCTCAAAGAGAAGAATCAGGAAAAAGAAATTTATTTGGCACTGGAAGCTATCACGATTAGCCCGATGAAGGGGGATTTTGAGAGCCGCATAAAGGGCTTGGAAAATAAAATGCAGCTACTAAACCAGAATTTAAAGTGTGTCATCAAAATTAGTCAATGCACTATTCAAAATAGTGTCAAAGGCATACAGATTCTGACAAAAAAACTGAAAGAGTTCAAGGAAGATCAAACTGGTGGATCTTCATCAAAGCTTCTACCAACAGGAGCTGGAAGCTGCAAACTCTCTTAAAAAGTTACAATAGGTTTTTTGTTGTTTATTGCTTTTTAGTTGTGCTTTTCTTGTAGGTTTGTTGATGGCAGGCGGTTGGATATCTTTGTTTACTTTTTAGACAGCATTTTGTAAAAGGGTTTTGGGTCCCTTCAAAACCTGTTTTACCTTAATCAAAAACTAATGAACCTAAGGATTGAAAAGGGCCAAAACTGATGCAAGAGCATCTTAAGGGTTCAGTCATCAACATTAACCAAAAATACTTTTTTTTTGTATTTTTAAGAAATTGTGGTCTAACCTTGTGTTTCCGAGTGCAGGAGCCAATCTCTACAGTTCAAGTCAAGAATTAAAACTTGCCAAGCACTCACAAGTAATATGCAGGGCTGAGTTACTTAACCTCAAACTCAATTTGTTTGGGCAAGTCTGCCATGCGGACTCACCATTCGCAGCAAACCTGCAGAAAAAGAACTAAAAAATGCAAATTTTGGTCTTTTCAAGCAAATCTGACCATGTAATTTCCTCAAACAGCATTTGCAAATTTATTTGAGTGAATTCTAACAAGTTTGAGGAGCAAATTTCTGAGAATTCAAGACTCTAGGTCCAAAAAAAAAATCCTTTTGTCCATGCATTGCAAGAACCTTATTTCATTCCTAAATATTAGATTTAGATTTTTAAGCATGTTTTGAAAGCATTGAATTCAGTTTTCAGAAGTTTTAATGCTGATTTAAGTTACTATTTAACTACAATAATTTCGATTTTATTTACTAGTTAGGGTTTATCATATGGTATAAAATAACATTATTTTGCTTCATTTATTAATGCTATTCATTTATGTTTGAAATGCAAACCATTTTTTATCTAAGTTACCAGGTTCTTCATACTTGCCCCAAGCACCCATGTGGGTTCGGTTTGAGTACGGCTTGGGCACTTGGGTTCTTCGTGGGTTCTTCTGTGAAGGACCCACAAAGAACCCAAGCACCCGAGCAGTACAAATTTGATATTGTCTTGGCAGACCAAGAATTTATAACTGTTGTTTTAAAAAAATAGGGCTATTGTTTCCAATTGAACATGTGTAGATAGCATTATTCCATCATTTACTCTCTCATTTGACCAGCACTATTGTAGGAGGGGGGAAAGGACAATGTTTGGGCCAGACTATAAATTTGACACCATATGTGAATCAACACACCAGATCTTCAACATTGACCCTCTACACCTACATTGACACTTGTTCGATTGACTCTTCTTAAATGTGGTTATCTGAAAATGTTAACCAAAGAGCTCTGCTATACTGACTATGTTGACCAAAGATCTCTACTACATAGACAGCATTGACTTCTATACCACTTACATTGACTATTTTGTTTGATGATTATGTTGCCTTGAGTGCAATATTCTACTTTTCACTGAGTCATGATCAATATTGACCAAGAAACTAGTAAGGTATGCAAGCTTCTTTGAGTTTTTATTTTGTCTACTATATTGTTTAAGGAGAATCAATTACTATACTAGTGAAGTGATCATTAATTGAACTGTTATAAGTTACTATGTCAAAATTATGTTGTATTCTATTTATTGGCAATTATGAGCATCACTATTCTTATAAATTTATAATTTTGAACATATATATATATATATACACACATGCACATTGATCCATATGTCCATGCGTATATATATACACTTGGAAACCTATATACTTGAATGAGATTGATCCATATAGAGACTCAACTACACAAGTTGAGGACATCTCCATGTTTACAAAAGATGAGACTATTGATTTCGAAACGCATCAAGGGAGGGTGCAGCTACAATAGAAGAAAGACGCATTGGATTGGATTACATCATTGCACATGATGTTGAACTTGAGGCAAAGGAGTTGTCATTGCCTTCTAGTAAACAAGAGCATCTAATTAATTTCCAAATCAATACGAAAACATGGTCTATGAAGTCTTGTTCAATGACTAGGTGAGTGCAGTTTCTTGTACAGTTAGATCTCTTTAGAGAGTCTTCAAATTCAATTTGTTCAATGTTTTAAGACCCTTATTGGCCCTATTAGAATATGTCGTTAAGTCTTTGCAACAAGAGAAAAGTCACCATTCATTTGGATCCCTACCCTTGGTTGCATCATACGGTATCAAAGTTGGTTGATCTTGAATTTAGATGAGTATGAATATCCTGCAACAAAAGAGTAATGAGGAGTAGAAACGTCCTCCATTGACTAGATAGTGGAAAGAGGATGTTTAGAGAGTTTATATCTTCCAATGAAAGCGTTGGCTAGAGGGCATGTCAAATTTATCTAAAAGGAAACCAGTTTGTGGGTAAGAGTGTGTTGGTACGTCATTGTCTTAAAGTCTATAGGTTATTAGGATTGCGGGTGTGTGAGAGTGGTTAAAAAGATGACTTGCGAAAACAAAACTAGAGTTGTCTTGAGAAGGCCTGTGAGACTTGCATTTATGGAGAGAATATAGAAGGTTTGTGTGGAGTGAGTTCTTAAGAAAATGAAAATGTTGAGAGTAAGGTTGGATGCTGCCCTTGAGGGGCAGAAAGTTGGCAGCAGTAAGAGAAAGGATGAGAAACTAGAAACTGTGGAGGATAAGCCATTAGATGAAAGTCCATGAAGTTCAAGAATCTTTATGGTGGAAGATCCGACAAAAGAAGTAGAATGCCATCTCTTACCTTTAGGAGAGATGAATGTTATGGAGACTTTGCTAAATTCTTGAGAAGAAAGAGGGATGTGGGCAGCTTCTAGAATATGACATCACCATGATGGAGGATATAGAGAAAAAATCTACTAGGACATGAGGGAGGAGGTAAAGGAGGCGTAGTATGATACACACCAAGCAAAAAAATTGGTGCATACAAATACACATGATGAGGAGTACCTTGAGATAGTAACAAGTGTGAGAGAAAGTGTGGTTGTTTTAGAAGAGGTTTTCAATTGAGGGGAAGGAGTAGGAAACGAGAAGAAATAAACAAAGGTAAATGCCATATGGAATCTCTTTCTATAGAAGAGAGAGGCGAGGGAGAAGAACATGATGGAGGGGGATAGATAGTAGTGGGTCAAAACCCAAAAGAGGATGGAAAGAGAGGAGAGGTGTGATGAGCACACGATTATACTAAGAGGGGGGGGGAGGTGAATCAATATAATACAATCTTTTATTTTTTCAACTTAACACTCATAATAACATCAGTGGTACACGGGGATGCATCCCCGGCATTTGTTGCCATGTCCCCGAAATGTCCCCACAACAAGGATGTTTCGGGGACATGGGGACAGTTGGAGATGTTTCCTAGCCATCCCCAAAAAACCAAAATTAGCTAGGGACGTTTCTGGGACGACAAAACAAGGTGACGACGGTGTGGGGACGATCAGCCGTCCCCATGTCAGCTTCTTTATTTTTTGTAAAAAAAAGCACTTCCTATTGCCTTTTGTGGGCCCCCACGCCCTCTAAACCCTAAAGCATCCAAATACTATACTCCAATTGTCACTTATATTCATTTTTACATGAAAAAAAAAATGCAGCCAAGTTAGAAAGACAAAGAGGAGGGTTTGAAGGTGCTATTGGAAAAACCAGCATTGGTGAGGAGTGAGGTAGCAACCAGCATTTGTTCTTTTTTTTTTCAATTTTTTTCAAAGTTTCAAAGATGGAATGTATGATTTTTTTTTTAATTTTCAGTTTATAAATTCCAAAACAAAACATGAGCAGCACTAGTGAGAGTAGTGGGCATGTTGAGAGGCAAGATGAAAATGAAAGTGGTATGGGTGAAGGGGAAAAGCCTCAAAAAAAATCCATTTGAATGCCCTTTTGAAGCTCTAAAAACTTATGCAAAAGGCCCCTTTAATTCTAAAAAACCTCTTCTCCGATTGGTGACAGCCCTAGACAAAGACAAAAAGAAAAATTCAGGTGGTACTAGATTGTGGATGTGACACATTTGTCATGATCATTTTAATGGGAGCTACATAAGGGTGTATTCTCATCTATTGGGCTTTAAAGCCAAAGTGATGAAGGTTTGTGATGATATAAAGGAGGATGAGAGGGTGGAGTGTTATAGATTGCATATGGAGGCAAAATCAAAGTCCAAGGGGTTGCCAATGCCAACACAATCAGCTATGCATATGCCCTCTATAGTTGGTAGTGCTAGTGCTAGTGCTAGTGGTGATATTCATGTTTCCACAAGAGGGAAGAGAAAGAACTATTACTAGTGAGCAGCCAAATACAGTTGCAAGTTTGTTCAATGTGCATGCATGAGATGTGGCAGAGTCCTCCATTGCCAAGTTTTTATATGCCCATGCCATCCCATTTCATGTAGCACGTTCTCCTTACTTCAAACAAATGTTCAAATATGTAACTTCTATTGGTTCCTCATTCACCCCTCCTAGAGAACATAAACTATGCACTACACTCCTTGACAAAGGATATTTCAAGGTGCGTTTGGTGATGGAGGACATGAGACAATGTTGGATTAGGATGGGCTGCTCTATTGTCATGGATGGGTGGACCGATATTACACATCGGCCACTTATCAACATCATAGTCACATGTTCAATTGGCTCATATTTTCTTAGAGCTATTGATTGTTCTCGGAAGCACAAGGATGTAGAATTTCAATTTCATATTTTGGGAGATGCTATAGAGCAGATTGGGGCCTCCAATATTGTGCAGGTGGTTATTGATTCAGCACGTGTGTGCAAATTAGCTAGCATGATGGTGGAGGGTGCTTACAAGCACATCTTTTAGATCCCTTGTTGTGTTCATGTGTTGAACAATGCATTGAAAGACAGGGAAAATAGATTGGGTGTAGTAGGTGGTGATAGAAGCTAGAGATATTCGGATGTTTATTTGCAACCGTCACACCTGACCTACTCTCTTCAGGACATTTTCAATTAAGGAATTCCTCAAAGCTATGGAGACAGGATATGCCAGTTATTTTATTTTGTTAGAGAGGATGTTTGAGGTGGAGGAGCCTTTACAATTGATGATGGTTAATTCAAAGTGGAGTAGATGGTCTACTTCAAACACTGTAGAAGGAAAAAGCGTCAAAGAAAAAGTTCTTAATGATGATTGCTCATCCAATGTGAGGTAAAAAATTGTTATTTTTATTAACTTGCTGATGTTCATTTTATTTATAATTTATAATTTGATTGCTGATTTTATTAAAAAAAATCTGATTTTACTTTTCTAACTTGTCTTTTTTCAATTTTTTGTTTGCACTTGCAAATATATTTGCTCCTTCATTTCAGTAGTTGTGGATGTCATTAGATATGCTGATACGGACTCTCCTAGTCTTGGAGAGATTTATGAGACATTTAACAGCATGCTTGGAAAAATGAAACAAGCATTTTCTAACAGATATCCTAATTTGGGATTGTATGAGCAACACATTAAGCCCATTGTGACGCGGCGGTGGACCACTATGAACACCCCGCCTCATATTGCAGCCTTTGCTCTCAATCCCAAATGGTATGTGCCAAAAGCTGGTAGGTTGCCTCCTTGTGATGACAAAGAGGTAAAAGAAGGGTTAATGAGGGCCCATGGAAAAAAATATTCAATTGAGGAATCGAGTTTACTACACACACAATGGCTTGCTTTTACTAATCTCCATGGTCCAACATTTGGCAAACCAAAGGTGAAAATAGATAGACCTACATTAGCTCAAACGGATCCCATTAGATGATGGACATGGCATGGAAAAGATGCACCAGAGTTGAGGATGCTTGTTATTCGTCTCCTTTCACAGGTTGCTAGTTCCTCTATTGCAAAGAGGAATTGGTCCACATATAGCTTTATTCACTCTATCAAGAGGAACAGGTTGACCTCTAGATGTGCAGAGAAGTTGGTGGTCGTGCATAGTGCTTTGCAACTCCAAGATCATCAAACTTTAGAGTATCGGCAGACTCCAGCTTTATGGTGGGCTGTTGATCCAGACGATGCCACCCAGATTGATGAGGACACACGGGAGGGATTAGTTGGAGTCCCATTAGATGAGCCAACCCCTCATACTCATATTGGCAATGACTCTAATTTAGACTCTAATTTTGATGCAATGTTGGGAGATGTTGATTAGAGGCAGCCTCATACTTTCCATCACTATGTTTTACAATTTGACATTTGTGACTTTGTCATTTGGACATTTGTAGTGCAAACTTGTAGCCTTTGGGCATTTTGGTGTAGTATGCAGTATTACTTTTTAGTTTTTTCTAATTTTATATAATATGCACATTGACAATGAATTATGGAAGCAATTAAATATTAATTTGATTGACTCTCATGTGAACTCTATTGTTGTGTTTTAAGGATTTTATAATGTATATGTCAATATGATGAATGCCTTATCAATGCTATCATATGAATATTTGAAACTTCCCTATATTTTTATATAGTTGTCCCCTTTGCCATCCCCAAAAATGGCCTCAAAAAAATCCTTCCCCGAAACACGTCCCCACGTCCCCCCATCCCGGAGACTTGGTGGAACATAGTAGAAATCAGATCTTTACAATGAGAATATTGTGAAATTTTATGACATGAAAGAACATAGTCAAAAAAAATAAAAAACAAACTCCAAGGAGGGCTACTTCTAAAATGAAGTAAAGTGAAAATGAGCAGCCAGTGGCAAGGGGAACACAAAAATAGGCAAGAGATGAGGTGGATGTCCACATTGAAATTGCCCAATGGGCAAGAGCAGCATAAAACACCTTGACGATAATCGAACCTGTAACCTTACCAATGAATAAGAAATTCATTGACTCAAGCACAAAATATTCAAATTTCAATGATAAGGTGTTGTATGAAATGACAAAGCCTTAGATCATTTAGATTATGTCTACTCATGGCACACAATTCAATCAATAGAGATTTGCATCAACATCTACAATCACAAGGAAAAATACATAGGCATTCGCATCATGCTTGATGTGTCATAGTTTGGACTAGAGGGTTATGGGAATCTATTATATATACAAGAAGAATTGGTAAACTCATTGTATTGTAAATACACCACCTACTTGATCATTATTGTGGTTTACAAGTTCTTTGGCTAAACAGAATTGGAGTACATACTCTATATCCACTCAATGAAGCATAACCGGTTGGCTGCAATGTAATGTTTAGAACATTTCTTATAAAATCATGAATTTTATTATAATATTCAGATTTTTTCACTTTGACATAATTTTGAAAGTAATCTTATCTTGATTTTCTGCTATGTTTCTTCTTCCAATTTGCAGCTATTTTTCCTTGAATGTTTGTCCATGATATCTAGACAAGTTATGGGTTTTTGTCCAATAACTTGATAGGATAAATTAAGGGTTTTCATCCTTAAATCTCTTAATTTTCCTTGGAGGGTTTTTGTCCTCTTTGGCTGTAATGTTTACTTGCAAAGTCACATAATATTTATTCCCAATTGATTGATCCCCTCTTCTTATTAAATGATCTCCCTTATATATCGTATTGCTTCATGAGACACAACCCTTTATACACCCTTTAACTGATAAACTATAAAATTAATTTTAATTTAATCATTCTGTAACCCCAATGTAATGACTGACCCCAATTTTTTTTTTTTTGTTTTTCCAAATGCTTGCTGATTGTGAGTTTTGAGTTTTCTGAGTTGTTTGTTTGAGTTTTCTCATATGCCCATTATGATTTTGACATGCCAAATGATACAACGCATAATTGCAGAAATAACAGAAGGAAAATTTGCATAGGAAAGAGTTCTTTCAGCTTCTATTAACTCAGAATAATTACAGCATTAACAGTCATTTTATGATCAGACATTAACTCAGAATATTACTTATTTTCAGAACTGGTTTGGGCTCCTAACAGCAGGTACTGAACAGCTTCTTTGCCATGTCCAGCTCACAAGATAGGCCTTCAAACTCAATGCCAAAACAGAGCCCCAAAAGGTCCCTTCTAACAGCTTCACCAAGACTGAAATTCGCCCTCAAGAAACCCGACCAGAAATAAGAACTCACCCAGATGGGGCGCTCCCAGCCAAAGGGTCGACCTAGCCAATAAATTTCAATCCTTCTTCAAAAATTACAAACTTATGCTTGATGGAGTCACCATGACAAGAGCAATCTTTTGAATCAATACCCACAAGGAACTCTCAATCCATTTTGAAGTTATGAACAAAACTCCAGGTTCAGGTCCAAAACTGAAGTACCCAGAAATGATTAAGAAAACACACCCAACTCCTAGAAATCCACACCAAACTGAAAGGACACACTCTCAAGCCAAAAACTAGACAAACTCATCAAAAATGTTGAAATATCTTCACCCTCAATGTCTGTAATCTGCAACTTGAAACCCAAATGTGATTTCTGAATGAAACCACCCTTCTACCAGCTAGGGCAGGTCTTGCACTGCCGGAACCAGTCCAAGATGTCAAGGGTTTGTTAGTGTTTTGTAGCGTCGGGAAGTATTTCCCTAAGAGAAATTAATCAAAGGCAAGTCGGCCTTTTTTTTTGTAAAACAAATATTATACTTTCTAGGTCGGCCCTAGAAGAGAGCTCGCCTAGCTTGCTATATAAAGGAGAAGGTGTCTCCACATTAAGCATCAAATCATTCCATTCCAAGTTTGAATTCCTTCAGCAGCAGGTCTACTTTCAAGAGCAGCAGTTTCGACTCAAGGAGAAGAGTCAAATATTTTGTGTATTCAAGAAATCGCACTATATACAAGTGCAGATCCATTGTATGAGTTTTGGCCTTTCTAGGGCCTGATTTTGAGTGCTATTTCTGCACTTCTATTTCTGATGTATAAGTGAATAAATTGCTGGGTTTTTCTCCCTCGAGTAGGAGGGTTTTCCCAGGATAAATTGCTGTGTTGTCTTCTTTGTATTGTGTTTTCTGCTTAATTGCATTTTTTATCCTAAAATTAACATCGTATCAGAGCAGGTTTAGAAAAATTGATCAGATTTGTCTAAGCATAATCCTGGGTTTAAATGTTCGTTCCGAGAGCTCCGTCAGAATACAAAACGGGTTGTGGACAGCAATGTGTTGAGCTCTGTGTTGCCACCCAGAAAGAGCTTCAAGGATTTGAATGGCAGCCATGACTGGAGATGAAGTCAAGTCCTATCGCCCTGGATGTGAGATTACAGATGGAAGTGGCGTTCCTATGCCTGTTACTACTTTTAAAGATGTCAATTTTCTTAGCCAAGGTAGGTCACTGCCTTGTGATGATCCTGCACCTGTAGTAAGAGAAGCAGATTCTGAAGAAAATAACAAGTATTATGGAAAGCTTGTTCCTCGGTCTGCTAAGAATTGGGTTGAGACGTATGAAGTAGATTCAAAAGCAGCCTTGTCAGATTTAGTAATGTTGCTCTTTGAGGCTTGTGGAGTTCCCTTACCAAAACCATTTAGCCTACCGGAACTCAAGAATAGGCTAAAGGTCACACGCACTACTCAGAGGCTAGGAGGGGACATTACACCCAATCGCAAATATCTTAGTTTAGGTGCCATTTTTTAATCTCCTTTAATTACCTTCTTGTCTTGTGCGAATGTCTTATAAATCTGAACATGCCATGTTTCGGATTGCTAAGCAAACTTCTCAAAAAGTAAATTGGCTTATTTTGAAAGAGGACATTACATGCAAATAAAGCAAAAGACTTGATTTATATCCATTCCAACTTACATCTTCTATCACATAAGGAAGATGACTACAAGGAAAGGGCACCAAAGAATTGGGATATAGCCCCTAAGTGTGCCAACTTGGATGCATCTATCGTAGAGCTTGTTAGAGTCAATGTAGATGATGACGAGGCTGTTACACATGATGTACCTAGTGGGAGTGGCACTCCATTTGCTTGTGGTTCAAATGATATTGAACCAAGCGATGACCTCGATCTAGATGCTTTTGATGAAGATTGAAGACCAAGATACAAATTTTTTATTGTACTAATTTTAATTTTCATATGATGTTGAAATTTTGTATGACTATCATTGATCAATGATGAAGTATCATACTATCAAAGATTCAAATGTCATTATTTAGTATTTGCAATTTGGTAATATATATATCCGTACCCAGCTGTACCATATCCAAGGAAAAAACTTGTCGTACCAACATACCAAAACCTTGTACCCAGCCCTATACCAAAACTAGCAACTTAGGCAAAAAGACAAATGCTAATTAAAAGAAACACTTTCCTTGGATAGATACAAAGCTAATTACTATCTTTGATATAAAAAGAAAGATCTGGCCATTGAACTTTGTGAGATGTATAATTAGGCTGAACATAAAGCAAGTTTAGCTTATCAAAAAACAACCTAATTGTGAATTGTGAATTGTGCATGTTTAATGATGGGACGTAATCTAAACAAGCAGCATGGTGTATTTTTGGTCCTAAACTAACCATGGTAGTGTGTTCATATGAAGTATTTTTTTCATTCAAAAAGAGAGAAGAGGAAGTTAGAAGAGAGAGAACCTGTATGATGCTGAGCTTTTCCTTGGGGGTATCTGTCATGGGGAGAAAAACAGTCTTCAGACACCCTATTAGCATTTAAAATTTGATATGAAATAAAAAAGAGAGCCCAAAATAAAAATAAAATCATTCTATTTATAGGTAGAATTACAAGCATTGATGCAAGCAAGAAAGAAAGGTTGTGATATCTCGATTTCCCATGTTTTCATTAACTTTCTCTTGCCGTAAGACAGAAATTGAATTTTGTTTTTAATTCTAACTAAAGTCTGTTCATATTTGTTGAATTAATATATAGCATCAATCAGATATATACAAACTCTTATTCGATCTATTATTAATATTATCATATGTGTATTGTGAAGTTCGATTATTTATCGAATCTTGCAATTATGATTACGGATCTAACTAAATATTAAATGTGTTAATTATTTAGTTCATACGTACTTAATGGGACACATCCCATGAGTGGACGTGTCTCCACCTTGTGGAGACACGTCCTCTCATGAGACGTGTCTCATCCAAGAGTTACCTCTTCCGTATTTATGTGAGATCCGTCTATCCTTTGCAGAAAATCGAAATCAATTAATTAATCTGCATTATATCTACAGTTCAGAAATTCGTTCTTTCTATTCTATGTTTTATACGTCTTTTTTTTGTGTTCTGGAATTTGTTTTAAGCATACTCTTAGGAGAATTTGAAATCCGCCCTGACAAGATTTGATTACAATAACATGGTATCAGAGCTACATTGTGTGAATCCAAATCAAATCTAAATATCGGACTCGCTCAAGAAAGAAGACAGGGATCAGTGAGGATATAGTCTCTCACGCAGTTGGCACCTAGGAAGCGATTGGTGGAAACAATGAATATATATTTTGGTTACGCATTCAGGTGACGGATCGAGAGGAGCCGCGTCTATCTCACATTCCCGCGTCCTCTACAACCCAGTGTACAAATCATTTGTATCGCGGTAAGCTCAAGTCTCTGTTGATCGCGTGGAGTCTAGAGAAGATACATTGTGACGAGTCGTTTGGCATTCCAAGCTGGTACATTACTTGGCGCTGTATGAGCCTGGGATTGTGAACGGTATTGTAAGACTATCGGGGCATATATCCGTCTAGATCTTAGATGCTCTGGGTGAAGGGATGGGAACTCTCATAATTCTGGCAGTCGTCAAGTTCCTATTGATGGGGTTTGCAATACCATCGGGCATTTCTAGTGGTGAGTCGAGCACATCAATTCTGGCACACCAGTCTGAGTTCGCAGTGAAAGAAGGGTTTGCAATACTCTGCTTTTATGAAGTTGTTTCGTACGGCAATGGCGTTATTTTCTTTCTGGGAGACCCGCCTGAGCTTCTTGCGGGCTACAACATTGAAGGTGCTTCCATTAAGCGTGTGAGAATACCTGCAATACTCGACCAAATTTTTATAATGATGATTTGGAAATCTTAGACTATCATACATATGGGTTGTCCATTCTACTGTTAATGGGAGATTATAAGGATCCGTTAAAGGCCGGTTTGGTTATCTTGGAATTGTTTCGGGACGAAAAAGATGAGTTGCTTTGGAAGTGGAGAGAGTTTGCAAAGATGACACCAACCTCTCTCCCTCACTACTTTAAGCGTATATAAACTATTGTATGATTTTTGTCGTTCAAGCCTGTCTGTGATGTGAACATAAGATTGGAAATTACTCTTGTCTATCGATGATTATCCTGAAAGCAACAAGGAAGATCAAATGAATACTCGTGGGTTGAGATGGATTAAGCGTCAACCAAAGGAACGGACCTGAAATTATTCTGAGAGAACAAGTGTCTATTTTATGTGCATTGGAGAGGCTCCATGCTAAGAGTCAAAAGCTTCTCTATGTCAGAATTTAGAGGAAGTGTATCGATGACATTGAACTTCTTTATGTCATTGCAGGAGACTTCTAATAACCATTGTCTATGTTCTGGATGTTGTCCTTCTTCTTGATATATTAACCCGATATCGGGTCTATTACGGAGGTAACCTGGGACGACTTCGATACACTGAATCATAACAAGATAAGTATTTCACTTTTATCTTGCATGTTGTATAAAAGATAGATTGGAAATTACTCTGTTTCTGAGTTAAGATGGGCCTGTGAGAGGAGAAACAAATTTCTGTGCAATGTGAAGGATTTGTTGTTTTTGTAAGCTGTTATGAGCAGAGCTCAGGAAGCATTCAAGTGCAGCACTTCAGGAGTGTTTGACTCTTAGCGAGATAAGTATTCTTTGTTTTGTTTGAAACCCCTTTCTACTTGGATCTTGTAATTAGTAAAGAGAGATAGTAGTTTCTCTTGAAATTGTGTTCAGTAACATAAGATCCTTTGAAGATTTCAATTATTCTTTGCTTGTGATTCTTTTGAAGATCTCTGAGTGTGACTCTGAGATGGAAAAGAGAACTGCTTTTTCGTTGTGATAGGCTGATCATATCGATGCATGAACTATGTTTGAGTCTTAACTCTTCGAGAGAGTTGGTTATACATGTGAATTGCATAACACATTTAAGAAATTTGCAGTTGATCAGATTGTCCTTTGCTGTATTGAGTTTAGCACTCTCGAGAGGAGTAAAAGTTGGAAGAAAGAGTTATATCAAAATCCAATAAAGATAAGTTTCTTTATTCCTTCATTCTGATTCTTTGATATATTTTTGTTATAGGTTCATGTATTCATGCTATAACCTAAGATAGTAATTTCTAGCCTTGATATTTCTTTGGATACTTATAAACAGTTAGTAATCTCTCTCTAAAATGCTTCCATGACAGATCTAAGAGCAGAAGGTGTTGAGAGATTGCTTAGTGATGAAAAGCCTAAGGCATCTTGTGAGGAAATCATGCCAACCAAAGAAATGATCAAGCAGACATAAGACTGAGTTGGTGGCCAGAAGGAGTTCTCTTCCAGAAGTCATTTTTTTTCAATTTTTGAAGCAGGGATCAAGAGGGAGTTTTGTAACTCACTAAGAAGAAGTGAAGATTGTTGTATTGCAAGGATAGGTGCTGAACTCTTAGAGGATCCCTTCAACTGCTGAGATCAAAATTGCTCAAGATTGTCTTCTAGATTTGTCATTGGTAGCCCCGCAAACCTATTCAAAATAGTGAGATCTTGGATGAGATCGAGGAGTACTATCCTAAACTCTCTACAGTATTTGAGGTGTGCACTGGAAAACGTTTATCTAAGTCAAAGTGTTGCAGGCAACCTTGGACGAAGAGGTTAGAAGGTTGATGCAAGTGCTTGAAGATTCAAAGGGAGCCTGTTGAGCCTGAAGAAGATGGTAATCTTGTTGCAGCAAAGCATGTCCTGAGATACTTGTGTGGCACAATTGGATATGGATTGAAATATTCATCAATTTAGGATCGGCTATGATATCTTGAATTTGCAGAAAACAGTCTTCAGTAGCTCAAAGCTCGACTGAAGCTGAATACATTGCAGCCTCTATGGGGGCAAGAGAAGCAGTATGGCTCCGGAAATTGCTTGTGGTGAGCCCTTGAATCCTACTATTATGTATTGTGATAATCAGAGTTGCATCAAACTTTCTGCAAATCCAGTATTCCATGATAGATCTAAGCACATTGAGATCCCCTATCATCATGTAAGAGACATGGTAGAAAGAAATGTGATCCAGTTGGAGTATATTAGTACAAATGATCAAACAGCAGACATTCTCACCAAACCTCTTTCCCGAATCAAGGTTGAACATTTCAGGAAGAAGCTTGGTATGATTGAAATGTAAGTTGATATTTTGTAAAATTCAAATTGTTTAGAAGTTGTACTAATATATTTAAAGATGTTTTATGTGTAAACATTTTTGTCATGTGTGTGACTCCATGACTTTCTCTCTTTCCCTGTGTACATTATTGAAAGGTGACGATCTTTCTAATAATGAACACTTGTATGTGACATTGTAAGGTGACGACTTTGCAATGTTTAACTATCATGATAGATATCATGTGACTTGATATCTGTGGACATGTCATGATAGTATCTCTTGGACACTTTGATGGATGTCATGTGAATTGATGTCTTTTGAAGATCATTGTGATTCCTAAGAGATAATCATGGTGGATAGTTATATCCATGGATATGCCATGAATTATTATGGTAGACATCATGTGACTTGATGTCAGTGCACATACCATAATGAAGATGTGACTATGAGGAATGTCATGTGACTTGACAATCTTGAGAAAACATATCATATCTTCGATATCACGTGTGAAGGTGATATCTCTACATATTTTTGATTTGTAATATCTTCCCTAGCTAAGAGGGAGTGTTGAATTAATATATAGCATCGATCAGATATATACAAACTCTTATTCGATCTATTATTAATATTATCATATGTGTATTGTGAAGTTCGATTATTTATTGAATCTTGCAATTATGATTACAGATCTAACTAAATATTAAATGTGTTAATTATTTAGTTCATACGTACTTAATGGGACACATCCCATGAGTGGACATGTCTCCACCTTGTGGAGACACGTCCACTCATGAGACGTGTCTCATCCAAGAGTTACCTCTTCCGTATTTATGTGAGATCCGTCTATCCTTTGCAGAAAATTGAAATCAATTAATTAATCTGCATTATATCTACAGTTCAGAAATTCGTTCTTTCTATTCTATGTTTTATATGTCTTTTTTCTGTGTTCTGGAATTTGTTTTAAGCATACTCTTAGGAGAATTTGAAATCCACCCTGACAAGATTTGATTACAATAACAATATTAAACAGAATGCAAAGTACAAAAGAATCTTAAAAAGTTAAAATACAATGCTTCTAATGCCTACAAAAGAACGGCAAGAATCTTCAACTTAGCTCTATAATCAAAATACACAACACATTTAGTAGATAAAAGGAGCTTTATGCAAATAAATGTGGTCAATTTGTCTAAAAATTCAAGAAAATTCACAATAATAATATCCTTGGTACCCTCACAAGAAACATTATATCTCACATTCCAAAGGTCGAAGATTGAGGCAAAGTAGGAAGAAATAAATTGTATTAATAGACAAATTATCAAGTGAAATAAAGTTGTGTCCATAAATAAATGAGAAAAACAGAGAACTAGTACCTCAGTTTGAATTCAAGTGCATCAGAAACAACAATGCTAATAGATAGATGAATAAGTGGTGAATCCTAACCTAGTATCACATATACAAAACGAATTTCAGATCAGACAATAGTGAACTCTATTGGTTCAGAGTAGCACACAAACATACAGATATACCACACACCTATAAATGAAGTGCTGCAATCCAAGTGAGTGCCCAAAATATCACAATTACCTTTAGAATTAATAAGAATGAAATCTACGATGAAAGATGTAGAGAAAGAAAAAAAATTGAAAGCACCTGTCTTCAAAGTTCTAAGTTATTTAACCCAGAAACGTGGTTGATTCTAGGAAGCAATTTGTTCCATAAAAAACCATTTACGTTAAACAAAATCGTCCACACCGAAGGAAAATGTGATGAACTTAACATTGTTGAAGCATTTATATTTCCTCACTCATGGAACAAGATTTTGATCTACCCTAGATGAAAACTGTGTAACTAGGTAAATTTCCAAAAGCATTCTCAATCATTTACATGGACTCGAGGAAACACAATGTCTATTGCTTTGGATTTATCAATTTCAAATCAGAACTTGAACCACATTAACCTAGAGATTACATCCCAGTAAACCCCAAGATGACAACAAAGCATCTACAAATATATCACAACATGACAGAATGAAGTTTACTCTAGTATGCTTTTCAACCTAATTCATTGTGAAGGAATGACCATCTTAGGGGACGAGCATAAATCCCAACAGGGTGGTCCAAAACTCTTCCAATTATGCACAAGTGAAACTATTGGGCTTTTAATGTTTGCAGAGCTGGGATAATTACTCTTGAAAAAAGCTCAATCTCCTTATTTATCATTTGAGTCTTTCCCTAGACCCTATACTCCTTGCTATGCAATTCCTCCTGAGCCAAGCTTTGAAATCGAGCATTCTAATAAGTATAGATTAGCATTTCAGCCCAAACATGCACCAGCTCAAAAAAATCAATGAAGAAGCGATGAACTCAAGTTGAAGTTGCAGTAATTAAAATTACTTGGTCTATTAGACCTATTGCAAAAAATTAACCTTGTCTCACGACATTTTCCTGTATCTGGGGATTGCTATAATGAAATTTCCCAAAAAAATACCAGCTCTCTAATTGCCTGATAGTTTTTAATATTTAATTAATTTGTGGTGATTGGAATAATGAGGAAATTTGAAGAGACGTGATGAACCCAAATTCCCTAACCCCATAACATTAGTCCCTTTAAAAAATCAGCATATGTTCTCTAGACAAATTACCCCATTAAAAACATTCATCTAATCATACCCTTCCTAATCTTTTTTCTTTGCAATTATAAAATGTATGATCGATCGGGGGATAATCAAGATGGGAAGAAAACCTGGCAGAAAAATCTGATATAAAACCAATCACATGACATCAGGTTTGATGTTGAGCTTACCATATAGACATAACATTCATTTGTCTGAAACAACAACAATTCTGCAGCTTCAGCGCCCTCTTCTTCTCTTGGTTCAGGTTCCCCGCCACTTTGTTCGTCCTTCGCCATTGTTTACAACCCTTAAATTCACAAATTACAGCAACCGACATCAATTCCATTACTTTTTTGTAATAAACTGTAAATCTGGTTCCATGCAGAGTGCAGAAATTGCTTGCAGAAGTCACCTTCGAAGTAAGATAAATTTTGGGTTTCAGTCGGTGGTGGAAAAAACAATGCACAATTCCTTAGCCCATCAACATTGCTAGCCTCAAAGAAAGCAAATTGGAATATTGAATGGGATTTTGCACAAATTAAAAGAAAGGTCAAGAGAAGCAAAGATTTGAATTGGGTGTAAAGGCCTCGAAATAGTACGCATTCAACTCTCCAATTCACAACATCAAGTTTTGGGTTATGGATGCGTATATTACATGAGAGAAAAAGCCCGTTGGTTCATATGATTGGTGGAGGTGAATACATCGGACATGCTCGTTGGTCAAAATCATATTGGCCTACCCTCCCATGATGGGAGAAAAAACATATTGCGAAGGGATTAACTGGTTAGGAAATAGGAAATTAATGAAACGGATAATGATTAACTGGTTAATCAAAGGTTGGGACAGTTCATATTTTACTTGATAGAGATTTGTGTAGAAATTTAACCTCCGAGGTATTAAATCATAAAGAAGACAAATCTAGCTTCTAGAACAAGTATTAGGTGATTTGTAACTTTGTTGGTTCTAAGAATTTGGTGGACTATATTCTAAAATACTGAATTAAAGGGTGGCGTGTTTTAGAAAAAGCCCTATGAAAGTAGTTCAAGCCTATGGAGTATGAGAGGGGTCATAAGTTCAAGGGTGTAGTGTTAAGAGGTTAGGGTGAATTTCGTTTAAAGGATGTTTGAAAATTATTATTATAAAAGAGTAAGAATGTAGGTGGATTGTAATTTTGATACTAAAGGGTTCGGATTTTATGTCAAATGAGAAAATAGTATGAGAAGTTAGCTTAATTTAATCGTGTAATGATTAAAGTGATAATCTATTTAAGAAGATGTTAAAAGTTAAATAAATATGATATTATGGAGGAATCCAATTTAAAGATGATGCAAAATAAATTTTATAAAATGTAAAGAAAAACTAACATAAGAGATAGTTTTAGTAGTTTAATAGATTAATGCTTTATAAATTAGATTTGGTTATAAAGCTCACTACAAACAATCTTAATATGTATGCTAAAGGGGTTTTATATTATGCAAAACTCAAGGAAGAAGAAATGCTCCCTTAAAAGTACTTGAAATGTGATGACACAATGATATGTGATTTTAATATGATGTACTATTTAAACCAAAGTTGTTAATAAATTGTAATAAAGTTAATTATTTTAAATAAATTCAAACACAAAGTATATATAATTACTTTTTTTAAAAATGGATAGCTCTTTGATAAATATTACAAAAGAACTTGTGATCATCGTCTGTTATAATTTAGAGTAGTTTGGTATTCAAGTGAAAGCTTTCAATTAAGAAAAAATAATATTGGAATAAACTAAAAATAGAAAATATTTGTGTGACTAAGGAAACTATAGTTGCATATAGCATAATACTAGAAGCCTTTAAGATTCATACCAAGTAATTTGTTAAATGGTCCTTATATACACACTCAAAGAATTGACCTCTCATTAATAGGTTAATGATGCAAAAGAAAAGTGTAATACAAAATAAATGATAACTACCTAAGTAAGATCTATATAGGTTAAACTTTGATGGTACTTCTTGTGGGAATTGAAGCCTAATAAGAACAAGGTATATACTTCATGAGTCAATAGGTTTATTCCATCTTTCTAGGGTGTTAGGTCATAAAAGAAATAATGAGGCAGAATGGGATGTCGTTATAACTTGAATGATTTTAGCTTCTTTGGAAGGTTGTTGAAAACTTATTATTAAAAGACACTATATGAATGTTATTAATAGTTTGAAGGAAGCCAACTATCGAATTTGGAAGTTCAAGGCCTTGGAGGAGGTAATTAGGGTTATAAAAATAATGGTGTCATTTAATCATAATAAAATCAAGCGGTGGGTTTCCTCAATAACTTTGGGGTGGATCTCTCACTAATCTCTTTCCTAGAGAGTGGCATTGTTGAGGATTGAGCTAGACAAAGTTTTAGACCACAACTAACCAACTTGATTATTCCTAATGGCTCCCCCTACCCATTATTGATTGATGTCAATATTCTTATAAGATGGCCTAATGGAGTTCATTGAGCTCAAAGGATGTAATTTCTCATTCATGTAAAAATTATGAGGATCCATGGCAATGTTTTGTTATCTAAATTATGCCAGTTGTTAGTCGTATGGCTTTTATGGGTTAGTCAGGTCTAATTGTAGTGTTGTGTGGCCCTTGGTCTTTAGGTTTTTTTAGTGTTTTTTGTATGTTACTTCATGACCCATGAGAGTAAATTTGTATTCAAGGACCCCTTATAGCATGATAGATTCTTAGACCATCACTTGAAATAATTTTTCAACTATTTCAATAATATTCTATAAAATTTAGTGAAAATTATATCAGGGGGAAAAGGGTTAACCAACAATGGCACGTTTAGGTCACAAGCAATGGTTATCACATATTTTATAGATAAGATGCCTTGTATTATTATATTAGTAGAGGTGAGGAAATGGTTGGGGCTCATGTTGCTTCCTATGGAGAAGATAGTTAACATAGTTGATTTAGGTATTGAAGAGAAGGGTAGGTATTGATAAATCAATGAAAATAGAAATTAAAGAGACCACATCATAATTAAATTGTAAGGCTATGCATTTAAAGCTATAGGTTGTGATAGTCACATCCACTAAAAACTTTCTATTGAGATTTACATGTTGTAATGAAATATCTTCTCAGGTCTCATCACAATGGTTTACTTGAAGTGTCCAAAAGATTTTCCTTACTAATTCTTAAAGGTGATGTGTTGGTGAGGACATTGAAAAGGATATAGATAATAAAAGGTGTTCAATTTGATGGTTTGGTGGGCATTGTTGGGTTGAGTGACATAGCTACAAGGGAATTATCTGTGTATAGAGGTAAAATTTTCAACAAGGATTATTACTAGTAGAGGGAGGCTTCTATTTTGCATGGTTTTAGTTGTTGGGGTGTCTCTCACAACACTAAAATCAAATATTTTGTTGATGTCAATTTTTGTTAAGTGTATATCTTTTGCCTTCACTTTTCTTGTAGCCTACCACCCTCCTTTAGGAGTAGCTCATGTAGGCGTTTTATTTCATTCTTATGCTCTTTCTATGAATAATATTTTTAGCTAGAGCCCCATAATAGGTGACTAGAATTATATCCAAAAAGCTCAAAGAATCAACAAGATAGTGGAGGACCGTGAATATTTTGGCATGCCTTTAATCCTATAGTGTTCATCATCAAACCTTCTAGGTGAAAATATATAATTACTAACAAAGTTACTTGTATACTTGCATCATCAACCTTAAGTAAGAACAAAATACAAAATTATTTTGTCCACAACCATGTAATAAACTAATATTTTGGTGTGTATTTTTTGGCCTTTAGATAAGCTTTTTTTTGCTACGCAAGAAGAGTATTTATTAATATTCAAAAAAGATTACAGTTACTGTTGCATATCCATTCATAAGCTTTTATCCTTGCCTAATGGCTAGGCAGACTACATAGAGTCTAACCCAAACCAGTAACCAAACCCCCAACATTTATGCATATACTGCTCTATCCAACCCAAAAAACTTATTAACAAAATTTGGTGGTTGCACAAAGCCCCCCATCTAGATAAGTTATTATTTGGTCATGCATAATTAAAAAATAACTATAATTAATTTTGTACGAGATTATATTGAAAGATAAACCTTAAATCTACAACATCCTTTACATGTTGGATATGATTTACATGGCTTGAGGAAAGCTTTTCCATTAGCAATTATGGTGCTAACAGGCATAATTGAATACATGATAAAAAAAAGTGTTCATCAACATTCTATGTTCCACGGTGTTTCGGGAACAAGGATGGGGGGATGACAAGAGACGCATTTCCAAGACGTTTCTTAGGGGGCATTTTTAGGGGACGGTAGGGGACGACAACATACAAAATACAATATATATGATTTTTTCAAAATTTATTAATATATTATAGAGAGAGAGAGAGGGAAAGGGAGAGAGAGATGTCAATAAATTAATAATTAATAACAACAATATCAATATGTAAATAAATTGTGAGAGTAATAGTATAACAGCATAATAAATGTCATTAAAGTTATTATTGTAGCCTATGATCCGAGTATGTTTGTATATCATTGGGAATCAATATAAAGTAGATTTTGAATTAAATTTATGTTGTTGTAATCAAATTAGACTTATATCAGACCTATAATGCAATGTATTCAAACTTGATATAGTGCAAATAAAATCATATTTGAGGTTGAATGTTTCATATTTGTTGATGTTAATGATAGTAGTTATCATTTCTATGTTTTATGCAATGATTTGGCATTAAAATTCAATCAAACACAAGCATAAACATTCAAAAATCAAAACTCAGTAACTTTGCATGCCAAGTGTTTGAAAAAATGTCAAACATCCCAAAGTCAAAAATCACCTTAGAAAGGAGGACGAAATGTTTAAAAAATCAAATTTTTAAATTTTTTTTAACCTAGGAAGCTCCCTGTCTGTGGGGGATGGCTAGTCGTCCCTAGTATGATGAGGGACATTTCCAATGTACCCATTCGTGTTGAGGACAGGGAACCATCCCGAAAGGGTAGGGGATGTTTCCTCCCATTTCCTGCCAGTTGGGCTATTTTGAGGATGACTGCAAACGTTCCCTTTGTGTCCCCCCCATCCCGGGGACAGTTGGGCACGAGTACAATAGGTTTTGGGGTAGGGGACATGTCCCTGTGTAACACAGTCAACATTCCATCTTGTGGTTAACTGATGATGACCTTACCAAAGCTTTTCATCTTCACAAATAAGGTCTTGTTTGGCTAATAGGTCACTATTATATGAACTTTCTTTATAAATCCTCAAAATTTTGTGGTACTAAATTTTGATCATATAAATATAATATTTTATTTTTATACCAACCAAATATATGTGGCACCACTTGATTTGTTACTACCAATTTCATAGTACTTTTTTTTATTTTGTAACTACCAAATTGTATAGTGCATTTCTTTGCTAATAGGCCATCATTAAATATAACCTTTCTTCGTAACTTTTAGTATTTTACTAGTAAAAATTTAGTATAAAATTTTGGTGGTATAAAAATAATATTTTATGTGTTAATTAAAAAATTATTAGTACCATTTGGAATGTCCTCTTCAACCCTTAACTTTCTTTCTAACTACCAAAAATTTATTTTATGTAAAAATAAATGTTATACTGCTTAAAATAATAAATTTTGTAATGTCTTTGTAATTATATAATTTTATTTTATATATTAGCTCTTTTAGGTAGTCATGATTAAATATTATTTGAATACTCAATCGTTCATTTATTCACTTTATAATTCATATTATTGATATAAAAAATATTTTTATAACAAAATGGTAACTTTGATAATGTTTTAGTGTTTATTGTTCTAATAACGGGAATGGTGATGCTTATACTCATTGTCTAAGATGTAAATAATATGATGTTCGATCATTTATTTATTCACTTTATATTTTTGTAAGTTTTCAACACTTAATCTCTATGCAAAATAAGATTGTAATATACTATATTTGTAACGAGAAATCTTCATTTTGTACTTCACATAAGTTTTATATTGAGTAACCTTTATTATTCTATTTTTAAGGATTTTGCACACTGTTGATTTATATAAATTCTATAGATTTTTCTTTTTTGAATATTTATAAAGAAGAAATGTGTTAAAAAATAATGGAGGTCATTTTCTCATCTATAACTTTTTATCCTAGTAAATACTTTTATTTCTTTTTATTATGTGGTAGTTCAAAAACTAGGGACTCCATTCGATCTTGTGAGTGGTACAAGTATTCTACAAAGATGCTATAATTATCTTTGAAGATATATCTCAAATTATATTTTATCATTATGTAAAATGTTTTTTTGGTTTGTGTGGTTTGAGGCTCAAAGTCCTAGATGTCGCAAGCACAAGTTATTGTCCAAACATCTTTTTCTATGAACTTGAGAAGGATACTAATATCAAAATCTGGGTTGTCTAATATTGTTGTGGTTAGATCTATTGGGAAAGGTGTTGCACACCTTTCATAGAATGTTTAATATTTTAAAAAGTGGTAAGTTGCTACACTTTGGTTAGAGCAATATTTTCCTAGAAAGTTGTATGTAACATTCAAAAAATGTATTTGAAGTATGTGGAGGGTCACATAAAGACATAATATTGAGCACAAGAATCAAATTAAGAATCATATGGATTTTTTCTTGAAGGTTGTAATGAATCTTGGATCTAAAGCCAAACTTAGCCCCCCACCTTGGAAATATCACTTGGGTGCATTAATGAGAAAACTTAGTGAGTTTTCTTATATAGAGTTCTTGGGATGGGTAATAAGAGAAGGTGAGTGGTTGGGAGGTAGGGTTATACTACCAAATTTCCTTCATGGTTGAAGAGCTTTGATCACTTGTTACTCTTGGTGGTGACGGTGTACAATATGACTATAGATGTATGGTTGTGATGTTTTTAGTAACAAAAATTACATACCCTGGAATTCCTTTTGTTATGTTCTACACTTAGGTTAGTGTTTTTCTTAGATTAACCCTTTTTAACCCCTTTGTAGCCTATTTTGTCTCTTCCTCCTAAATTTTTCCCTCTCTTTTCTATTTATATGTGTCTTGAACCCTTCCTAGATCCTATTTCTTATTTGTATATCACATTTTCCCATTTTCACATTATATTCGCACTTCTTTACGCTTCCTTCACATTTAAGCTACCCATGTCCTCATTTCCAAGGTCATTGCTCAAAAAATTAAATGCTTACTCAACCTCTCACAAGACTAGATCATTTTTGCCTTATTTCTTTCATATATCACACATTCAAACTCCAAATGAGTTGAACCCACCTCTATTGGCATTATATTTTTCTCAACTTTCTCCTCATCTAATCTTAACTTTCTTGGGATATGGTGCGCCTACACCATACCAAGGTAGAGGTGAACGTGCCCTACCCTTGGCTCCAAAAATTAAATACAACCTTATCATAGGTTGACTAATCTCATTTTAATTTATTCCTACTTAGAATAATGAAAATTGGCCCCTATCAATCTATAAAAGGGGCCTTTTGCCTCTTATTTTCATATCACATGCTCAAGTTTCCTTTTGTGCATTGGTGTTTTACTTTTCCCATATTGAAGTATTGGAGCCTTGGAGAATTGGTTTATTATTGGAGCATTATCATCAAGCTTTATAGCTCATTTATGCAACATTTTTAATCAATGGTGGCTTTATGTGGTCATATTCCTCTCTTAATCCCTCTTTTAGCCCTTCTTCTTCCTCCTTCCTAATTTTCTTGTCAACTCACATTATTTTCCCCTAATTCCTTATTTTTCCTTTCCTATTTAATCTCCCTTCAACACCATACCACTGATGCTTTTTTCAATTTCCTTCTCCCAACAAGCCCTACTTTCCTTCTTTTCTCTCTCCTAATTGATAAGCACATTAGGGTTTGATTTTCATTTCAATTGGAATTATATTTTTAGATTTTATTTTACTATTATGTTACCATTATAGTAAAAATGTGGATTTATATTTGAGTTACCTACAAGGGGGTTGACTAAGGTAGATCCCCCTTTGACCTACCACTTTGCAAGGCTCTAATAGCAAAAAACATCTTACAAGTGATTTTATGAAATAAATAATGCAAATTAGACAAGTGGGACGTTTATAAGAATTGATTGACACATTAAGGAGAATCATCCCTATTAAATTTAAGTGATTCTAAGTTAGAACACCA
Organism: Sequoia sempervirens; assembly: GCA_007258455.2. NCBI lineage: Eukaryota > Viridiplantae > Streptophyta > Pinopsida > Cupressales > Cupressaceae > Sequoia > Sequoia sempervirens. Next base: position 261,460,820 of record VDFB02000015.1, read on the forward strand.
ACACTCCTTAAGACACAAAACCATTGTTCCTATTGAGGTACTTGCATAATTAACTTTCTAATAATAGTGTTCATATAGTTTCTAAATTTGTTAGGAACCATCTAGCATTTTTTCAAGATTGTGTATTGTGTTATTTTCTATTTTTCATAGATTAAGGTTTCCAAATCTTTATTTTTATTTCTTATGCACATGCGCTTCCTTTGTGTTTTTACACCATGCTTTTATTATTCTTTCCTAATTTTGATACTTACAAACACCTAGCCTTAGTGGATTTGACATATTTATCATAATTCCTAATGAATTTGAGAATCTAAGAAGATATTAAGCCAAGCCACCAAATCAATGCCCAACTATACTACCCTAGGACACTTGTAACCCTACAATAGTAGGGGCACATATGTTGTGCCTCTTTCTGGCCTAAGACTTTCACAAAACTATAAGTCATCATTTCCAACACTTTTGGACAAAATTGTCCAAATTGAATTCAAAGTCATTTGTTCCCTACTTTTCCATGTTTTCTCTCTAGTTTCTTTCTTCTTGTTGTATGCATGCTTTGCGTTGTTGTCAATGTTAGCTCTATGTGATAGATTAGTGTTGGAATAGAGATAGTATTTCATGGGAATTATTTTATTACACATAAAAATAAAGAAATGGTGAAATCCATCCCCAAAAGATTCTTTTTTGGTTTCTTTCATTTGGTGAACCTATTCGACATATTTTCATTTTTTATTTTGTATATGAGTGGCTTGGAATTTCATCCATTTGCTTGTGTGGATTTGTTGACACCTTCTCATGGAATCTCTCATTCCTCTTGTTTCCCTTCATGCCTCTTTTATGAATCCTGACTTTTTTCTCTCAACTCATCTCTATTCACCTGCTTGCTTTGGAGCATCTCCTTGACTTCTTCCACTTAGATTTTTCTTCTATTTCCACTAATGTTATATGGAATAGTCTCTACCAACCCCCCACTTTTATTAGATTTCTTAGTACCTATCATTGTTCCTTGGACACTCTTATGTCCTTTTATGTTCACTTTCCCAACCTCTAAAGCTTTTGCACCTTCCCTTTCTGATGACCTAGATGATTTTTTTAGCACTACTTCACCTAAACGCTCTCTCCAATATTCTCACACTTCCCTTAATGATCTATATTATTCATTTAATGATGATATAGGTTATGCTTCATATATGATTATTTTATACTCTTAAGCATTTATTTTCTCCTATCTATCCCTAGTCTTATGCCCCTGAGACTATAAGTACCTAAATCTCCATAAGCTGACATGGCAGACTAGCTTATGACTGTGGTTTGAATTACACATCTTATTAGCATTTTCCAACTTGATGGTAATGTTATTATTCTTATTAGTCCCTTATCCACCTCATTTAGCCTCCAAATGGAGCTTTAAGTACTTACAACACCAAAAACCTTTTGTAGGCCTTCCAAAAAAGGGTTTCTTGAGAGATTGTATGATCACTTGGATGACCTAACTTAAGTTGCAAGGTCACTTAGGTGACTTTATTTGAACAAGGAACAACCTTTAACCCCAAAAAGGGTGACCCTATTGTGTTTGGTAAAATGTAATAAATTGAGTTTGAGTTGTTTTACCATAATTTTTTCTTATGCTTGAGAGTTATTTCTAGGCCTAACTAAGCCATTTCTTCCCCTGAACAATTTTATTCTCCCCTAGATTCTCAATCAACTCTTCAAACATCTATCCATCAAATCTCTAATCTTCTCCCAATCACTTCCCATGATTAATAAGCTTCAAACCTTTAAATATCCCCCATTCCTTTAATGTCCAAGAGAGGTTGGTTTTTCTACATTTTGATATGATTTTTTCTAGAAGCTTTGCATTACATATTCCCTTAATTCTAGCACAAGGATAGTGAATCACCTAAGAGAATTAAGCCTTTTGCATTGCAACCTCCACCTACAGACATTTTTATGCTTAACACAAGACTTTGTGATCCTTTTGCCTCATGCATTAAAACTTCAAAATTTCCTATATCTTCCAAGTAATATCCAATTCTCATATCTAGATCTTTTCAATCCCCATTATCATTAAAAAGAGGCTCCAATTTTTGCAAAGGAGGATTCAAAATAAGTTGGTCTCTCTAAGGACACAAGCTACCTCCAACAACACCAAAATGTTTTGTGAAGCTTTTTTGACATTACAGGGTCTTTATTCATTTTTAAAAGATTTCAATTAATAATTAGGAAATTCAAAGTTTCCTGACAATAGTAAATTTATGTTGTCATTTCTTATTTAGTTCATAAGAATATTTTTTTATTCATTAAAATAGATTAAATTGATTTTTCATGGATAAAGTAGAGTTGCTTTCTTTGTTTCTTGCAAAATCCCTTGATCACAACATATGACATGTGAAATTAAACCCTCAATCCCAACACAAGATGCTTTGAAAAATTATTTGCATTCAAATTCAAAATTCAAAAAATGAGAGATTCTAACACCCTCACCAAAATTAGAAACTCTCAAAATTGAAAATCATTTAGTTTATTTAAAAAATTGTAAATAAAATAGTTTATTTTCAAGAAAGGATAAAATAATTTATTTTTATGTGTGTTTATCCTCATTAAATATTTAGAAAATAAAAACAAAAAGAAGAAAAAGCCCTCGATTCTTCCATGAGATACTCAAAAGACTTGCAAATAATGAAAACATACTCAAGCCTCTCCAATATCTCTTCCTCCTCACTCAACTCTTACACTCAATGTGTTCAGGAGTAAAAGAAGATTGGTAGAAGCAATCCTAAATTAAATCAAGGAGAATTTTCCATTTACGTAACTCCAACTAAAGAAAAATCCCAATAACAAACTAAAATATCAAGGTTAATTCAACAAGAAAATAAGAAAAAATACAATCTAAACAAAGCTAAAATCTTTCACATGCAAGGAAAACTCATAAAACATTTTTAGAAAAAGAAAAATGAACAAGAGAAATAACATAAAGATTCAAAGAAATATGGAACCTTTTACATTGTTTATTCCTTTCTCCTTCGATTGAGATAGAAGAAGTTGCACCCAATACTCTCGTTATGCATTCTTTTTGATGTATGGAATGTGGTTGGTTATGGAACTAGTAGTATGAAGGTAGGATTGAGATTATGAGAGATAAAATGAATAGCATAAGAATATGATGAAGATGAAGTAGATAAAAATAGAATAGCATAAGGTTAAGATAATAGAAGATCCAATAGAAAAATGGACAACATAACACTATGATGATGGAAGATGCTCAAATGGGATGAGAGGCCTCTCATTTATAGAATTTTCTTAAGGAAAATCAAGGGCCAAGATGCATTCTTTGATGGATGGATAGGATTGGTTGAGGATTTGGATTTGGATTAAAGCTTAGCCTTGTAACAAGTGTCATAAGAGGGGTAAAGGTGTACAAGGTAGGTTTGAATTTTGAATCCTTTCACATGTGAGAGGATAAAGGTGGAAGGGATACTTGTTGCATGATAACAAGTTTAAATTGTGATCCATGTAAATGGATTCAATGACTAGGAATAATTGGAAAAGGATTGAAGATTAAATGGATTTAAATATTATGGGAAATGGTAATGGAGATTAATTAGCCTAAATCAATTAATTAAGTAGGTATTAATTAATTGGTTTAGTTGTAGGATTTGGGGGATAAGGCTAGAATAAATTAAATAAATATTTAATTAATTAAAGTGGAGAATAAAAGTAAGGATAAATTAATAAGAATATTTATTTAATTAATGGCTAGAATAAGGTAAAATGAATTGTGCTTAGGTGTAAGGTCATTTAGGTATCTACAAAATCTAGTTAGGAAATAAATAAAATCCAAGAAATTAGAAATACCAATTTTTAACTTGTAGAAATTGACCACCTAACTATGTCAAATAAACATTGAAAATAATAACCAAACTTTCCACAATCATCCCATTCAAAACCATCAAGAAAACTTGATAGACCATAACAACTATGTTTGCTTTTATGGTGTTCTACTTCTACATGAAATGAACAACCCCTTGGTCCAACCCAACTCAATTAGATTTTTCATGAGATTAGGAGTGACTTGGTGAGTGCCTCTTAACAAGGATCTAGCACATGTATTTTCTAGAGTTTGTATTGGTGTAAATAGGCATTTTTCTTATCTAGGTCCTATTTACATTGCATTTTTAACTCAAGGGTATCCATGCAACCCAATCCAATGCCTAGTTGGGGCGAGCCGAGGTGAGACTAATCCCCTGAGGATGCATGCAGTTACCCACTAACCACGTACATTAGGTTAACTCGAGCCTTAGAGTCAAATCCAAAACCTATGGGGAGCAAACCCACGGCCCAAGCCAACTCCACTGCCCATGCAAGTCAGTCTTATTTAGATTGTTAAGTCCACTTAGGTCCTAAGAGGGAATCTTTCTAGTTAGCATTAATTAGGAGGGAATATTTCAAGTTAAGCATTAGTTATCACTTTTTTTTGGCATTTAATGCTTGTGTCCTAGGTCATTTCATTTTTTAATTTTTTTGGGTAGTTATCTCATTATATAGGATTAAGACACATGTTAAGATCTTGTCAAATCCTATCCCACATTTTGCCTATATAAGCAAGGCATCATATGTACATTGTAATATTCAATCTGGCAATCTTGCATCCATAATCATAACATGATATTTTTTCCATTTCTCTCTTGTGGAAATTATTGTTGCCTCGCAAGTGATCCTGGGGTGTTGAAGAGTTCACCATAAATTCCTACATTTTGACTCATACACATGGTGCTTGAGTCAATTATGAATATCATGAATATTTTTCTTCTCTTTATGGATGAAATTAGTTTTGAAGACCCTATTATATATCTGATCACCATACTGTAAGGTCAAAAATTATATGCCCCATAATTTCAACACTATAGTTTGACATTAATTTAGGATCCTTTCAACCATGTCCTAGCCTTAGCCTACCCTTGGTACTAGTGTGAACTTTATGTTTTTGTGTGTTCTTATCATTTTTAATTACTTGTGTGTGTTTATGTACTATTCTAACATCATGTGTTCAGTATGCATCATTTGTGGCCTTGATGTGATAGGAAAACAATGTCAACACATAGACATCTACACATTAATGTTGTCGTCCTTTGATAGGTCTATTGTATGACAATCATTTCTTCCAAAATGTCACTTTTCAACTCTTGAACATACAAGTGTAATTGCTATTGGATCCATTGGGAAAATCTCAATTGCCAATTCCTCCTTGCATGCCTCTTCAACTTTCCTACAAGTAGATTTTAAAATTTCCATTGCATTTGTTGGAAGTTTGTGAGATTTGTTGTCATTGATGTCAACAAATCTTTGTTGTTGCATTGATGTCAACCTATGTAGATGCTTTGATTTGTTGCAATATGTTGTCATTAGTAGTCTCATTGGTGTCAACCTCTAGTGTTTCCTTGATAAGCATATGTGTGTTTGAGTTGTATTGTTGTTGGTTTGGTTGTAACGAGGAAGTGTTGCAAATGATAAGAATGTGTTTGTGATGCTTGGTTTCCAAGTGTTTTTGAGAAAATTTGAATAGAAGAGGAGATAGTGTGGTAAATAGTGCTCAGTGTAGTGTTTGGTTTTTGCTCCGCATTTTTTCTATATTGAAGATCTGCTTATGCAGTTCAAATACGTTGATCACAAGTGTTAAGAGGTGCTATATCCAAAGTTTCTTGTTCTGGATTGTTGTGCAGAGAAAGTTGTGTTCACCAATGTGTGAACAAAACAGTGTTGTGTAGGAGAAATGGTTTTGCTCCACATTTCTCCATAGTGCAGTTTTTGTTCTGAGGGTGTGCTTACATTGCTCACATTCATCTTTAGTTAGAGTGGTTTGAAGTTTGATGCTCCACAAGATTGGATTCATTTGTTACAGTATGTGGAAGCTTAACTAGGTGTACAAAATGAGTATGTTATTCAAGTGTATGATGTTGTGAAGGATTTGTTGAATTTTAGGGTGTTGTTGGAATATTTCAAATTGTGTTTAAGGGTTGTGTGTGGTCCACAAGTCATTTTTGGATTTGGTGAAGCATGTCAAATGTTTAATGGTGTTAACATAGGTTCGGCCGACCTTGGGTGTTTATACTAATTGCAAATTTGCTTCTATGTTTGTGGAAGCGTGGTGTGGCGTATATGAGTGGATTTAGGTTTGAGTTAAGGTATGATGAGGTCCACTTTCATTCCTCTTCATTGCAGGAATGCTTAGAGTGTATATATATATATATATATATATATATATATATATATATATATATATATATATATATATATATATATTGAAGTGTGTTTGATGTGAATTATGATGTGAAGTGCAAAACTGTGAAGTGCAGTGTGAGCCTTAATGACTAAGACTACTAGAAGTAGTGTGCAGAAGGTGTCTACATTCTACAAAGAGTGTGTGAATGTACTAGTGGTGCAGTGGTGGAACTTTTGTATTGCTCTAAGATGGATTTCTCATTGTAACAATCTTCTTTCTATTCTAGCAATGAGCCATTGGTAGTGAGCCCTTCTTTCTTTTGGGTAGTGAGCCTATTGTATTAAGTGTTGTAATTACTTTATATTGTGAGCTAACCCTCTTTGTGGTTTTCCCTTCTTGGGTTTTCCATGTAAATCTAGTGTTCTATTGTGTATGATGTTGTGTTTTCAGTTTCTATTATTTACTTTCATGCTAAATCATTATAACAAATTAAGGTTAAATGTGTATTTGGATGTTAGTGAGGGTTTGGTGTTTTAATGAACAATTGATTCACCCCGTCCCCACCCCCTCTTAGTTGTCTTGTGCATTCAACAACATTCACCTCAAGAATTTATTCCAACCATTTTGTAGCATTCTTTTAAGAACTACCAATATCCTTTTTGAGCATGTACACAAAAATTATGTGACATTCTTGAATAGAACTTCATGAACATTACTTATTGCTTCTTGATTTCATGATGAGAATTTATATGTGTCGACTCTCTTATTTTCAAGCCTATTATAGCTCTAGCACATTATCTCAAGGATTATCTTCATTCATAACTAGGTGATATTGTTGTTTGTGTGATTTATTATGCCATATTTTCTAATTCTTTATTTTATTAAGTATATTGTAGTCTTATCTCTTTTATTCCTTAAGAAGCTTTCATGTGTTTACTACACCATTGTTAGCACTTTGAAGGTTTTAGTACCTATCTCCCTCCTAACTCACATAAATTAGGACGTTTCTCCCCATAGACCAAGGATTAAATATTTATGGATTTATTTTCAAATTATTGTTCTTAATTTTAGACACATAAGTTTAAGTGCACACATAATCTCCAATTTTCCCTTTTATATTATTGATTTCCCATGGAAGTTGAAAGGCTAAGTGGTTTGTTGATTTGTAGAAAGATCCTAAGAAATCCGAATAATCTTGTCTACAAAATAATATGTCCTTGACAATTTCAAATGCATGGAGATTGTGTTTCTCTTAATTTTCTTTGTTATTATATTAATCCATTTATTCTTCATATCTTTTGATTAGTTTACTACTATAATGTTATTCCAAGCACATTTTTTGGTATATCCTATTTTTCATTCTCATCTCCTTATGTGTAGACTATATAGGTTTTGTACAAACATTTTTTATTTTCATTTTCTTTTGTGGTGACAACGCAAAGTTCGAATGACAATGTAGAAACAAGATGAGAATATTAACTCTCACCATTGTTTGTAATATATTCACAAGGGGTGATGGGTTCACTAGCAATAGTAAAGGTGAGTTGTGGACATAAATATTTAATATTTTTTTCCCACATGTGGATGCCTAAAATGGGATAATAAAAGAAAAGGAAAAAGGACAAATGAGTGACTATTGGATTCTCCAAGTGGAAGCTTGGAATGATGCAACATGTGTCTCTTGGTATTCTATCATTTTTTACTCCCATGTTTGGCGACCAAGTTGGAGAGAAAGTATTGGAGACAAAATCGATGCATTTTGAGGAGGTATTCCAAGGGTTGGGGATGTTTGGAATGAAGGGTCATTTTTGGGAGCCTTGTTTGGGACTTAAGATGATTTCACAAGTCTATAAATTCACCCTCTTAGATGTAGAAAAATGATTTCACAAGTCTATAAATTCACCCTCTTAGATGTAGAAAAGATGAGCCACAGTTGGATGTAGAGTTTCATTGCAAGGACAAGTACATGTTGAGGCATAAGGAGGTTGTTCACAGGTTTCGTTATGGTGGAGGCAAAGAGGAGAATGAAAATGATTGTATTATAATCTCATTTATTTGGAGATAATGCATACTTGGCTTCTCTTCTTGGTGGAGTTTTTTCTTGCAAGGGTTTCTCCACATAAATCATGTTATGTAGTGCTCTTGTGTTGTTGATTTGTGCCTCATGGTTGATATTTTATGGTGATGTTATTTTTTATATATTGCTATTATAAGTTCACATATGGTGGTGTAATTAAGCATGTTATGTTGGATGTTTTAAGCATCATTTAGAAGATAGATCTAATCATGGTAATTCCAAATTAAGGCAACTTAATCTTCTTATTTGCGTATAAATTCCATATTTCTATGTTGTTGTAATCTAAGCCATGTATCTCATCCATTGAAGTCATTTTTGGATAGAGCTTGAATTTTCCAACAATTGGTATTGAACCTATGAATCATAACTTGTGCTAATAATTAATTTTGTAAATAAGATTTAATACTCAAAAAGTAAATTTAGAACAACTTTGCCTCTTTCCAATTGGTAGTAAAACAATCTCTTTTTTGTAGTGATTTGTCTTCAATGGATTGCCTTAGAAATATCTCTAAATATGCTTGAATTAGGGGTTTTTGTGCATTAACTCAATGATGGAAATTAGGGGGTTTCCATCCTTTGAATTTAGACACTTAGGGGATTCATCCTAAGATTGTTGAGCCACAAATCATGGTCCACAAGGAGTAATAAATAATTATAAAATGTATTCAATGATGATCCTTCTTTCTTCTTTTTGAATTTCCTTATATACCTTTTTTCTCTAGTTGCCATAACCCTTCATATGCCCTTTGACTATTACTAAGATTAAACTTTAAATTAATTTTAGTTTATTATCATTTAATCCCTTTTTGAGATGTTGGCATTCTCCATACTATAAATACTAATCATTGAATTTCTAAAGCAACACTCATAAATTTCTCAAGACCCATGGGAATAGATGGACATAGGTTTTAATTTTAGGTGGGGTCATTACATTAGACTAGAGGTACCAATTTCACCTAATTAAAGAAGTAGAGAAGCTCAAGCCTTGTCACAAGGATTGATCATTCCATGTTAACTAGGGAGAAATTACCTACCAATATTTCTAGATACTATTGAGTTAAGCAAAAGCATGGATCTCTAAGTGTAGTTCCAACAAAACTTTATGCTTTCAACCAATAAAAGAGATATGGGTTAGAGGAAATCATTGAAGTCTTGCACAATGTTGCATTGATACCTTCCAAGGAGTGTCTTTGTGAAGAACCCATAAGATCCTCTTATGAGACACAAGGCCCCCAATCCTTAGGTTGGATAAAACATGTTAAGATGTGTAAGATAAAACATAGGGCGACTAACATGAGGAGATACAGGTAGACAACTTCAATGCAACCAAACATAGAGAATAATCTTGTTTATTGATGCCCTTCTTACGATTTATTGTAAGGATGACTTTCATACAATTAATGAATGATTACAATTGAAAATTTTCATTATTGCTCATAGATTTTAAGTTCAAAATAAAAGGCACGGGACTTCATAAAATTTGAGTGAATACTCAAATTGATGAAGATAGTAAAGGTTGCATCAATAAATTTACACTTTCATTTAGTATATTTAAATTCTAAATTAAGTTGGACCACAATGTGTACTATTACTTCAATTTAAGTTTAATCATGTAACAACACACTATTTAATATTTTTTATTTGGCATTGTGAAATTGACTACTTTAAAGGCAACTTTTAAAAATGATGTCTATTGCTAACCATTAAAAAATGCATTACTCCCTACCATCTCTTCTTGTAGTTAATATTTTTATGGAATGCTTCAAAGATGTAACTCCAATTCCTTTTCCCTTCATAGAGATGGTGGAAGCCTTATGTGGATGTCACAAATCCATCAACATAGACTTGACAAACTAGAGGAGTTTCATTCCCATCTTAACAAAATGTGAACAACATTCAATGTACTAAGGGGTTGAACACAATGATAAAATTTTGTTCCTTGCAACCTAATTGATGCTTCCCTATTATATACATGTATAGAAAACGCACTCTTACTAATCTTACCCACATGTTGTTGCTCCTTACTACCTAGCACAAAATGTGTGTTCAAAACTCTAGCCATTAAAGCCTTTAAACTATGCAATGAAAAATACATCTAAGAAAAAATCTCTCATTTGACTAGAATTTTTAAATGATTGAGTAGACAAACACATTGCAAGGTAGTTCATACAAGCCAAAAAAATTACCTTCATAAAAACTCTAGCACCTATTCTAATTACTTTTATGAAACCTCATGTATTAGGAAATAGGTCACTTTATTGACACTGAGATTAAGGAGCATTATTATCCTATTATGTGCTAATATTATATTATGCTATTTTGTTTTATTAACCTTTTCTAGGATTTCTCACCAACCTTCGTGGTGACTTTTTATCCATCCTTTTTCTCATTATTTTATTACTTCATGCATTCTCTTACCTTCTCAAAGTTTATCAGGTGTTGCAATCCTTGCTTCATTGTCTTATTTTAATGATGCATCAACATTGATGAAAATAAACACAATTTTTACTCTAAACTTTCATATCTCTTCAAACTAATAAGTTCTTTAATAATGATTAAAAATCTTTAAGGCAAGATTGAAATGTTGTATAAGGTGAACAATGTGACATGTTGAAAACAAACAATGGGGAAAACTATAGAGAACATCATCTTTCATTAAGAGTCTATGGGTTTTCCACTTCATTGAGAACAATGTTGATAGAAAGACTAATAAAAAATGATCAATTATTTGTTGAAGTTCTACTTTTGATTAAATTGTAGGACCAATGCAAAAAACTATTACCTCAAACACAAATATTTCTATCAAGCAAGTCATTTAACAAAAAATATATTGTTGCCTTGGAAAATTATGCCAATGCAAAATGCCAAGTTAAGAACCATAGAAATTCCATCCAATCACAAATTGTTCGATCTAGCCTAGCCTATTACACAATCTTTCCCTTGTTAAAGGGAAACAAGCCTATATGTACCAATCGTGTTTTTTATAGAACATACAAATAGAGATCCACTAATCTTTGCAAGGATCAATGTAATGTCACTTTTCTATTTGAGCATTGAATGGAGTTTCTATCAACAACCAATTAGGATATAAAGGTCCTATTGGCAATCAAGTCGAAATTAGGAATAAATCTTCAATCTTGAACTAGAATAGGGTGAATTAGTTCCCGCTTAGCATTGTCAATTATCTTATAGCTAATTAAGGAAGTTGTGATCAATTATCACCCACATTGAATGGGGAGTTAGTTACTAGTTCCTTCCACCAATTATAAAATTGATTTACATTGATTAGGGTTTGTTGCAATTGAGGATTCAAGGGAGTACTTAATGCAAAGATGATTATCCTTTTGTAAATGACAACAAAACAAACATTGATTACAACTATAGAGAAAGGAATATTGCTACACCAATTTGGAATTTAAGGACACACCCCCTCAAATTTACATATGTTTATAAACTTGGGTATGAAAAACCTCAAGTGTGTGAGATAAGTGTATGCTATGCAAGATGTTCAAAACTATCTTTGCAATCCATTTGTAATTTGCAAGGCACTAAAGACAATCCAAAATTTAGATTTGTGTGATGGGCACTTCAACAATGACATTAAATTAATTGTCTATGTTTGTACATGTGTTATCAAGAAATAAATAAATTTTTATTTTGTTAGTATTTTCGAGGTTGATTTTTGCAAACATATACTTAGAACATTTCAAATATATTATTAAAAAAATACTACCAAACTAGAAAAATCCAAAATCTTCAAACAATTGTATCACATGATTAAAAAATGATAGGGAATCATGGTATGGATGGATTGCAATAGTTCATTGAGTTCACTAATAGCAAGTAGGGTAAGAAACAATCAATCATAGGTATAGGTGTACCCAAGGTCATGTTCTTGCAAAAAGAAACCTTGATGCAAGATGAGAATATAGACAATGAGGAAGATTTAGCTTTCTTCATGCAAAATACATGGCAAAGAGTAAAATTCAAAGTAGATATTTCCTTCATGATTTTTGTACACTAAAGTCAAAATCTAGAACAAGGAATGCAAGTAAACCTATCTCATAAAGACTTGCAAAACATATTGCGAAAGCTTAGTGTCCCTTCATTTGATGTATTCAATAAAAATTCGCTTGAACTTGGATATAGAGGTTGAACACATACTTTTCATTAAGGTTGATGTATGAGGAACCATTGAAATAGGTGATCCTTCACCTAAAGGGAATTGCACATGAATGGTAGTGCCACGGCCTAATTGCTTATGTGGCTAATTTCCAATGAATAGCAACAATGGTACTTGATATATCATTGAGGCACCTAATACTTCTTCTAACGTAAGGGCTAAAGGAACTCCTTAGAGCCAAATTAAGGCTCTTGAGCCCAACTCTCTACAAGCTACCGTAAAAATATCCCTAACCTTGGAAACCACTAAACCTAGCAGAACTTTCTAAGGATCAACTTTTAAGGGAGCAAGTCCATTTATTTAAGTGCATTTAATGACGAGGAAGGGTTTGAGATAGGTGAAGGATTGGAGAACAACACATCGACACTGACACTCATTGATAGAGAAGTCACCCATATTTTTTATTGATTATGGTGTGGTAACACATTTCATATTAAAGTTGAGGAATGTGCAAGGATCACAGGATGGTCATTGATGGGCCTACAAGTAAGTAGTCTAAGAGTTATAAGTGGTGTTAGATGGGTTTATTACCATCCATGACTTTTATCATTCTGCTAGAGGCAGCTCACACGGTTTTTGGCCCAAGTCTTCAGTCTTCAGCTGAAATGAAGCAAGTTAGTTCCCGACTAGCATTGTCAGTTGTGTTCAATTTTTAAATGAAAACAAACAAACTTCAACAACTACAAGAAAAGGACTGCAACTATTAACAACTGGGAATTTGTGGTAACGCATTTCATATTAAAGTTGAGGAATTTGCAAGGATAAGAGGATGGTCATTCATGGGCCTACAAGTAAGTAGTCTAAGAGTTATAAGTGGTGTTAGATGGGCTTATTATCATCCATGACTTTTATCATTCTGCTAGGGGCAGCAGACATGGTTTTTGGTCTAAGTCTTAAGTCTTAAGCTGAAATGAAGCAAATTAGTTCCCGACTAGCATTGTCAGTTGTGTTCAATTTTTAAATGAAAACAAACAAACTTCAACAACTACAAGAAAAGGACTGCAACTATA
>VDFB02000015.1:261474406-261538702 GCA_007258455.2 Sequoia sempervirens
TAAGCTTTGCTCTTACCAGATCTCTAAACTAATTGTATTGCACTATTATCTTCTCCTTTTTCTCTTGCAACTAGAAAAACTCTCCATGTATATTTTCTATTACCATCCTTGTAGTATCATCTACATCATTTACCAAATCATACAGATCTAAGGTCTAAGCAATCTATGACGAGCTATTGAGTCCATTTGTTCCTTAATGCTCTTCATTGAGTTAGGTGATTTAAACAAAAGTGAAACAAAATCCTTGCTTTGAATCCAAAGAATTCTGAACATTTTTTCAGATTTTCTTGTAGTTTGACATGTATATGCAACACTGCACTTGTCAAATATTTCGGTCAATCTCCTACCATTGACCTTCTTTGTCATCTCTTTTTCCAACCTCTCTTCCAAACTAGTAGAATAGTCTTTGAAAGAGTCCAACAATAGCTTAAATTTCTCCACACCAAACAAAGATTCATCAATTGTTGCTTCAAGAATGCCTTAGAACTTGCAATAGTTTAATTGATTCCTCGATAAATTTTTGGCTCTTTTGGTGTGCTGATAGTATCTCCTTCCTTGTGGAAGCATGAAATACATCACCAAGTTGAAGCTTTTGCAGGGGAGAGATTTTTGCCATGTCCACTTGTCCCTGTTGCATTCAAAGTTTTAGCAGTTGTATAGATACTATTGGTTCAAATTGCAACTGCATGTCTAATATACTCTTCAATGAATCTCCAGAGGCTTAAGAGGATTCACCAACAATCTTTGCATTTTCTTCTTCCTTCTGCTCATTCTTCTCCCTTTCATCATTTCCGGATTGATCCTCAGTCTTCTTTTCTTCTTTTGTAGTTTTCTCATTATCCAGAGGAGGCATGTCTTTAGTATTTAGTGCCTCTAATTTCTCTGAGACCTCTTCTTCTTTTTGCTCATCATCCTTCTTCATATCTAGAGAGGGTAGACTCTGTCCTGCTTGTGATTCATCCTTCTTTGGGATGTCCTCTCTCTCTTTGTCTTGTTCTTATGTAACCATATTCTCCATATTTGAAGGGGTATTTTTTGTCATCACATCCTCTTGAACATCCTCTTCTACAAGCCCATTTTTTGGTGCATGTTCATCAGGTTCAATTATAGGTTCATTGACTTTCAGGACATAGGTATCGTGTTGCATTTGGTTTTCACTGTCTAGGGGTACTCACAATTCTTTTGCTAAGTCTACAACCTTTTGTAGAGTTTCATTCTTTAGTCTCTCTATATCTTGGATCCCTACTCATCAGATTGTTGAATCTTAGTTTTTTTCTAAACTCTCTACTGTATAGTTGAGTCAATCTTTCTCTATCTTCATCAGAAAGAGAAGAACCAATCTTCTCCAAGGAAAATGCCCTAATTTTTTCATCTTCTTCTACAACCTCTTGCCTTTTGACACTCAATACATTCTTCAAATTCAATATACATGCTAAGCTAGTACAAAATTACAAAATGTCACCATTTACTTCATAATTTCTTCTTCTATTGTTTCCTTATCCATATTATCTGATTCCAGATACATTTTGGCAATTTCTTCCAACATTCCATGTTCAAAAATACCATTAAACAATGCATCTAGCCTTAGCAGGCTATGTTTTCTTTTTGGAGGAGTCTTTTCTTTCTTCTTCCCCTTAGCCTTGGGTAATTTTTCCTTTTCTAGACTTTAACTCTTTCCCCCTCACATGAATTTTGAATGCTTGCTTCTGCTTCTCGACTTCTTCATTGTCAGTATCAACTATGTCCACTTTTCTTTATTTGGACTTGTCTCTACTTGAGAGACACCAAATTTACTTTTTCTAATTAATTTAGGTCCTTCTTCTTCTATGTCCTGTTCATCCTCATAGCCGATATATCTTTCTCTTGTATCTTTTTCTTTCCTTCACCTCTGCAAAGGATTCTGTTGTGTTTTAGGGGCACTGGATGTTTCTTTCTTC
Source organism: Sequoia sempervirens (assembly GCA_007258455.2). Taxonomy (NCBI): domain Eukaryota; kingdom Viridiplantae; phylum Streptophyta; class Pinopsida; order Cupressales; family Cupressaceae; genus Sequoia; species Sequoia sempervirens. The sequence goes on from VDFB02000015.1 coordinate 261,476,344, forward strand.
TTCACAACAACATTAAGCATAGTTTTGGATACTTTAGGAACTAACATAGAGGGGGTAGAGGTCCTACTTGACCTTCTAATTATAGGAGCACCTTCTGGGGGACTGGATATGCCTTTGGATTTCTCCGCAAGACTCTTTGATATACCCATCATTTCCATAACTTGTTCCTTCATCTTTTCAACATTCTCTTGATCTCCTTTTGCTTTTGCTCCATATGTACTGCACTATATTTTTCTTCATATGTGCCATATCTTCCTTCTTTAGGATCTCTAGGCATGCTCAACATATGTTCTTCTAGACTGGTAATCATGTCCTCTACAACCTCATATCCCATTTCAAGAATCCACACTATCCCCAGTTCAACAGCTTCCATAATACAACAATCTTTGCTGACGATGAAGATAATATTATTTTTTTAATTCTCAATTTTTTTTTTGGGAATCCTTTCTCTTGCTTGCATGTTTTCTTGAAAAGTTTTAAAGAAACCCCACAAAGCAGACTTCTAAGTATCTGCATTACCTAACCTTCTCAAGTGGTCTCTGATTTGTATAACAACTAGAATATCACTCAACCACACAATGTTCTTTGTACTTGGAACTTCTCTAAGAAAGTAAAATAGTAAGCATTTAATTAGGGTACCATACTGGAAGGGGTACTAGGACTCTTTTTTATTCTAAAGATTCTCTAATAACTATTGTCTCAACAATTCACACAAGTCTACATCCATTCCTTTCTTCACCATCATATAGGTAGTGTTAAAATCATGGTGGTAGAAATAAATTTTTCTCTGTTTGTGAAGAAAATATTATATCCTATCATCGTAGATGCATACTTTATTTCCTAATCTTCTATATATCCTTTACTATTAGGGCACATTTATCAAATTTGGCACTAGTTAACTTCATTACCACTTCATTATTTATAGATTTGAGAGCCAGAATTGGTCCAATGGAACATAATTGTATCACAACCCTAATGGATTCCTTGTTGATCATGTGTGGCAGGTATAACTAAATGAATATATCATGATTTTTTCTCAAAACATATCTAACCTATTCATCCACATAACAAAAGATAGGAAAGTTGTTCCACACATCTAGTTTCTTCTTTGTCAAACTTTCATATTTTGGTTTCAATTCAAATTTATCACCGATTAACTTGTCTAATCAAAATTCTCCCAACTTTTTATGAATATACTCATCCAATTTTGCATGAATATAAATCCTCACATCCTTAGTATGAAATACACCATAAGGAATATGAAAAAGCATGCCTTTTGGATTTGTCACCATGAATTTATTGGGGTGCTTCTTAAACTTAGGTCGAGGATGGTCCACAACTTTAACTACTTGAGGTGTAAACATGTTGAAGAAATTCTAAAACAAGGGATAAGCAAGAGAATATAAATACCTTTGAATCCTTACTGGTTAGGGATTCATGCGATACTTTGGAAATACTTCACTTCACCTTTACTGTACTCTTCACTTTTCAAGAATTCGATCACAAATGAACTTTCCATATGTGAAACCACTTATAAACACCTTTTCGATGACCTAAAAAGCATTTATTGTATTGATTTGAAGTTAGGTAAAAAAGATGGCAACTCTAACTATATCATCACAGTCACCTTAAATCTCTCCGCAAATTTCTGCATCAAGATATTTTTCACCAACTATTTCACCAATAGATCAAGCACATCAAACCACACCTTATATCAACGTGCTAAAGGAATCAACACCATTTCTTTGGCAAGGGCTTAAATAGATTTTTTGTTAAAAATCCCCTTGAGCCAAAGCTCTTCATTTAGGTTTTAGAGGAAACATCTACACCAAGAGTTAGCACAAATTGATTCTTCACTTTTCTCTCTTCTTTCTTTTTCCAGATCTTACTCATTTCCTTCTTCATCTCAATTGGATCCATATTATTTATTGAATTAGCCTTCTTTTGTGAAATAGAGGGTTTCAAATTCTTGCTTATGCAAAACTTTGCTATGTGTCTTGGTTTGTTGCATTTGTAACAAGTGACACCTTTTTGAACAAGCTCACTTCTAGCCATTCTAGATGTGCATTCATTAGCCTTATGCCCAAATCCATTGCATGCATAACAATAGCCATTAAAAGATTGAAACATCATGGCATTATTGTAACCATTCATCATTTGATTTCTACATTCACTAGCTTTGGCCAAATCTATTGCATGTATAGCACTGTCTAGGAAATGATTGAACATTCTAATTCATTCTTCTTAGATACAAACTACAACTTTATGTACAAACTTAATGTAGGAATAACAATAACCATTGAAAGATGGGTGCCTTTGTGCATTTGGTTGTTTGATAGTTGGTCTCTTGAAATATTTCTATTGGTTTTGGATCTATTTGCCATTGTTCTTCTTGTCAATGTTTGGAGTATGATTTTCCTTTGAAATATCTCCTTTCTCAAACCCTAATTCTTATTTTTCCTTAGAAGCCTTGTGATCTACAATCATCTTATCAAGCATTGTGGAACTCTTCTTAAATTTATCTTATTGAATCCTTGCTTTCTCTAGATTTGATCTCAAAGTTACAATCTCTTGTTCAAGATTTGAACATTCTTTATATTTATCTTTCAGTTTGGCATTCATATAGTCTTCAACTCTTTTTGCTTCTTCAACTTGCACTTTTAGATTGGTGACAGTCTCATTTGATTGCTTAAGCTGCTCATTTATTTCTTTGACTCTTTCTGTAGCTTTCTTGAGTTTCTCTCTCAACTTCTTAACACAATGATCTACATCACTAAGATCCTCTTTTAGATCTCTATTCTCAACTTCTGCTTTATCCAAATCATCAAGGGCTAATTTAAGTTCACCTTCCATGTCAACTTCATGATCTTCTTTAGTTTAAACCCTTCAAGGTTTATTTCTTCCAGAGGAATATGATACTTGTAGCCATGTGTTCAACCTCCAAGATCTACTTAGCAATCAAGCCAATTGAAGGAACCAAGCTTTGATACCAATTGTTGAACACTCAGAATACTGAGAGGGGGGGTGAATCAATATTCCCTGAAATTCATTAACTTCATCAACTTTAAATATCCATTCAATGCATCATATTAAACTTGTAGTAATAGAAAGGAACATAAAAAGTATGCATCACATCAAAGAACTCAAGAACACTAGATTTTATGTGGAAAACCCAAAAAGGGGAAAACCACAATGAGGATTAGCTCACAATATATTATAAACGATTATAAGATATTATAGAATGACTCATTGCCAAGTGGACTCACTGTCTAGAGAATAGAAGGGATGGCTCACTACTAGGATAGGAAAGAGGGTGGCTCATTGCTAGATATTGAACTGATACAATGCATCTATAATATGCTTGAGATAGTTCCAATTAAGCCCTCTAAATTGACTTAACACACTTCATGCTTAAAAAATATCATACTCTGCTCTATCACATTACATTCGCATCACACCCCCATTTCACATCAATACATTCACTCTACTACTTCCACACTTCTACAACACCGAAATGATCTTACATTTATATGCATTACATTTGTGAACACTGACAACATCAATTAGTTTGGCCTAATTAGATGTACCATGCATCCTCATACCCTGCCGACTCAAGACTCAACCACACATGCCTCGTATCTAATAAACCAAAACATGTGACACATCAAAATAGATCAACATGACCTATAATTACTCTCATAAGTCCAATCCATACATCCTTTAATTTTGCACAACCTCAAAACCTTTAGGTTGGTTGATTTGATTAAGGATCTAGGACTATTGCTTACATAATGCTTAATGTCTTATTACAGTTAATTCAAAGCTTAAATGAATGAATTAACATAACATAAATGCTTAAACAAACTTAGCATGATAAGCTGATGAAATAAAGAAAGAGAGAAATGAGACAAAAGATCAAACACAATTTGTTAATGGAGTTTTCCAAATGGCTATGTCTCCGGGTCCCTCTCCAATGGAGTGACCGATCCAATTAAGTTCCAATTATTAGAATTGCAAATGCACTGTAAGACCACCCCCTTTCAACACGGTGGCATAATGATCCTCCATCATACAAGAGTGGCTTCCAAAAGATCTTGAAGGTGTTCCCTCCTTCGCATCACCTTATCAACTTCTAAGAGCCTACACCCCTCCTTTTATACATAAAATAAGCCTAATAAGGCTTAACCATCAAAATAAATGACTAACCCCCCTTTAACAGTTCGTACAATTACTCATTTGTCCCTTGATGCCCTTTGGTGCAAGTGGTTGGAGTGGTTTTTAACCACATATGGATTTTATTAATAATTCAGGCTTGAAATGTTCTTTAAATATAAACCAACCCCTATATATTCAAAATCTTGTCGGTGGTGTATTGGTGTGTATGTATTTTAGTACTTGGTGGGTCAGTGGTTCAACCCCCGCCGACCACATTTTACCAAACAAATAAAACTTTAAACACATCAAAACAAACCAAACACCAATGTAGATTAGAGGACAAGCTACAAGCACAGTGGTGAAGACAATGGCTAGTATGGTGGAGGTTAGGGGGTTGAACCCCCTAACAATATTTTGTTAAACTGTTCAAACAACCCAACTTCCGCTGATAGAAGAAGGGTGCCACATTGCAGAACGAGGAGGTGCCACATGGCACAACGTGATTCACTCATTCAGTCCAGTCATCACCACATTGTCAAAGATATGCCATCAAACTTGCCACGCATGCACGCCATGTCACCTGTACGGTCTGTACGACCAGTTGCCACATGTCAACTCTTGATTGGACCACCTCAGCGTCTATACCATATGACTTGCTGAGTCACTGTGCTGATGTCATGTTGACATCATCAGTCGTACCTCTGGTCCACCCTAGTCAACTACAACTTTGACTTGCGATATCTCGGGCGTACGCACTCAGAATTCAATGAAATAGACATCATTGGGTTCATGTCATTGAACTCTTCGATTTGACACTATTTTTAATGAATTTTGAGATGACCTTTTTTTTGCTTTTCTGACGGCCTCAGGTACCAACTTGACTGAAGTTTGACCGGCCATAACTTGAGCATAGGGGCTCCTTTCGACTCCATTCAAGTTGTTTTGGAATCAAGATTCTGAGCTCTTTCTGATGGTGTTGAGTTCTAGAGCATTGGGTACACTTCAATTTTTAGTGAAAAATATCCCCTGGATCATTGGCACCGCTTGTGAAACAATGGAATGAACCAACTATTCATTCACAACTTGACACAATGACTTAAAAAATAATTTCCACTTGGAGCATACACAATTGTAACACTTGTGAACACATCCTCAAAAGTGCACAGCATAACAATCATCTGCGGTGGAATGCAAAGCATTCCAATCGGGTACTCTATCACTATAACTCTGTCATAACTAATTGATACAATGTCAAGGCTAACTTCAACTATGGAGGACTTCAAGGCTTGAAAATTTGGATTTAAATTCCTCCAACATACACCAAAATTACCCTGGAACCACATAACTAGATTGTTAATGGTAGAGCAATGAAGACCACAAAACAGGTTCTTTGAACACTAAAAGTTTTACATTCTGGACTTAGCTAATTTATCCAACACATTTGATCTACTTTGAACCAACACTTCTTCAACTGTGCAATGAGTTGACATCACTAACAACACCATATTCAATCATGCTTATGAAACATTAGCTAGACATCATGCTTATCATAACATCATCTGCCATACATCTGCCAATCTTCTCAATGAAAAACTAAACTTTCAACAATCAGTTATACTTTTACCCAAGATGTGTATAAGTGTGGATCCTTACATGCATTTCAAATTCACCTCTCATTCATAGAAGGCATGCATGTTTATAGTTTGTAAATATATCAATTTGATATATAGTAATTCACCTTTGATTCCTATTGTATGAGTTGAATTTTGATAATCAAGCAAGGATATTATGTTTTCATCTTCATCTATATGTTGTATCACTATTTTAGTGTGTGATTATTACTATGTTGATAAGTTTGATAGGCCTTGAATGGATTCTCAAACCTTGACTTGCATCACATGGCCTCATCCACTAAAACTCAAATCTATCCTTTTGGGCTTTGATGTCGACTCTTTCATTAAAATTATAACTTTTCCTTATTGGCCCACACTAAATATTCCAAATTAACAACCACAACCATGCACTATAGTATATCTCCTACATCAATTTTAGAAAAAATGTAAGAATCATGAGACAGAATTGTATGGAGAAATATAAAATTCAAGAGAATCTAATAACAAGAAATCTATATATAGACAATACAACAATTCACTAGTCACATTAGATTTGCATTTGCATAGAGTTCTTAGTGTGCATGAGAAACTTCATCCTTTATCAAGGGCTTAACTGCCATGGAGAAAAGCCACTTGGATATTTCCTTTATCATAAAGCAAGTCCTATTGTGCTTCTAAAAATGATCAAAACAAATGAGAACAAGTTTTTGAAGGTTGTTACAATAGAGGGCTCAACTACATGATGTAAGCTAGTTCATATTAACAAAACCCTTTACATAGGATTGTCACGTCATCCTAATTAAAGATATACACTTGAATTCTTTTGTTGAACCATTCCAACCTAGTTATAACAACCATCAACCCCTATCAAATAAAATAAAATAAATACATGATCTTAATCCAATTACTTTAGTCACTATCATCATTTTCTAAACCTATTCTAAACCTAACATGCTTTTGATTAACTTTAATTATTTAATTAGATCAACATAAATATAGAAGAATATTTTCTAACCCCACACCTATATATAGATCCATAATATACTTGGGATCTTTTTTCCCAAAACTACCTTGTTACTTACCCTGGTAGTCTTGAAAATATTAAGCACGTGAAATTCAAGGTGATCGTCAAATTCAAAGCATGGACTGCAATTCACGAAGAGATAATCGTATCCTGGAGGAATCAATGAGTATCATTCCACGCTCTGATCTCATAATAAGCCAGATGATTCTATTTTTCGCCCCTTCCCCTCTTATACAATTATTCCACAACGCTGCAACCGACACCAGCATAACGACAACGCAGGCGGCATTGTTCCAAAACCATGTTCTTATAAATTTCTTCTGCACCGTTGTTTTATTTCCGCTTCCCACACAAAACAAAGAGAAGAGAAGTGAAAATGGAGGACGAAGAAGACACAGTAGCGGTAGTCGCGGGGCGATACTTCTGCGCTCCGTACCCCATCGAATTAACACTGGAGAAGAAAGGGAAAGATTTCACCATAACAGATTCCAATGGAAATATCGTCCTCACAGTGGCCGCTTTCCATTCCAAGCGCCTTCTCCAAGACCCCAGGGGAAATGTTCTCCTAACAATGAGAAAAAAGGTGCGAGAAAAAATTATCAGCATTACTTAATCAATTCGCTTAGAGACTAATTAGGGCAATATTGCAGAAGCTTTCGATGCATAAGCGATGGGAGGCGTATAAGGGCCAGAGCTCCACTCACAAGAAGCTTGTCTTCACTGCCAAAAAATCCTCCATGTTTCAGCTCAAGACTGCACTAGACGTGTTCCTGGTGAGTAATTGGGATGAAAAGAGTTGCGATTTCCGCGTAAAGGGCAGCTATTTACAGCGCGAGTGTACAATTTATCGAGGCGAGCGTGTGGTTGCAGAGGTAATGGAAACTGCTAATAAGTAGGAATCTGTATTAAACAGTGATTTTTGTTACAAATTAGGGGTTTTTTTTTTTTCTGATTGCTGTTGTTGTATGGATCAGATGAAGCGGAAATATTCGACGACAAATGTGTTGCTGGAGAAGGATACGTTTGTGGTGGTGGTGGAGCCCGGAATCGATTGCGCCTTCATTGTTTCTCTTGTAATTATTCTGGATCGAATCACAAGGAATTCTCAGGGATGATGACAATTAAAAATATTTTTTTTTATCAGAGAGTTTTGCAAGTGACATCGTTGATATTTTTGCTTTTTTTTTCAAGGCGATAAGACTCTTTAAAAGTTTCTCTGTTATTGCAAATAGTTTATTATTGCAAATAGTTTACCGCTTGACCGAATTATTTGGTAATTTGATATTTCTTTTAAAATATATTTTTATTGGCATAGTGTGTGCAAAATTAAATTAAAGGGCTTGGCTTTATATTAGCGGCGTGACTTATCTCGTATGATCACTTTCAATTATTAATTGTTTATTTCAGGATTAATATTACTTTTTAAAGGATTACAAATGTTAGTAATTGCTGCGTAAAGACATTTTTATGTTGAAAATATAAGAATAAATTATAAAGTTTTGATAGAAGAATAATTTCTATTATTTTTAATTTGTATGAAAAGATCATATATTTTATATCTATTTTAGTTTAGTTTTGAGATATATCATTATGATATTTAACTTGGATTATTTTTGTGTGTGAATTGAAATAACTTTGAAAATAGTTGTTCATCTATTCACTTTAGTCTCTATTTATTTGTACAATTTTTTTATCTTTCAAATGCTCCATATCTTAGATACAAGCATATAATAGATTCTATCTCTTAGAGGAAATCGTGCATGTGATTGAATCCTCTAATTGAATTCATTTTCTATTATTTATGAAATGACTTTATCTCAAAAAATAAATTCTTTCCCATTGAATTGAATGTCATAAATTCAAACTAAGTGTCTAAGTTATCATATGCGAAGACAAGCTCCAGTTCAATTGTGATATACATTGAAAGAAAGGATATCATTAATAAAGAGAAAATAATCATAACCATTATTAATAACTAGGTTGCATCAAAATTTACATGATTAGATGTTATATCAATCTTTCATGCTAGGAATTTTGTATCCTATCAAAATAACAACATGATCATTCATCCAATAGCCTCTAGGACATAGGACCTTTTTTCAATACTTCCTTTCTACATCTCCTTCTTGTAGCCCAATTTTGAAATTCACCATTCTTTGGTTGCAACACTAACCAATTCTAGCACTCATAATGGTTTTGGGTGAGGAACAATTGCACTCACAAAATTTAAATTTATCTAATTGATACCCACAACATTCATTCCTAGTAACTTCCATCCTTTACAACACATAGAGAAAAGTTTCACCTACCCAAACGAAAATAGTGTAATACTTTGTAATGTAATTTGTTAATTTGGTAGCCTCACTCTACAAAGTCCAACCCCTAGGAGATGCATTCAAAGTGGTAGATTTGCATAGTAGAAATCTCTCCGCATTTTTCAAGAGAAATCACAATTGTGGACTAGGTAATTTGCTATAAATATGGGTTTGGATGCCGCTTGATAGTTGTTTTTTTTAAGTATAAGCTATTGAGACTTATGAATAAAAATGTTTCTCAATATTTGTATTAAAATAGAAGAAATTATGTGTATTTTTTGAGTGTCAATTATGCTACATTCTATGTAGATGCTCAATACTTTTAGAAGCCTTAATGTATGAGATTGTTACTCTAAATGTTTTGGGGGCTACCTAGTACTCTCTTTCTCTCTGCTACTTGAGGGCCTTATTATCTTTGGGACACAATTCAATGTACATGGGAACATCATCCATATTCATCTATTGGATAGACATTTTCTTCCAACCAAGCTACACTTAAGAGGGCGTCTGTGTAGGTTTTTTATTTTCATTATTAAAGTTAATTATATTTTTCCTACACATTTTTTTATATTTATTAGATTTTTAGGAGAGTCATTTATAAAGGTAGATGACATCTTCCATGAGTGTAACTCCCACCAATTTTTGTTGAGTCACTTCTCATTTATTGGTTGTATTTATGTCCTATCTTATCTATATGCAATCCGCTCACATTGTATGCATTATTCATGTATTGTGAGATGTTGATCCTTTTCTTATCTTGCAATCTTGTTCTTGTATCTCATTCTTGAAATTTTTCCCTATTCAACTAATTATTTGATTCTAGAATCATTTGTTCAATAGAGTTTGAGTGCCCATTCTACATTGTATTTGGGTTATCATTACTTTTTATTATTCTCATAGTTATATATTGAATTGAGTTCATAGCTTGGTTTATACTTCTTATTGGATGGGTGGTTCACCTTCCTTCTTTGCATTGGCTTATACTTGCACTCACCTAGCTTTATTTTCTTTAATTCTCACTTTGATGCATTCTATGTATTATCTCTCTTGATTAATGGGAATAGCATTATCTATCCTATTGTTTAGTCTTCATTAACATTGTGGTTATCGTTATAGGATTAGGTCTTGGCTGATTTTTTTTATAGAGCTATGATGCCCTAACTTCCATCTTTTCTATTATTATAATCTTGTGAGAGATCGTGGTTTTCATTATGATCTTTTTGAGGTGATCTAATTTTGGATATTCATGCAACATTTCTAGGCACACCATTAAGTTTTAAAGGATTGATAAAGTTGATCTAGGTTTTCATTTTACATAATTCTAATTTCAAGAAGCTAAGGTATGACCATATTTTTAAAAAGTAGGATCTTTTGAGTTTGGAGGAAAAATAACCTTATTGGCTCTACAACATTGGCTAGCATGCACAAGGGTTTGTACGCTTGGTGTACTTCCGTGGGACCTGGGTGGAGAAGGCAAAACCCTCACCCATGAGGTAAGTTGTTGTGTAAGCCCTCTTGCACACTTTGGCATTTACTCTTCATTTATGCCCCTTGAATGTGTCGTATCAAGGCTGGAAAATAGGTTGTTTACCACCTTGTATATTTGTGTACCTTCCTTTCATTTCGTTTTGTGCAATTTTTACCTTGGCTTAGTGAGGTCTCTAGTTTCTTGTAGCATTTATGGACGGGGGTAGGGACCCCCTCATCCTCGATGCTAGTGGGGGTAGCAATTGTGATAACCCCTCCTTTAATGCTAAGTCATTCAAAGAAGTAGTCACCGAGCATAGGATGGCTATCCCTAAATCTGCCAAAGTTTATGGTTCGTGTTGGGCAAGTGTCTAGTGGGGCTATGGGTGATGGTGGAGAAAAAGGTAAGCACCCCTCTTTTAACGGTAATGCTCTGAAACTTACTTAAAATGTGGAAATGGAAAAAGTCATTAATAATGAAAGATCAAGTCTAAAAGACATGACTATTTCTATGGAAGTTGTGGATGTAAATAAAATTCTTGCTAGAAATTTTTTGGACAACTAGATTGCTAGTGTTTTGGCTAACAAATTTGGAATCCAAATTAGGTTTTTTAGAATGTTGCAGAAAGGCTTGTTTGTTTTATTTTTGAAATGTCATTCTATGCAAGAAATACCACTCCAAGTCCTCGATGCTAGTGGGGGTAGCAATTGTGATAACCCCTCCTTTGATGCTAAGTCATTCAAAGATGTAGTCACTAAGCATAGGATGGCTATCCCTGAATCTACCAAAGTTTATGGTTTGTGTTGGGCAAGAGTCTAGTGGGGCTATGGGTGATGGTGGAGAAAAAGGTAAGCACCCCTCTTTTAACGGTAATGCTCTAAAACTTACTTAAAATGTGGAAATGAAAAAATTCATTAATAGTGAAAGATCAAGTCTAAAAGACACGACTATTTTTATGGAAGTTGTGGATGTAAATAAAATTCTTGCTAGAAAATTTTTGGACAACTAGATTGCTAGTGTTTTGGCTAACAAATTTGGAATCCAAATCAGTTTTTTTAGAATGTTGTAGAAAGGCTTGTTTGTTTTATTTTTGAAATGTCATTCGATGTAATAAATAACACTCCAAGTCCTACTAGAATGTAGGTGGCTGTGTTTTTAGGGTCATGCCATGGTTTCCCTAGGCTATTGTAGACGAGGTCTTAGCCTTGTCCATCCTATAGTGGGTGGTGGTTAAGAACCTCCCATCGGAGTTTCAAAAACTCATTCCCCATCTTCTTGCACTGTTGGGAAAGGTTGTGAGATTGGATGAGGCGAAGGCGTCCCTTCCTAATATGGATGCTTGTGCCCTGGTTTCATTGGTGCTTGGGGTTGAAATTCCTAGTTGCATTGAATTGGATGATGGTGAGATTTTTTTTGTTTTCCAACTAGAAGTGTTGGGAGGCATAAATGCTTGCTTCCTCTATAAAAAAGAGAGGCACATCTAGAAAAAATTTCTTATCATCCAGAAAAATACCAAAAAAGTTAACCCAAAGGTTAACCCTGAGCCAACTCCCAAGCCAGTGGGTGTGGATGGCATTCCCATGTCCTATCTTGGTGGGGTTGTGGCTAGGGGTGATGTTGAGACAAGTCAAAACTCCACCTCCAGCCTTCACCATGTGGGGAAACCTTTCACTGCTAGGGAAACATGGCTAGTAATTGTTGAAGTGAGCAACCAAGATCTTCAATCTGCAACACCAAATAACCTCCATAAGAAATAGAGAGACGCAACAATGGAAGATGATATTCCACCAAACAAGAATTGCAATATGATACAATATGCAATAAAATACAATGCAAAATTTTCTAGAGATGCCTTACAAATTAGGGTCTTTTTTTTATTGTTGTTGTATGGATCAGATGAAGCGAAAATATTCGACGACAAATGTGTTGTTGGAGAAGGATACATTTGTGGTGGTGGAGCTCAGAATCAATTGTGCCTTCATTGTTTCTCTTGTAATTATTTTGGACCAAATCACAAGGAATTCTCAGGGATGATGACAATTAAAAAAAAATTTATTAGAGAGTTTTGCAAGTGACATCGTTGATATTTTTGTTTTAAGGCAATAAGACTCTTTATAAGTTTCTTTGTTATTGCAGATAGTTTACTGCTTTGCCAAATCATTTGGTAATTTGATATTTCTTTTAAAATATATTTTTATTGGCATAGTTTGTGCAAAATTAAATTAAAGGGCTTGGCTTTATATTAGCGGCTTGACTTATCTCATATGATCACTTTCAATTATTAATTGTTTATTTTATGATTAATATTACTTTTTAAATTTGATGTAATTGTTGTGTAAAGATATTTTTATGTTGAAAATATTAAAGTTATAAAGTTTAGATAGAAGAATAATTTGAACACTTTTTTATTTTTAATTTGTATAAAAAAAAGAGAAAAATATATAGCTTGTATTTTTTTTTTATATCTACTTTAGTTTTGTTTTGAGATATATCATTATGACATTTAATAGTGTAGTACTTTGAAATGAAATTCATTAATTTCATAACCTCACTCTACAAAGGCCAACCAATAGGAGAGGCATTCATAGTGGTAGATTTTCATAGTAGACATCTCTCCACATATTTGGGGAGAAATCACAACTATGGACTAGCTAATTTGTTATAAATATGAGCTTGAATGCCTCTTGATAGTTTTTTTGTAAGTATGAGCTATTGAGGCTTATCAATATAAGTAATTCTCAATATTTGTATCAAAATAAAAGAAATTTTGTGTATGTGATGAGTGTCAATTGTATTACATTGTATGTAGATGCTCAATACTTTAGAAGCCTTAGTGTATGCAATTTTTACTTGCTACACCCTTTATATTAGAGTACACTAGGTTATGAATAATCAGTTTGTGGCTATCTTAACTCTTGATTAAGTCATATTATCATTATTATATTATCTAATTAGGTTGGCTTAGGGCTTATATATGATTATCTAATTTAACTTGGGTGATATCCTAGGAATAAATAAGGTATGCATAGGAGGTTGTGAGTTTTATTTCATCATCATATTGGGATTGTGTTCTCATTGGAGATATTTGGAGGTTTCCCCCCTCAAATTAGCTTGTTATTATCAGTTATTATCAATTATTTGTAGCATATTTTATATCATATTCCTTTATTGTGCAAGTTATTTTATTACAAGTGGTATCAAAGCATGATCTTGGCACCATGACTATAAGGCATTTTTTTCAATTTTGGAGGTCATATTGTGAAACACATATCTCCCATATATTGGAAAATTTTTCACTGAAGTTTAAAGGGTTTTTGAAGAACATATTAGTGAAGATACAATCCAAATTTTAGAGGAATTAGAGTAGAATTGAGTAACTTATTGCAGAATTAAGGTTTCTACCTAATTTATTTGAAAAGTGCATACCTCCCAAATCCCATCAAATTTATTTCTAATGTTTAGGGGGATTTTGAATAAGTAACATGAGAGCCTAAAGTAAAAAAATTAGAGAATTTTTTAAGTAGAAATCAGTGATTTATTGCAAAATTAGGGTTTTCAACAAATTTTCTCTCAAGGATGCAAAACACCAATTTTTTGGGATATTTTTCTTAGAGTACTACCTAGGCCCCGATAATTTACCAAAGATATTTTAGGTTATTTTGAATTTATTTGTGTGATTTATTGTAAAATTATTTTCTACCATCACAAGGCCTAGAACAAGGGGCAAAAATAATGTTACCACACTAGGGAAATCTTCAAATATGGACAAGGTAGAAATTGAGGATATTAACCCTAATGATGAGATCAACAAGGTCAAGGGTGAAATTTCATCAATTAAGAATGAAATAAATGAATTTTCTAAGAAGTTGGACATGGTTATTCAAGGGATGAAGTGTAAGGGAAAAGATTCACTTAGTAAGGTGGACGATAATACCTTTTTGGACATCAATTCCTTGGGATTGAGTCCAATTTCAAAAAGGATATGTCATTTAATAATCCTATACCAAGGCAATTCATACCTAAGTTGGATATGAGAAATTTTGATGACAAGGATCCAACCAAATTTGCTATGCCAAATCGAGCAATTTTTTGATCTTCATCATGTTCTTAGTCAATAAACGGTGGCTATGGAATCATTTTACCTAGAGCTGGATCAATTTATTTGGTATCATTGGTTATGTGATGAGAAGAGAAAGAAGGGTTGTGTAGTCACTTGATCAATTTTTCAAGAGGAACTTGCCACCCATTATGGAGATAACTTTATGGATGGGTACTTTTGCAAACTCACTAAATTAAAGAAAAAATGCATGGTCAAGGATTATATTCAATAATTTCAAGCCCTTTCTTTAAGAGTAGAGAATGTGACAAAATAAAATTTGAAGGAACTATTTCCAAGAGATTTAAAGGATCACATAAAATATGAAGTAAGGTTGTTCCAACCACACTCCTTATCACAAGAAATAGTAATGGTTGGAAAATTTGAAGATAATTTTTTGGCTAGTAGGTGACAAGGGATTTTAAATGTCAACAAAAGGAGATCTACACATTCATTATCACAACCAACTAGGTCGACTCCACAAAAAATTGAGGAGAAGAGAGAAAAAGGGTTATGTTTCAATTGTAATAGCAAATATAGTCGAGGATATAAATGTAGTAAAAATAAATTATTCTATATTAAAGGTTTGAGTGAGGAAGAAGAGGAGGAACCAATACTAGCTCGCGAGATAGGGAGTTAGATGATTAATCACATGATCCACAGACAATCATTTCTTGTCATGCACTCTATGGTTTTAGTGCCCCACAAACTCTCAAGTTAGAGTGTTTCTTAAAGAATAAAAAAGTAACAGTGTTGATCAACTCGGGTAATACTCATAATTTTTGACGAGTCCAATTTATGACTCAATTTTGATAGAGTTTATTATCCATTTTCTGTAGTTGTCATAGACTTTGATACTTGGATGTTGACCTTTTTATGATATTTCCTCAAAACCATAGACATTGGGCATAAACTTATTTTTGTAATATTTAATGACATTGGCATGCTATATGAACTATCTATGTTAATTTTACATGTGGATTAATGAATGTTAATTTAAGATAGCTACAAATATGCAATTGTTGTGCGTACTAATATTGTTATGAAAATATAATTAGAAGCCTACAAAATTGGGGAAGATTCTACCAGCTGGTCATTCACCATGAAGGTCAACAAGGTGATCATTCAAAGGTCAATGGAGGGAAGACTCTTAGCAAGAGGGAAATTCCTAGTTTAAATCGAAGAATTGTATCCTCCTTGTAAATGGTCTTAATTGTTTGTTGAGTAAATATAGGAGTTACTATTGTGCTAGATTTGCATTAAGGAAAACATGCTTGACCAGATTCCATGCATGCATAACCTCCTCTCCACTTTTTATGCTTTCCCTAAAGTGGCGTCCTCCTAATTTGTTGGAGTTGACCATCTTGCTAGGTAGTTAGTTAGTAGTTCTTCTTATAAATAAGACTCGAATGCTCCTTAGAAGGTTGATTGATCTTATGATGTACTCACATTCTTAGTTTTTCAGTAATATAGTTATGCTGCTCAATTGTACTTATGCTTTCCAATGAATAAAATTAAGTTATAAGTTTGTGCATCTGAGTTCACATTTTTTTTAAGGGATAATCATCCAAGGGGGCCCAATTGGTGAGCATTCCATCCTTTAGTTTAGTTATTAATTTTTTTTCAACAATTAGTTAAAAATCCGGCACTGTCTATTCCTGTAGCCACTAGAATTCCATTCTGTAACTGTTCCTGCAGCCAAAGCAAATAGAGTAGTTTCCTGTTTGTTTGCTCAGATTTTCATTTCTGTCATGCATTTCGGATTAGTATAGTTGTTGTTTGATGCTCAAAACTTATATTACTTCTTTCCAAGCAATTTACTTTCAACATGATGTCTTTCTTAGTTGTAGGATGAATATGGCTACTTTGGATTCCTAGTGCACATATTGTGTTGACCTATTTCAAGTCTACGTCCCTGGGTTGACAAGTTAAATGCACCTTCATAATGGTTGAGATAGCTATTCAGATTAGATGTCCAATCTCTAAATCACAATTGTAAGGGCTTAGTTGTTAAATCATTGTAGGAGGCCAACATTTTTGGCGTCATTGCCGGGGATGGTGTCAAACTAGGGAGTTCTTTGGAGTCATTGATAGTTTTTCTTGCTGTAGCATTTCTAAAAGTTTGTTCTTAGTATATCCCTCATTTAGGAAAGTAATGATCCACTATTATTTTTCCAATTCTTTGTGTGAATTGGCTGATAGTGAGTTGATACCGTATGCATAGAGGAAGGAGGAGAGATGCTCATGGGAGATTCCTTCCTAATAAACCTGATCTATTCCAGCTAGTGGAGCATGAAAATCTACCAAGAGAAGAAGAAGAAGAAGAAGAAGAGCCAAACCCCTTTACTGATGAATTCCCTGATTTGACCAATTTTGAAAAATTTCCTCTGAAGACCAAAATTAGATTGAGAATCCCTTAGCTTTGGAACTACATTATGCAAGCATGGGTGATGCAAATAGAAACAAACCTAACCAACCAACTTTTCCTTTCCCCATTTCTCATCAAAATGAAGTTGACAACCTAAAAAATATTCCTGCTTTAGTCCTTCCTAAGTTCTATGGACTTATCACATAAGATCTTGATAATTTCTTGTTCGAGTTTGATATACTCTGTAGGAGTTATGACTATACCACTGATGCCCATAGGCTTAAGCTATTCGCTACCACCTTGAAAGAAGCTGCATTAAGATGGTTTATGAGCCTAGGTGGAAATACTATGGAGACTTGGGAAGAAATGAAGACAAAGTTCCTTGAGAAGCACAAGGAATATTGTAGGGGTAGTGACATGAGGGGAGATGACATTTTTAGAATGCACAAAAAAAGGAAGATGAGAGTTTGGAGGATTACATTTCAAGGTTTCTATTTTGCTTATAGAAATCTCCACACCATACACTTAATGAAGAATAAAAAAAGCTACTTCTCCTAAGAGGAATTAATGATATTTACATTGATGCCTTGGACCTGATGGGAGGAGGAGATATCAGCCAAGTTCCTTGGGAGGATATCAAGAAGATATGTAAGAACTATTCTAGGGAAGCTTCAAAGAAAGGGAGAGCTTACCGATCCTCTATGGGTAAGTAATCTACTAGTGGAGTTTCAAGGATGGAGATTACTCACTTGCTGGAAGACTTCAAGCAAGAAATTATAAACAATCTGGCTACTCAGCTGGATACACTTTAGGCCAAGAAGAAACAAGAGGAGGTAGAGGCAATGTTGGCAGAGTATTGCCCTCATTGCAGATAAAAGAAGGATTACAGATGCAAGATGGTAGCTAATATTGACAGTAAGAATATTCCACCTGAGTTCAAGCCAATCCAAGGTGAAGGTGACCAAGTCTACTACATTGCACAAAGGAGGCCATGGGCTCCAAGACAAGGTATGCCACCAAATCCACTCTCTTTTTCTGGGCCATATTTCAATTCTTATTTATCTAGTAACTAATGGAAACCCCCATATCCATCCAATTATGGAGAATATCCACCACAACCTTGGAATAACCCTCCAAATGCTTGGCCCAATCACCAAAACTCTCCACCCCAGTGGCAACAACCTTAGGGAATTGGTAGCAGTTTCAAGGGAATTGGAAGCCACCTCCAGAAAATTGGCAGCAACCATCTCAATGGAGGGGAGGACAACAATGGCCAAACCAAAAAACCAGTTACATGCAGCCATCTTCTCAGCCCTATCAATCTGCTATAATACCTCCTTCTTCTAGTTCAAGTTCAAATACACCTAAACCTACTCAGCTACCAGCTCATCCCACACCTAACTCAAATAAAAAATGACAACAACAACCAATATACTTTGTTGATCCGAATCAATTCCCTACATATGTTGTGAGTATAAGTGACATCCACTTGCGTTCAAACTTCAGCAACTACTTTGCCAGCTCCTTCCACACCCATTATCATTGAGCTTCCTGTGGAAGAAGAGGAGCCTCTAAATACTCCCATTCAACCAAATATACCTAAAAATATTTAACCAATCCTAGTCAAGCAAATTGAACAAGAACCATCATTTCCCCAGAGGTTGGAAACTGTGAAACAAAAGGAAGAGAAGGAGGAACTAGCCTTTGACATTTTAGATCAATTGAAGCATATATGTGTCCAGATACCTCTATTTCAGGCCATAAAAAATGTTCCTATATATGGCAAAGCAATTAAGGAAGCATGCCTTAAGAAGCTAGGCAGGAAGAAGAAATACCCCACTATGGTTCATGTGGTGGGATAGTTGGCTAACATCATGCTTGGGAAAGTGACTGTTCCCAAATATAATGACCCAAGGAGTCTTGAGGTAGGAGTTGCTATAAATGGGGTCCAAATAAGGAATGCTCAGATTGATTTGGGAGAAACAATAAATGTAATGATCAAGGATATCCTACATCATCTAAATGTTGCAAGCATGCGACCTACTCCTACTATCTTGTAGCTTGCTGATAGTTCCATTGTTAAAACTAATGGTATAGTAGAGGACCTTGTGGTAACTCTAGACTCTTGGGAGTATCCAACAAATTTTATGATTCTTTCTCCTAAAGCTACACTAGGCAGGTACCCCATTATTCTAGGAAGGCCATGGTTAGCAACATCAGATGCCTATATTGGATTTTAGACAAGAGACATGACCATTTCTGATGGAAAGAGCACCATGACAATCACCTCCTTCTAACAAGAAATTACCAAGATAATTTTACCATACAGTAATAAAATTTTACCATATAAAAATGAGATAGAATTTTTCTTTTCAAAACAAAATATGCACTACATAACTGAATACACATAAATATATCTTATCATCTAATCATGATTTTCAAACTAAAAAGAGTAACCATCATTTAACTTTTGCATTTCAACATAATTGATTTCATTTAAATAAAAAAATAACATAAGATACAAGGTCAGAGATCCCATATCTAGATACTTTCATCTTCCAAGACTTGACATGTCATCTGCAAGAGGGAGAACATCACCCAAGTGCTTTACCTCCAACTACAAACCTATGATCCCCTGCACACCTTCCTAATTGGAAGTGGCCTTTCCCTTCAATGAAGGGTATTGTTAAGAACCCATTAGTAATTTCCATCTAAGCTCTGGTGTTGTGCCTTGATTAACCAATACTGTCAAAAAACTATGGATACCTTCTAAATTTGAATGAAAACTATGATTAGTTTTAAGTATCTAGAACATAGTGAATCAAAAAGTGCAAGTGGAGACTATTGTACTCACTTTGGCCAAAGTATTTATAATATATACAATCACTACTTACGAGCGAAGTCATTTGTTCACCTACCCTAATCAACTTGAAGAACCTTATCTGAATTTCTATTGTTGACCAATGGTTAAGTTATCATAACACATTTCATTTTAAAAGAGATAACTTCATTAAGATCATAATTCATTTATATTGGTTACGGTTTCCTAACTTAGAACACCCATGTTACAATTACGTAATGAATTGGGCCTTGGAAACTACCACTTGTTCAAGTCCTTATTTACTAACTCGATAAACGATTAGAGAAATATTTTTTGATCCTGAATACACATGCTACATTCACGTAACTTCTTGGGACTTGGCATCTGCCACTTATCTAGGTCTAGTATTAATCATGAGAGTATTTGATCTCCCACTCTATACACACATAATTATTATTGATGACTCACTGTCATCAACTAGTCTGACTTCGTCTCAAACTAAAAGTATTGAAAAATTGTTCAATCTTATATAATTAATAGATATTAATCTTAAGCTGAATATCCATTCTTCTTATTATAGTCTGAGATGTATAGTATCTTATATTTGCTATAAAGTCCTTCCTCAAACATTGAAGATTCACTAAGTAAATAACTCATTTGGGTTGTTGGTTATTTCTAACTTGATCATTCAAGTTACTTTCATGTAACTACTTGGGTCTTGGCTACAACCACTTGCTCGAGTCTTAACCCTAACCCTTGAGGGTGACTACTCTTGAGATATAAAATTTAAGCATATCTTGCCACAAAACGATCTCCTTGACCTTCCTGAACATAATATAGTATGAATATTACATAGAAAAAATTTACATAATAATGGTTAGATCTCTATTAAGAATATAAATTCCTTTAGGTTTTAGTCATTCATTCATTTCAGTGAAGTCTTGTTAACTAAGCATATAAACAAAATTGTAGTCAGCTAGTCCCATCTTTCAATAAATTTGCATAAACATAAGTTCTTACTCACTAATTTTGTTATATGATTGGTTTGGTAAAATACCTTGGGCATTGAATCCCCTTGTTACACATCTATAACAACTAGGGTCTAGGCTACTACCTCTAATTCAAGATCTAACCTGAATCAAAAGGTTTTACCTTCTCATCTATTCTTAGGCTTCTTAGCAATATTGATGACACTATGCTATCATTAGGATATACACATGGTCATTTAGAAGATTCTGACATAAGATGACTAAATCTTGTTGTTCATGTGATGGTTAAACATAAAGAAGACTTTTACTTAACACTACTTGAATTTCTAGGCATAACTTGATGCAAGGGAATCTACCAAAACACCATTCATCTAGGGTACTCCTGAACCAAACACAATTTGGAGAAGATCAAATTAAACAAGCAACTCTGATTCACTAATCTTTTCATCAACTTCACTTAACTTTCCTTCAAAAGCCATCTTTTTTTTTTTCCTTTCATGAGGCTATTGACAAGCCAAATCACCAAACCATCATTCAAGACTTCCATCAAACTCAAATACAAATCATATTAACTAAAACATGGCATAAACCTGATCACAATCTTAGAAATCAATCCATACTTCCATCATACCTGAATTTACTCATCTTTGCAACTTATTCCACAAGGAAAAATATCAACAACTCAATCATTCTTGCTTCAAAAACTTTTCCAATCTTTCAAGTCATAGTAAACATCATCATTTTAACTGAAACAATCTAAGAACTTACTCACATAATGCTGTTCTAGTAAATCCTCTAATTTTAGCAGTCAAAACATCATCTAGCCCATAGGGACCAACTTGCACAATCGTCCAAAAACAACAAATTATCCTTCTAAACGTTTACCAAGGTATTTAGACATCTTTAACAAGTCCTTTTAGTTAGATTCAAAACAACATCCATGGTCTGTATCTCATACTACACTGAAAACTTAGTTTCTCATATTCAATCACCAAACCCTAGTAGCCTTGCCTTAAGACAAAACCAGGTATATCAAACTACCCAAACTAGATCTTCATGAACCAAACATACCATTAGAGACTAATTTAAATCCATTAACACATATCTAAAGATAGTATATGGTTGCTTTGGAGAAAGTAACAATATAATAGACTATCCTACTGAAACAAGCCCAAAATAGGCCTGAAAAACAAAGCAAGTCCCTTCCTTTTAACTCCAAATCCCTAAAAATCCTTGGTCAGCATTAATTTAGATCACATAACCTTCAAATCATCCATTTTCAAAGATTGTAAAACTTAATTATACATCAAATTAATAAACCCTCGTTATATGCCATTCTAATACAAGCCAACATGGATCTTAGAGGAAATCAATCTTTCAAACCTTACTCTACCTATTCCTTGCTTCAAACATCTTTCAAAAGGTCTGCATAAACTATAGAAACCAATTTCCAACCTCTGCCATTGTTATATTTCCAAACGCTTGATTGTAGCAACCACAAAATGCTTGGAAATCACTATTTTTCCTCTTGGAGCAACAATCAAACTCTATAATCTTGCATTCCCTGTTCCTGTCCAACACACATACTGCTCAAAGCATATTAAATAAACTCAAAAAAATCCATCCCACCATTATACTAATCCTATAATGGTGGGATGGAAAACTTATTCCTTACATGACTCTCAAACCCTTCACTAGGTTTTCTGACCAGTTTATGTGAAAATGATTAAGAAAGACCCAAAAATCAATTAGAACCCCTCTAAACTATATTAATAGAAATCTCACACCTTAATTCATGAATTTTAACCAAGTGATCAGCCTAAAGAATTCACTACAGTCTGTACAAGACTGGTAAAAGGAAGAAAAAGTCAGAAAATACAGAACAAAGATCTTTATTTCAAAATTTGTTTCAAAATTACAAAGTATGATCTCTTCCACACCTTTACCATGCCTTTTTAAAGGATTTACAACTTCCTCCATCTAATAAAACTACCCAAACTGCCTCATGACCTTTGGTATTCCTGATTTTCTTGCTTTTTTACATCTTTTACACTATTGACAACTTTTAGCAATTTTAGCAATTTTTGCTTTTTCCATCTTTTGAACCCCTAAAGACCTCTTAAAAACTTTAAATACATTGAATATGACCACCAAATACCTTTTACAATGCTTTACAATTGGAAATTGAAATTTTTCAAATTTTTGCCTTTTGAATGTATTTTGAGGACATGGTGCTCCTGCACCATAACTCAATTAAGTTGGTTTAGTTTCATCTTTCTTCGAACTCCCAAGTTAGTCAATGTAACTACCTTTCTTGACATCTTCTACTAGTTTTAGGTGTACTAGCTTAGAGAGTGTATATTCTCAGAATTGGGACTCAAAGCATTCCTTGCTAACAAAAGCAATATCTTAATCCAATTGGTCATAGTGTAGTGTAAAGACATCGTACACAAAATACCCCCTTCTGGGTGGTTTCAAAACATAATAAAAACCCTTGAAGGGTTTAACTTTTCAAAATGAAGAAAAGGATGACTTCACTACAAGATATCATTTCCATTCACATAATCTTTCAAGAAGAAGAAAATAAGGTGAAGTATTCCTCAAAATAGTAAGCATTCTCAACCATAACTAGCACCTAATTGTGCTTAAAGTTTTTCTACACTTCTTATACTCCTAGTCTTGCAACTTGGTTCCATACTCACAAAGAAACTATGGTTTGATATTTTCTAAACATGGGTTCATTTAAGAAATTATTTGCAAATCCTTTGCACTCAGTAAAAAAGCTTAAAGAAAACAAAACCTTTTCTTTTAATAATGAAGAGAAGCTCATATTAATCAATGGTAGTTTTCAAGGAACCTATTCTTTTGAAAAGAAATCCAAGAAATGAACTATCTCATCATGGATGATTCAAGAAACAAATAAAGATCCTTGCATTAGACAAATTATAAAAAAACTGCCTCAAATAAAGATCCATTATAAAGAAAAAAGAAATATTATCTTCCTTTCAGCTGGCCATTCAGATATTTAGCTTGCATAACTAGCTCTCAACCAAAAACCTAAAAATATTAGTCATCTAATCTTTCTATGCTAAACTTGTTTCTATCCTTAATTTCAACAACGAATGCCATAATAATACCCAATTATTTCCTTCTTGTAGAGTTATCTCCATTTTTATTTTTGCATTCCATGGGAGGAGTAAATAATAATGGATGATTAATGCTAATAGACCTAATGTTCATCGATGTCACCTACCTCATAGACCCCCTCCCCAAAAATTTATCTCATAAACTATTGTAATTTTAGCATAGACAATGAATGGATTAGAAGCTTCTCTTAATTAGCCCACAATTTCTAATTTTGTAATTTTGTAATTTATCTCGATGTTCAAGCTTGTGCCCCCTACCAGAATGATAATCATTGCCTAGTGATAATAATCCTCCTCATGTAAATTATCTGATTTCTAAATCAGTTGGGTGCCAATAAACTGTTATCAAGAATCAACTATACATCAATGACAACACAATAGTAACATCATCTGCCTACATTCACTAATCTTCTCAATGACAAACCAAACTTTCAACAATCTCCCCCTTTGTCATTGATAGCAACACATTCTTCAAAAACTCTCAAACTACTCCCCAAATTACTCTCCCTTTGACATCAATGGTAAATGGCTCTCAATATCAAACTTTTCAAATTACCCCAACTATTCTTCCCCTATGTAAATATATATATGCATGAAGATAGACCCCCCTTACAATGTTATCCATCAAAATTGACCAAAATTGTACTACAACATTCTCTAATACATCCGCATATGTACAAATAAATCTGAAATTGCATATATAAAATAGAAATATACATAATTAAAACTAGAAGAAGGCAAAATAATTTTGTAAGACACCTTCAATTTTGCAAGGCGTGCCTCCCAATCCTTCTTCCCAACATCCCTATCCTTCTTGGTTTCAAAGGAAAGCATACAACACTAGTTCTCAAATTGCATAAGGAGGTCTTCTCCTTCATGCAATGAACTAGGCATCAGGTTCTTTTGTGCCACCATCTTCACACTTGTTAAAAAACTAGTCAAGGAGGTAAGCTTTGCTCTTACCAAATCTCTAAACTAATTGTATTACACTATTATCTTCTCCTTTTTCTCTTGCAACTAGAAAAACTCTCCATGTATATTTTCTATTACCATCCTTGTAGTATCATCTACATCATTTACCAAATCATATAGATCTAAGGCCTAAGCAATCTATGAATCTGTTGAGTCCATTTGGTCCTTAATGCTCTTCATTGAGTTAGGCCATTTTAAACAAAAGTGAAACAAAATCCTTGCTTTGAATCCAAAGACTTCTGAACATTTTTTCAAATTTTCTTGTAGTTTAACATGTATATGCAACACTGTACTTGTCAAATATTTTGGTCAATCTCCTACCATTGACCTTCTTTTTCATCTCTTTTTCCAACCTCTCTTCCAAACTAGTAGAATAGTCTTTGAAAGAGTCCAACAATAGCTTAAATTTCTCCACACCAAACAAAGATTCATCAATTGTTGCTTCAAGAATTCCTTCTTGCAACACTCTAATTGATTCCTCGATCAATTTTGTGCTCTTTTGGTGTGCTGATAGTGTCTCCTTCCTTGTGGAAGCATGAAATACATCACCAAGTTGAAGCTTTTGCAGTGGAGAGATTTTTTCCATGTCCACTTGTCCCTATTGCATTTGAAGTTTTAACAATTGTACAGATACTATTGGTTCAAATTGCAACTGCATGCCTAATATACTCTTCAATGAATCTCCAGAGGCTTAAGAGGATTCACCAACAATATTTGCATTTTCTTCTTCCTTCTGCTCATTCTTCTCCCTTTCATCATTTCCAGATTGATCCTTAGTAGATTCTTTTCTTCTTTTGCAGTTTTCTCATTATCTAGAGGAGGCATGTCTTTAGTATTTAGTGCCTTTGATTTCTCTAAGACCTCTTCTTCTTTTTTCTCACCATCCTTCTTCATATCTAGAGAGGGTAGACTCTATTATGCTTGTGATTCATCCTTCTTTGGGATGTCCTCTCTCTCTTTGTCTTGTTCTTATGTAACCATATTCTCCATATTTGAAGGGGTGTCATCACATCCTCTTGAACATCCTCTTCTGCAAGCCCATGTTTCGGTGCATGTTCATCAGGTTCAATTATAGGTTCATTGACTTTCAGGACATAGGTATCATGTTGCATTTTGTTTTCATTGTCTAGCCCAGGCACTCACAATTCTTTTGCTAAGTCTACAACCTTTTGTAAAGTTTCATTCTTTAGTCTCTCTATATCTTGTCCCTACTCATCAGATTGTTGACTCTTAGTTTTTTTCTAAACTGTCTACTGTATAGTTGAGTCAATCTTTCTCTATCTTCATCAGAAAGAGAAGAACCAATCTTTTCCAAGGCAAATGCCCTAATTTTGTCATCTTCTTCTACAGCCTCTTGCCTTTTGACACTCAATGCATTCTTCAAATTCAATATGTGCTAAGCTAGTACAAAATTACAAAATGTCACCATTTACTTCATAATTGCTTCTTCTATTGTTGCCTTATCCATATTATCTGATCCAGATACATTTTGGCAATTTCTTCCAACATTCCATGCTAAAAAATACCATTAAACAATGCATCTAGCCTTAGTAGGCTATGTTTTCTTTTTGGAGGAGTCTTTTCTTTCTTCTTCCCCTTAGCCTTGGGTAATTTTTCCTTTTCCAGACTTTAACTCTTTCCCCCTCACATGAATTTTGAATGCTTGCTTCTACTTCTCAAATTGTTCATTGTTAGTATCAACTATGTCCACTTTTCTTTATTTGCACTTGTCTCTACTTGAGAGACACCAGATTTCCTTTTTCTAATTAATTGAGGTCCTTCTTCTATGTCCTCTTCATCCTCATAGTTGATATATCTTTCTCTTGTATCTTTTTCTTTCCTTATCCTCTGCAGAGGATTCTGTTGTGTTTCAGGGGCACTGGATGTTGCTTTCTTCTTCACACCAACATTAAGCATAGTTTTGGAGACTTTAGGAACTAACATAGAGGGGGTAGAGGTCCTACCTGACCTTCTAATTATAGGAGCACCTTCTGGGGGACTAGATATGCCTTTGGATTTCTCCGCAAGACTCTTTGATATACGCATCATTTCCATAACTTGTGCCTTCATCTTTTCAACATTCTCTTGATCTCCTTTTGCTTTTGCTCCATATGTACTGCACTATATTTTTCTTCATATGTGCCATATCTTCCTTCTTTAGGATCTCTAGGCATGCTCAACATATGTTCTTCTAGACCGATAATCATGTCCTCTACAACCTCATATCCCATTTCAAGAATCCACACTATCCCCAGTTCAACAACTTCCATAATACAACAATCTTTGCTAACGATGAAGATAGTATTATTTTTTTAATTCTCAACAAAACTTTCGGGAATCCTTTCTCTTGCTTGCATGTTTTCTTGAAAAGTTTTAAAGAAACCCCACAAAGAAAACTTCTAATTATCTGCATTACCTAACCTTCTCAAGTGGTCTCTTATTTGTATAGCAACTAGAATATCACTCAACCACACAATGTTCTTTGTACTTGGAACTTCTCTAAGAAAGTAAAATAGTAAGCATTTAATTAGGGTACCATACTGGAAGGGGTACCATGACTCTTTTTTCTTCTAAATATTCTCTAATAACTATTGTCTCAACAATTCACACAAGTCTACATCCATGCCTTTCTTCACCATCTCATAGGTAGTGTTAAAATCGTGGTGGTAGAAACAAAGTTTTCTCTATTTGTGAAAAAAATATTATATCCTATCATCGTAGATGCATACTTTATTGCCAAATCTTCTATATATCCTTTACTATTAGGGCACATTTATCAAATTTGGCACTGGTTAACTTCATTACCACTTCATTCTTTATAGATTTAAGAGCCAGAATTGGTCCAATGGAACATAATTGTATCATAACCCTAATGGATTCCTTGTTGATCATGTGTGGCAGGTATAACTAAATGAATATATCATTATTTTTTCTCAAAACATATCTAACCTATTCATCCACATAACAAAAGATAGGAAAGTTTTTCTACACATCTAGTTTCTTCTTTGTCAAACTTTCATATTCCAGTTTCAATTCAAATTTATCACCAATTAACTTGTCTAATCAAAATTCTCCCAAATTTTTATGAATATACTCATCCAATTTTTCATGAATATAAATCCTCACATCCTTAGTGTGAAATACACCATAAGGAATATGAAAAAACCTGCCTTTTGGATTTGTCACCATGAATTTATTGGGGTGCTTCTTAAACTTAGGTCAAGGATGGTACACAACTTTAACTACTTGAGGTCTAAACATGTTGAACAGCTTATGAAACAAGGGATAAGTAAGAGAATACAAATACCTTTGAATCCTTATTGGTTAGGGTTTCATGCGATACTTTGGAAACACTAAACTTCACCTTTACTCTACTCTTCACTTTTCAAGAATTCGATCACAAATGAACTTTTCATATGTGAAACCACTTATAAACACCTTTTCGATGACCTAAAAAGAATTTATTGTATTGATTTGAAGTTAGGTAAAAAAGATGGCAACTCTAACTATATCATCACAATCACCTTAAATCTCTCCACAAATTTCTGCATCAAGATATTTTTCACCAACTATTTCACCAATAGATCGAGCACATCAAACCACACCTTATATCAACGTGCTGAAGGCATCAACACCATTTCTTTGGCAAGGGATTAAATAGATTTTCTATTAAAACTCCCCTTGAGCCAAAGCTCTTCATCTAGGTTTTAGAGGAAACATCTACACCAAGAGTTAGCACAAACTCATTCTTCACTTTTCTCTCTTCTTTCTTTTTCCAGATCTTACTCAATTCCTTCTTCATCTCAATCGAATCCATATTCTTTATCAAATTAGACTTCTTTTGTGAAATAGAGGGTTTCACATTCTTGCTTATTCAAAACTTTGCTATATGTCTTGGTTTGTTGCATTTGTAACAAGTGACACCTTTTTGAACAAGATCACTTCTAGCCATTCTAGATATGCATTCATTAGCCTTATGCCCAAATCCATTGCTTGCATAACAATAGCCATGAAAAGATTGAAACATCATGGTATTATTATAACCATTCATCATATAATTTCTACATTCACTAGCTTTGGCCAAAATCTATTGCATGTATAGCACTTTCCAGGAAATGATTGAACATTCTGATTCATTCTTCTTAGATACAAACTACAACTTTATGTCCAAAATTAATGTAGGAATAACAATAACCATTGAAAGATGGGTGCCTTTGTGCATTTGATTGTTTGATAGGTGGTCTCTTGAAATCTTTCTTTTGGTTTTGGATCTATTTTCCATTGTTCTTCTTGTCAATATTTGGAGTATGATTTTCCTTTGAAATATCTCCTTTCTCAAACCCTAATTCTTATTTTTCCTTAGAAGCCTTCTGATCTACAATCATCTTATCAAGCATTGTGGAACTCTTTTTAAATTTATCTTATTGAATCCTTGCTTTCTCTAGATCTGATCTCAAAGTTACAATCTCTTGTTTAAGATTTGAACATTCTTTAGATTTATCTTTCAGTTTGGCATTCAGGCAGTCTTAAACACTTTTTCCTTCTTCAACTTGCACTTTTAGATTGGTGATAGTCTCATTTGATTTCTTGAGCTTCTCATTTATTTCTTTGACTCTTTTTCTAGCTTTCTTGAGTTTCTCTCTCAACTTCTTAACACATTCATCTACATCACTAAGATCCTTTTTTAGATCTCTATTCTCAACTTCTGCTTTATCCAAATCATCAAGGGCTAATTTAAGTTCACCTTCCATGTCAACTTCATGATCTTCTTTAGTTTAAACCCTTCAGGGTTTATTTCTTCCAGAGGAATATGATACTTCCTTGTAGCTATGTGTTCAACCTATAAGATCTACTTAGCAATCAAACCAATTGAAGGAACCAAGCTTTGATACCAATTGTTGAACACTCAGAATACTGAGAGGGGGGGTGAATCAATATTCCCTGAAATTCATTAACTTCATCAACTTTAAATATCCATTCAATGCATCATATTAAACTTGTAGTAATAGAAAGGAACATAAAAAGTATGCATCACATCAAAGAACTCAAGAACACTAGATTTTATGTGGAAAACCCAAAAAGGGGAAAACCACAATGAGGATTAGCTCACAATATATTATAAACGATTATAAGATATTATAGAATGACTCATTGCCAAGTGGACTCACTGTCTAGAGAATAGAAGGGATGGCTCACTACTAGGATAGGAAAGAGGGTGGCTCATTGCTAGATATTGAACTGATACAATGCATCTATAATATGCTTGAGATAGTTCCAATTAAGCCCTATAAATTGACTTAACACACTTCATGCTTCACAAATATCATACTCTACTCTATCACATTACATTCGCATCACACCCCCATTTCAAATCAATACATTCACTCTACTACTTCCACACTTCTACAACACCGAAATGATCTTACATTTATATGCATTACATTTGTGAACACTTACAACATTAATTAGTTTGGCCTAAGTAGATGTACAGTGCATCCTCATACCCTGCCGACTCAAGACTCAACCACACATGCCTCGTATCTAATAAACCAAAACATGTGACACATCAAAATAGATCAACATGACCTATAATTATTCTCATAAGTCCAATCCATACATCCTTTAATTTTGCACAACCTCAAACCCTTTAGGTTGCTTGATTTGATTAAGGATCTAGGACAACTACTTACAAAATGCTTAACATCTTATTACAGTTAATTCAAAGCTCAAATGAATAAATGAACATAACATAAATCCTTAAACAAACTTAGCATGATAAGATGATGAAAGAAAGAAAGAGATAAATGAGACAAAAGATCGAACACAATTTGTTAACGAAGTTTGCCAAATGGCTATGTCTCTGGGTCCCTCTCCAATGGAGTGACCGATCCGATTAAGCTCTAAAAATTAGAATTGCAAATGCACTGTAAGACCATCCCCTTTTAGCATGGTGACATAATGCTCCTCCATCATACAAGAATGGCTTCCAAAAGATCTCTAAGGTGGTCCCTCCTTCGCATCACCTAATCAGCTTCTAAGAGCCTACACCCCTCCTTTTATACATAAAATAAGCCTAATAAGGCTTAACCATCAAAATAAATGACTAACCCCCCTTTAACAGTTCACACAATGACTCATTTGTCCCTTGATGCCCTTTGGTGTAAGTGGTTGGAGTGGTTTTTAACCACATATGGATTTTATTAATAATTCGAGCCTGAAATGTTCTTTAAATATAAACCAAACCCTATATATTCTAAATCTTGTTAGTGGTGTATTGGTGCATATGTATTTTAGTACTTGGTGGGTCAGTGGTTCAATCCCCGCCGACCACATTTTACCAAAAAAAAAATTTAAACACATCAAAACAAACCAAACACCAATGTAGATTAGAGGACAAGCTGCGGGCACAGTGGTAAAGACAGTGGCCAGTATGTGTAACAATATTTTGTTAAACTATTCAAACAACCCGTTGTCCACCGATAGAAGAAGGGTGCCACATGGAAAAATGAGGAGGTGCCACATGGCACAACATGATTCGCTCATTTAGTCCAGTCATCACCACCCTGTCAAAGACACACCATCAAACTTGCCACACATGCACGCCATGTCACTTGTACGTACTGTATGACCAACTGCCACATGTCAACCACTAATTAGACCACCTCAGCATCTGTACTATACGACCTGCTGAGTCACTATGCTAATGTCATGTTGAGATCATCAGTCATACCTCTGGTCCACCCTAGTCAACTACAACTTCGACTCACGATATCTCGGGCATACGAACTTGGAATTTGATGAAACGAACATCATTGGGTTCATGTCGCCGAACTCTTCGATTTGACACCATTTTCAATGAATTTTGAGATGACCATTTTTTTCACTCTTCTGACGGCCTCAGGTACCAGCTTGATCGAAGTTTGACCGGCCATAACTTGAGCATATGGGCTCCTTTCGACTCCATTCAAGTTGTGTTGGAATCAAGATTTTGAGCTCTTTTTGATGGTGTTGAGTTCTAGAGTGTTGGGGACACTTTAATTTTCAGTGAAAAATATCCCCTAGATCATTGGCACCGCTGGTGAAACAATGGAATGAACCAACTGTTCATTCACAACTTGACATGATGACTTAAAAAATACTTGCCACTTTGAGCATACACAATTCTCACACTTGTAAACACATCCTCAAAAGCGCATAGCATAACAATCATCTGTAGTGGAATGCAAAGCATTCCAATCAGGTACTCTATCACTATAACTCGATCATATCTAATTGATACAATGTCAAGGCTAAATTCAACTATAGAGGACTTCAAGGCTTGAAAATTTGGATTTAAATTCCTCTAACATACACCAAAATTACCTTGGAACCACATAACTAGATTGTTAATGGTAGAGCAATGCAGACCACAAAATAGGTTCTTTGAACACTAAAAGTTCTACATTATGGACTCATCTAATTTATCCAACACATTTGATCTACTTTGAACCAACACTTCTTCAACTATGGAATGAGTTGACATCACTAACGTTCACCATATTCAATCATGCTTATGAAACATTAGCTAGACATCATGCTTATCATAACATCAACCGCCATACATCTGCCAATCTTCTTAATGAAAAACCAAACTTTCAACAATCAGTTATACTTTTACCCAAGATGTGTATAAGTGTGGATCCTTACATGCATTTCAAATTCACCTCTCATTCATAGAAGGCATGCATGTTGATAGTTTGTAAATATATCAATTTGATATATAGTAATTCACCTTTGATTCCTATTGTATAAGTTGAATTTTGATAATCAAACAAGGATATTATGTTTTCATCTTCATCTATATGTTGTATCACTATTTTAGTGTGTGATTATTACTATGTTGATAAGTTTGATAGGCCTTGAATGGATTCTCAAACCTTGACTTGCATGACATGGCCTCATCCACTAAAACTCAAATCTATCCTTTTGGGCATTGATGCCGACTCTTTCATTAAAATTACAACTTTTCCTTATTGGCCCACACTAAATATTCCAAATTAACAACCACAACCATGTACTATAGTATATCTCCTATATCAATTTTAGAAAAAATGTAAGAATCATGAGAAGGAATTGTATAGAGAAATATAAAATTCAAGAGAATCTAATAACAAGAAATCTATATTTAGACATTACAACAATTCACTAGTCACATTAGATTTGCATTTGCATAGAGTTCTTAGTGTGCATGAGAAACTTCATCCTTTATCAAGGGCTTAACTGCCATGGAGAAAAGCCACTTGAATATTTCCTTTATCATAAAGCAAGTCCTATTGTGCTTCTAAAAATGATCAAAACAAATGAGAACAAGTTTTTGAAGGTTGTTACAATAGAGGGCTCAACTACATGATGTAAGCTAGTTCATATTAACAAAACCCTTTACATAGGGTTGTCACGTCATCCTAATTAAAGATATACACTTGAATTCTTTTGTTGAACCATTCCAACCTAGTTATAACAACCATCAACCCCTATCAAATAAAATAAAATAAACACATGATCTTAATCCAATTACTTTAGTCACTATCATCATTTTCTAAACCTATTCTAAACCTAACATGCTTTTGATTAACTTTAATTATTTAATTAGATCAACATAAATATAGAAGAATATTTTCTAACCCCACGCCTATATATAGATCCATAATATACTTGGGATCTTTTTTTCCAAAACTACCTTGTTACTTACCATGGTAGTCTTGAAAATATTAAGCACGTGAAATTCAAGGTGATCGTCAAATTCAAAGCATGGACTGCAATTCACGAAGAGATAATCGTATCCTGGAGGCATCAATGAGTATCATTCCACGCTCTGATCTCATAATAAGCCAGACGATTCTATTTTTCGCCCCTTCCCCTCTTATACAATTATTCCACAACGCTGCAACCGACACCAGCATAACGACAACGCAGGCGGCATTGTTCCAAAACCATGTTCTTATAAATTTCTTCTGCACCGTTGTTTTATTTCCGCTTCCCACACAAAACAAAGAGAAGAGAAGTGAAAATGGAGGACGAAGAAGACACAGTAGCGGTCGTCGCAGGGCGATACTTCTGCGCTCCGTACCCCATCGAATTAACACTGGAGAAGAAAGGGAAAGATTTCACCATAACAGATTCCAATGGAAATATCGTCCTCACAGTGGCAGCTTTCCATTCCAAGCGCCTTCTCCAAGACCCCAGGGGAAATGTTCTCCTAACAATGAGAAAAAAGGTGCGAGAAAAATTTATCAGCATTACTTAATCAATTCGTTTAGAGACTAATTAGGGCAATATTGCAGAAGCTTTCGATGCATAAGCGATGGGAGGCGTATAAGGGCCAGAGCTCCACTCACAAGAAGCTTGTCTTCACTGCCAAAAAATCTTCCATGTTTCAGCTCAAGACGGCACTAGACGTGTTCCTGGTGAGTAATTGGGATGAAAAGAGTTGCGATTTCCGCGTAAAGGGTAGCTATTTACAGCGCGAGTGTACAATTTATCGAGGCGAGCGTGTGGTTGCAGAGGTAATGGAAACTGCTAATTAAGTAGGAATCTGTATAAAACAGTGATTTTTGTAACAAATTAGGGTTTTTTTTTTCTGATTGCTGTTGTTGTATGGATCAGATGAAGCGGAAATATTCGACGACAAATGTGTTGCTGGAGAAGGATACGTTTGTGGTGGTGGTGGAGCCCGGAATCGATTGTGCCTTCATTGTTTCTCTTGTAATTATTCTGGATCGAATCACAAGGAATTCTCAGGGATGATGACAATTAATTTTTTTATTTTTATCAGAGAGTTTTGCAAGTGACATCGTTGATATTTTTGCTTTTTTTTTCAAGGCGATAAGACTCTTTAAAAGTTTCTGTGTTATTGCAAATAGTTTACCGCTTGACCGAATTATTTGGTAATTTGATATTTCTTTTAAAATATATTTTTATTGGCATAGTGTGTGCAAAATTAAATTAAAGGGCTTGGCTTTATATTAGCGGTGTGACTTATCTCGTATAATCACTTTCAATTATTAATTGTTTATTTCAGGATTAATATTACTTTTTAAAGGATTAAAAATGTTAGTAATTGTTGCGTAAAGATATTTTTATGTTGAAAATATAAGAATAAATTATAAAGTTTCGACAGAAGAATAATTTCTATAATTTTTATTATTTTTAATTTGTATGAAAAGATCATATATTTTATATCTATTTTAGTTTAGTTTTGAGATATATCATTATGATAATTTAATTTGGATTATTTTTGTGTGCGGATTGAAATAATTTTGAAAATAGTTGTTCATCTATTCATTTTAGTCTCTATTTATTTGTACAATTTTTTTATCTTTCAAATGTTTCATATCTTAGATACAAGCATAGAATAGATTCTATCTCTTAGAGGAAATTGTGCATGTGATTGAATCCTCTAATTGAATTCATTTTCTATTATTTATAAAATGACTTTATCTCAAAAAATATATTCTTTCCCATTGAATTGAATGTCATAAATTCAAACTAAGTGTCTAAGTTATCATATGCAGAGACAAGCTCTAGTTCAATTGTGATATACATTGAAAGAAAGGATATCATTAATAAAGAGAAAATAATCATAACCATTATTGATAACTAGGTTGCATCAAAATTTACATGATTAGATGTTATATCAATCTTTCATGCTAGGAATTTTGTATCCTATCAAAATAACAACATGATCATTCATCCAATAGCCTCTAGGAAACATGACCTTTTTTCAATACTTCCTTTCTACATCTCCTTCTTGTAGCCCAATTTTGAAATTCACCATTCTTTGGTTGCAACACTAACCAATTCTAGCACTCATAATGGTTTTGGGTGAGGAACAATTGCACTCACAAAATTTAAATTTATCTAATTGATACCCACAACATTCATTCCTAGTAGCTTCCATCCTTTACAACACATAGAGAAAAGTTCCACCTAACCAAAGGAAAATAGTGTAGAACTTTGTAATGGAATTTTTTGATTTGGTACCCTCACGAGCTACAAAGTCCAACCCCTAGGAGAGGAATTCAAAGTGGTAGATTTGGATAGTAGACATCTCTCCACATTTTTTGGGAGAAATCACAATTGTGGACTAGGTAATTTTCTATAAATATGGGCTTGGATGCCTCTTGATAGATTTTTTTTTTGTAAGTATAAGCTATTGAGGCTTATGAATAAAAATATAAATATTTCTCAATATTTGTATTAAAATAGAAGAAATTATGTGTATGTTTTGAGTGTCAATTATATTACATTATATGTAGATGCTCAATACTTTGGGAAGCCTTAATGTATGAGATTGTTACTCTAAATGTTTTGGGGGCTACCTAGTCCTCTCTTTCTCTCTCCTACTTGAGGGTCTTATTATCTTTGGGACACAATTCAATGTACACATGGGAACATCATCCATATTCATCTAGTAGACACACATTTTCTTCCAACCAAGCTACACTTAAGAGGGTGTTTGTTTAGGTTTTTTATTTTCATTATTAAAGTTAATTATATTTTTCCTACACATTTTTTTATATTTATTAGATTTTTAGGAGTCATTTATAAAGGTAGGTGACATCTTCCATGAGTGTAACTCCCACCAATTTTTGTTGAGTCACTTCTCATTTATTGGTTGTATTTATGTCCTATCTTATCGATATGCAATCCGCTCACATTGTATGCATTATTCATGTATTGTGATATGTTGATCCTTTTCTTGTCTTGCAATCTTGTTCTTGTATCTCATTCTTTAAAATTTTCCCTATTCAACTAATTTGATTATAAAATCATTTGTTCAATAGAGTTTGAGTGTCCATTCTACACTATATTTGGGTTATCATTACTTTTTATTATTCTCATAGTTATATATTGAATTGAATTCATAGCTTGGTTTATACTTCTTATTGGATGGGTGGTTCACCTTCCTTCATTGCATTTTTTTATTCTTGCACTCATCTAGCTTTATTTTCTTTAATTCTCACTTTGATGCATTCTATGTATTATCTCTCTTGATTAATGGGAATAGCATTATTTATCCTATTGTTTAGTCTTGATTAACATTGTGGTTATCATTATAGGATTAGGTCTTGGTTGATTTTTTTTACATAATATAATATAATACTAGAGCTATGATTCCCTAACTTCCATCTTTTCTATAATTATGAGAGATTGTGGTTTTCATGATCTTTTTGAGGTGATTTAATTTTGGATATTCATGCAAAATTTCTAGTTACACCATTAAGTTTTAAAGGCTTGATAAAGTTGATCTAGGTTTTCATTTTACACAATTCTAATTTCAAGAAGCTAAACTATGACCATATTTTTAAAAAGTAGGATCTTTTGAGTTTGGAGGAAAAATAACCTTATCGACTCTGCAACATTGGTTAGCATGCACGAGGGTTTGTATGCTTGGTGTACTTCCGTGGGACCTACGTGGGGCAAGCTAAGCCCTCCCCCATGAGGTAAGTTGCTCGATAAGACCTCTTGCACACTTGACATTTACTCTTCATTTATGCCCCTTGAATGTGTCGTATCAAGGTTGGAAAATAGGTTGTTTATCACCTTGTCTATTTGTGTATGAGTGATCCCACAATAGTGGTTTACAATTTTTGGCCAAACTGGACACTAAAATTATTATTTTTAACTAAATCTTCACATTTGGGCACCTATAGCGGCTAAATCGTGAGGAATTTGAAGATGATGCAAACTAGAGTCTCGTCACATTTTGTCTGTAGATTCTAAAAGTATATTTTTCAAATTTTTTAGAATCAAATTGTACTTCTTTTTATATCTACCACTAAAACTGGTTTTTTCAGAAAATAACATTTTAAAAAAGTGATGCACATCATATAACGCATAACTTTTTTCCATGAAGGATAAAATTCTAATTCTTTCAAATTTAGATTTGTAACTCTGATTTCTAGTGATTCCACTTGGTTAGATAGTTTTTTATTGAATATTTTTTCTTTAATCAAGTTTTGAAGTGAAACCAATTACAATTTAAACATAGCGTGACCATATAACATGTAACTTTTTTTGAATATATCGAAATTCAATTTTTTATTGTTGGATCAAGGACTTCAATATTTGGTGCACTCATATTTTTCAAAATTTTGTTTTGATAATTTTCTATTTTTCCACATGTACAGAACAAAGACCTTCATTTTCAATGAAAAACCTATGTTTAATAAAACTAAAAAAAAATACATAATAAAACAAAAACATATTAAAATTATATTCGTTGGATAGCTTGTTCCGAGGACTACTTGATTCCAGTTGGGTTTGTGAAGACTCCTCCATTTTCATCCTCAAACTGAGTTTTGAAGCGTAAAATATTAGGTTTTTTGTGTTTCAGGGGGAGAATGAGGAATAAGGGGGGTTTGTACGAACCTCTAGGGGTTCGACCGAACCCCTAGGGGTTCACTCAAACCTTGGTTTGATCAAACCACCCTCAATATGCATTTCCTTTTGTTATTTTGGGCGGGAAATGTGGGCCTAGTAATTAATGGGTTTGCTTGAACCCTAGTTCGGGTGAACCCCTTTTGGGTTATGTCAAACTTGTAGGTTCATTCGAACCCCTAAAACCAATTTTTTTTCCATGGGGTCATTTTTTCTCAGTTTTCCTTCCTTCATCAAATTGTAAACCACTATTGTGGCTTCATCCATACCTTCCTTTCATTTCGTTCTGTGCAATTTTTTCCTTGGCTTTATGACGTCTCTAGTTTCTTCTAGCATTTATGGATGGGGGTAGGGACTCCCTTGTCCTCGATGCTAGTGGGGGTAGCAATTGTGATAACCGATCCTTTGATGCTAAATCATTCAAAGATGTAGTCATCAAGCATAGGATGGCTATCCCTAAATCTGCCAAGTTTATGGTTCATGTTGGGAAAGAGTCTAGTGGGGATATGGGTGATGGTGGAGAAAAAGGTAAGCACCCTTCTTTTAAGCCTAATGCTTTGAAGGGGTGTTGTCATAATAGTGGTTTACAATTCCTGAGAGGAACGAATTTTAGCTGAAATCACATATTTTTACAAAATATAATGATTTAAGCCTTAAAAAGTTCCATTTTAAGGATTCCAATTGAAGAGGGTTTGATCAAATCACCTTAGATCAAACCCCCTTGGATAGAACCTCAATAGTTTTAAACCATACCTATAAATGTGTCTCTTTTACACCTATCAAAATGCTGATAAAAAATCACTTTTGATTTAGATTTTGGGAGATCAAATTAATTCATTTAAAATTTATTTCAAATGATTATGGTATTCCTCGGAACAAGCTATCCAATGAATATAATTTTAATATGTTTTGGTTTTGTTATGTATTTATTTTTAAGTTTTATTAAACATAGGTTTTTCATCTAAAAATGAATTTCTTTGTTCTTCACATGTGGAAAAATAGAAGATTATCAAAAAAAATTTGAAAAATATGATTGCACCAGATATTGAAGTCCTTGATCCAAGAAAAAATAAAATAAAAATTTTGACATATACAAAAAAATATATCGCATTATAGCCAATCCGTGTCCGAATTGTAATTGTTTGACTTTGAAACTTGATTAAGGAAAAAAAATTCAATAAAAACTATCTAACCAAGTGGAAGCACTAGATATTAGAGTTAAAAATATAAATTTGAAAGAATTAGAATTTTATCCTTCATGGAAAAAGTTATGCTATAATTGTGTGTCACTTTTTAAAATGTTGTTTTCTGAAAAAATCTATTTTCGTGGGAGATGGAAAAAGAAGTGTAATTTGATTCCAAAAATTTTGAAAAAAATATTTTTAGAATCTACAGACAAAATTTGATGAGACTCTAGTTTGCACCATCTTCAAATTCCTCACAGTTTAGCCGCTATAGGTGCCCGAATGTGAAGATTTAGTTAAAAATAATAATTTCAGTGTCCAGTTTGGCCAAAAATTGTAAACCACTATTATGGGATCACCCGAAGCTTACTTAAAATGTGGAAATGAAAAAAAGTTATTAATAGTGAAAGATCAAGTCTAAAAGACACGACTATTTTTATGGAAGTTGTGGATGTAAATAAAATTCTTGCTAGAAATTTTTTGGACAACTAGATTGCTAGTGTTTGGGCTAAAAAATTTGGAATCCAAATTAGTT
The DNA here is from genome assembly GCA_007258455.2 of Sequoia sempervirens. Lineage (NCBI taxonomy): Eukaryota > Viridiplantae > Streptophyta > Pinopsida > Cupressales > Cupressaceae > Sequoia > Sequoia sempervirens. The sequence goes on from VDFB02000015.1 coordinate 261,516,449, forward strand.
TTTGTAGAATGTTGCAAAAAGGCTTGTTTGTTTTATTTTTGAAATGTCATTCAATGCAAGAAATAGCACTCCAAGTCCTACTAGAATGTAGGTGGCTACGTTTTTAGGGTCATGCCATGGTTTTCCTAGGCTATTGTAGATGAGGTCTTGGCCTTGTCTATCATGTAGTGGGTGGTGGTTAATAGAATAAGTATGATTATCATGATCATTTATGATTTCATTCCCGTGTCCCATAATGTCTTCCAAAATAGGATAGGTAGTGGAAGGAACATAAAGAGGGTTGTTATAGACCTTAAATATTTTATCATCTAGCACCAACCTATCATCCTCACTTTCAATTGCATCCTCTTTCACTAAAACATTCTCACAAGAAAAAGATGAATGGAAACTAGGTAAGGTGATGTTTAGAAATGTGTCTATGATCTCATTCTCTTGTGCTATAATATCTTCCCTAGGAGGAGGAGGAGGAGAAGGATAAGCAAGACTTTCACGATTCTCAACAATTGCATCTTCTTTCACCAATATCCCTTTGTCACTAAAAGGAGAGGTATCGGGAGAAGAAAAATTATGATCAACATGGTTATCTATGCTTGTACCGTCTTCTATCACATCATCACCACAAATAGGAGAGATAGGGAGGGGCGTAGATTTAAGGAAAGCATCAACATTTTCACTTTCTTGCACTAAAAGACTCTCATAACTAGGAAATGTATTGAAAGAATGACTAACGTGCTTATTGACTAACTTTTTCTTTGCAAACTTGGAAAAGATAGGTACCAAAATTTGTGAAAAGAAATCTATGCAATCTTAAAATGGAAAGAGACTTAAAATACAATGCAAAGATCTAGAATGAAATGTGTAAATGCAATTTTTAGATTTCAAACAAGGTAATTTACTAATTACACTATGCAACAATCTGAAAATGAAATGTTGTAAATGCAAATTTGGAATTAAGAAATTCATGAAATAATCCGATTTAAGCTAGATTTAGTGAAATGCATGTAACAAAACTCATCCAACTAAAACAGATAACTAATGCCAACAAACAGAAGTGCAAAAACAAGGTTTTCAATGTTGTAAAAGATAGTTTTAGGGCTGATCTAGGACTAATTCGCCCAGAGGGGCATATGAGTCCTAGTTAGGGTTTTTAGGGGTTCAAATGTTCGAAAATGCACAACAAAAAAATCCTAGAAAGTAGGAAAAACAACTTGTATTGGAACTAAATCACCCAGAAGGGCGTATGAGTCCTAGATTAGGGTTTTTGCACTATTTTCAACAAATTTTATGTGAATGTTATGTTTTCTGGTTAGGGTAATGTCTAGGCTAAGTGAAAATGCAAATTTTAGATGAAATACAATGATGCAAGATAGAAAAATGCAACTTATATGCACTTTCACTAATGCAAGATTTAGAAATCCTAGATGCCACTTAACTAATACAAAACCCTAATGCAAAGTCAATGCAAGCTAGATCTAGGATGATGATGCAATCCAAATTAGAAAAGAGGTGTTCACGTTAGGTTCAACAAAATGTAGCAACAAAAATAGTACACCCCACCTTTGAGGAATGGAGCACAAGGGTAGGGTTCCTATTTCACACTTGTTACACTCAAGGAAACCATAGAGATCTCAATCCGAAGATAGAAAAGGGGAAATAAAATCTTGTAATAAGGTATCCTAAGGTTTGATTAAAGACAATAAGAGGGTTCACCACCAAGCTAGGGCTTAGAAAGACAAGAAATGTAAATGACATGCAAAACCTAACTGATGACCTCGAGAATGAAACTAAAATACAAAATGACAAACTGAGAATGAATAGAGGTGCACCTAGAAGAAGGATGAGGCCAAAATAAGCTCCAAAACCATGAAAAATTATTGTTTAATTCCCACTAGGACTCATACACCAGTCTGGGCGATTTAGTCCTAGACTTGGGTTTTTGCCAAAACTAGAATCTAATAGTGTATGATCTGAAGCAACCGAAATATGGAAAATATGCTATATTGGGACTCATACGCCACAAGTGGCATATTGGTTCCACTCTGATTTTTTGGAGGGTCAGGATCTAAATAGGGTCTCCAATCTCCGCTCTTCCTTCCACACTTTGTTTTCGGATCTGAAACCTTGATTTGCAACCTATAGGTGACTTTTTGTGAAGATGACAACCTTGTGACCACTTGATGAATTTCTTCAACCTTGTAACCTAATCTTCCAAGATCCTTCAAGCTCCAAGACACCTAAATCTACATCACACATGTAGAGAGAAAAAAACTTGTTGATTGTTAGGATATAGGGGTTTTCCTTCATCAAACACCTTTTAGGTAATCAAACCAAATGATGAGATAATGAAATAAGGACATGAAACATGAAACATGAACAATGATACCTTCAATGATGCCTTGTAAATTTACAATCTAACATGAAGTGACCATGAAGAATTTATATCTAGATCTTGAAATAAGTGTAGAACAATGCTTGATCTTGGATCTTGAATGCTACATCACAACACTAGCTCAACAACATGCTTGATGCTTGATGATCTTCACATGATGATGGATCTTGAAGTGCTACAACAAATGATGAAGAAATTTTTCCTTAAATACCTTAGAAATGATCTTGAATGCTTTTGTGATGTCTTGTAAACTCTTGTAATCATAAAATTTCTATTAGGGATGCTCTCTTAAAAGTCTTAGGTGAAAATGAGTGAAATAACCTTGTATTTATACTTATTTATGCCAAATTTCTCAAAATTACAACACTACAAGCCGACATCAGATCTAGGAGGGTAAAATCCCACCAAAAAATTGAATTAAATTTGATTTTGGGCCACTTGGGACTCATATTCCACAAGTGGTGTATGAGTCCCATTAGGCTTAACTATGGGACACATTTTTCAAAAATTCTTAGAATGATGTGAAATTCAAATTGGGGCCCTAAAACCTAGGTGGAACTGATACACCCAAAGTGGTGTATGAGTCCTAGATCACTAAATTTGGGCCACACAACCTAAAAAGACATGAATTATGATTGGATGTTGGTTTAAGTCAGGATTATTTTCAGAAAAATGTATTTAATAAGGCTTGTGGATGGGTAAAAGTAGAAAGTTGTGTCACACTTTTATAAAGGAAACAACTAACATTGATCTAACTTTTAAACTTGAATCACTAGAAAGTGGCATAGATGTTTTGAATTTTGAAATGATGTAAACTAATAAAATGTGTATTTTTTAGTATATTTTATGTTTGTATTTTTTTGACAAAATTAAAAAATTATTTGAATATATTTTTTTATAAATTAACACTATAATTTAGTTGTTGATAAAATGATGAAAAAAGATGGTCCACTCGACGTCAAGCTTTATATAGTAAATTTTATTTTTTTTTCCTTCAATTTTTTGTATATATTTATAATTTGAAACTTTAGGGCATGGATATTTTGTTTTACAATTTTAATAAATATATATTCTTAAAAAAATATTTAAATGTGCGTTTATTTAAACATGACTGTTTCCACTCGATGCCAACTTTTATATTGAATATTTATCTAAAATAGAAAACAAATTATACCATCTTAATCAAGATTCTTTTATCTAGGGCATCATATTTTTTTTAATAAGTTTTAGTAATTTTCTTGACATGACAATCAACCTAATATTTTTGTGCTAATAACCTACTTTTAGTAAAAAATAAAAAATAAAATATAAATAATAATTGAACTATTAAAATAAATATATATTTGAAACTACACTTATGGATCTACAAAAGAGTATTTTTACATTTTTAAAAATATATTATTTATATGAGTAGGAGTTGTTGAAACTTTAATTTTTTTAGTAAATTGGCCTCAAAGTAGTGCTACATATACATTTAGCCAACAATTTGAGTTGGAAAAGTTGTGGACATATTTAACTTATCTATAATGAATCTTAATAAATCATATGTTTGACCAAAATTGATTTTTAGTTATAAATACTCAAATTCACTGGTGCTAATAAGTTGGCCAAAAGTGTGACACAACTTTGTACTTTTACCCGGATGCAAAATAGGGCCAATTAAGGCATAGATAAGCCCAATTAGTAATGAAAACCCTAGATTAGTGTGAAAGTGTGGTACAACACTTTACAACACCCTAAATAAGGAATAATTAAGTTCATTTAGTTTACAAGGGCCCAAAACTTAATGTGAAGGTGCAAATAAATACACTTTACAACATCAAATTAAGGCAAAATTAGGTCAATTTAGCTTAAAAGGGCCCTAAATCCAATGTGAATGTGTAAAACACATTACAACACTAGATCATGGTGACATTAGGTCCATTTTAATGCCAATAATTCCAAAATTAAGTGAGAAATTATACCTTCTCCAAGAAGGGCGTACAATTTCCATCATTAAATATTGTAACAATCGAGTCATTTTTAGCTTCCATGTACGATAATTGTGTGGAGTGAGTTGTTCAATTTTCCTTAGATTTGCCATGAACACCAAAAGAAAGAATACAAAGTGGCACTTAAATTGTACCTTTCAACCCCCAAAAAAAATGTATTAAAATTGATTTGGCAACCCCCCAACAAATTACAATGAAGAAATTTTTCAATTTGTACAAGTGACAAGCTCAAATCGACTGTTTATAACACATGGTGATTTTTACAATTTTTAGAAAAAAGAGCTTTCTAGAACTAAAAATAGAGGTTATAAACAAATTCCTTACAATTTTTTGAGCAATTTCAATTTTTTTTTCTAAATTTTGACTTCATATGCAAAAGTTATGCCAATTACAAGCAATAAATGCACCTGTACCTTTGGGCTGAAAAAAATGGCAAAAAATTGTAAAATTAGAAAAAACCACCTACATCACTACGAAGTTAGTTGAACAATCTTTTTGACAATATCTCATTTTTAAAATTTTGATGCTGTGGCGAAAAGTTATGCAAAATTAAAAAAAATCCCTAGAAAAGGGACTTTTAACACTAATCAAGGGAAAAATTGAATACTAACAGGGTGCAAAAAAATAGCCCCTATGGGCTAGTAGGAGGTCACCAATGTGATTGCGAGCATTGGAGTTTGAAAAAAATACTTGCCACCAGGCGAGTGGTGGGTTGGTGGCATGTGAGTGGTGGAGGCCCTGAGAACCAGAGGGTGCCACTTGAGCGTTAGCACTTGAGCGCTAGTCTTCACGCGATCGAGGGCGAGGATAAGGGGGCTCGAAGGGAGTCGATAATAGTTAGTTGCTGACGGGAGGTGGGAGATAGCTAGTGATAGAAAAGGAAAGGTCATCAAGGACTCCAAAAATGCTAAAAATTTGTAGTGGAATGGATGAGTGGGCCGACAGTCAGCCAGTATGGCCTTGTCCAATAAATGCATGCAAATTTTTTTTTCATTTGTAGAGAAAAATAAATCCGCAAAATATTTTAATAAAGCCCACAAATTTTTATAATGGCCCAATAAATATTAAAAACTATTTTGGACGATGAAATTGTTTTATAAAGGTTGAAATATTAAAAACACAAAAAAATATTTTAATAATATTTTCTGCAAATAAATCAAAATTTTTGCTCAAGGGTGCGTACGGCCTACCCGGGCAAATTTTTTTTCCTCAAAAACAAATTTCACCAAATAAGGGCAAATTATATATCAAAATTCTTGCAAATAGCCACCCGAATGCAATGTCAAGGTTATTTTTTGCCAAAAAAGCTCTTGTAAAAACTGCTCACCAAATATGAGCTTCAAACCCTTGTTTGCCAAAGTTGCAAATGGTGACCAAATTGAGTGAAACAAAAGCCAAATTTGACTTTCTCGAGCCTCTTGGATGCAATGGGAGAACCAAAAATATTTCCACTATAGCCAAAAGTGATGCAATCACTAGATCTCACCAAAATGCATACATGCAATATAGGATTAATTCTTTTTTGCAAACTCTTTTTGATTCTCAAGATCGTATTGAAATGCAAGAGAAGAGCATACCGAGAATTTGCAAGATCATACAATAAACTCAAATCACAATAGAAAAATTGATGGTAGAAACTCTTTAATGAAAAAATGGAAGGGGCTTGCAAGATTCAAAGCTTTGATACCATGTTGAAGTGAGCAACCAAGATCTTCAATTTGCAACACCAAATAACCTCCACAAGAAATAGAGAAAAACAACAATGAAAGATTCTATTCCACCAAAAAAGAATTTTAATATGATACGATATGCAATACAATACAATGAAAAATATGCTACAGATGCCTTGCTTATAAAGGTAAGGATGAGAGATAGGATAAGACAAGATCATAACAAGTGTCTTAATCCTATCACATGAGACAACTAACTCATAACTACCTAGGAAAATGTAAAGTCTAGATAAAACAGCTATGACTTGTCTAGATAAGACAACTATGACTTATCTAGATAAGATAACTATGACTTGTCTAGATAAGACAACTAATATCCTAAGTAAAATTAACACGTAAACTAAGTCCCCAAAGTCCCTAGTAAAGGAATTAACTAGGTAAGAGAATTATTCACACCAGTAGTAATATGGTGGCCAATGGGCCTCAAGACTCTTGGGTCAGACCCCCCATGGTCAGCCTATCCTCACAGCCGTTGAAAAAGGTCTCCAATGGGAATCTCTCCTTAGGGTTGTCTTTGAATGTTGAGTCCAAAATTCCTTTAGAGGTGCTCTCTTGAGATTGTAGTGGCTCTGGTAAAATTCTAGAAGGTACTGTGGCTGCTCCCCTTGTCAAAGCTTTAGCACCCTTATCCCACAAAGTTGGTAATACTGGGAAGAAGGTGTTATTTTAGAAGCTAAATTCTCATCAATTTTTGTTGTGTGACCTCCAAAAAAGAATTAAGGATCAATACTTGGATGAAAAATAATCTAACAACCTTTGTGGCAAAAAAGAATCTGAGCTCCAATTTAAGATAGAAGGTGGCAAATCAAATTTGACTAAGACCACCCTAGTTAATGCACAAAATGGTGATACTACCTCAATTAGGGAGGTTAAGACCCCCTCTCTAAGGGAAGACTACGTTTTCTACTAAGGTAGCCCAAGCTGAGGTTTTCCTAACAATTTTTTATTCCATCCAAGATGGCAACTTAACAGACGTAGCCTCAAAGGAGGATTATACATTGGATGAAATTTTGGATGAGAACTTTGATAATGGTAGACTTTCCTAATTAGAAGAGGGTCTCTTAAAATCCTCCAATCGACCTAGTACCACCATTTTGGTGCATTTCCCTAATGAGGATAAAAATGAAAAATTCTATTCTCAAAGTCTAATTCAAGATAATCCAAATCTAGAATCTTCCACACCAAATTATGTGGCAATTATTGTGGAGGAGGAAGGTAACAGTAACAAGCTAAAATTGGAAGAGATTAATAATGAAAAACAATATACAAAGGAAAATAATGTCAAAGAAATCCTGTATCTAGAAATAACATGGAATAGAATGAGAATTGAAGAACTAATAACATTGAGAATATCACCGAAAGGAAACTTACAAAGACTCGTAAGCCCCGCCCCAGAATTGGAAGGCTGAGGAAAAATTGGAAATCAATTTCCATTATTAAAAATGTTTAGATATCAAAAAAAGAGAGGAAGAAAATAGTGATTTAGTCACCTACAACAAAAAGGTTGGAAAGTAAGGTTAGGCTCCCCAAATGCTTTGAGCACTTCAAGAGTGACCAAGATGTCTCTTCAATGATTGTTGAGAATGAATTTTAACTATATATCATGGAACATTAGGGGAATAGAATCCCCTAACAAGAAATACATCATAAGAATGTTTTTGAACTTGAAAAAGTAGGACATTGTCCTCCTTCAAGAAATTAAGGTTACCGGTTTTACCTTGGATATGAAGTTGAGATCCATTTGGAAAGAATCATCTTATTTCACCACCAAACATGAAAGAGGGAGGGGAGGTGCAACTATTCTCATTTCCAACAAATGGGATCAATGGTACCTCCCCCTACAATAGGGCAATATGGATTACCTAGGAAAAGGATGGAACTAAGGTAGGAGTATGCCCTATCTATGCCCCTAATGACCATAGGGATAGGACCACACTCCGTAGTGGCTCTATAATTTTCCAGAGGTTCCTTGGATTGTGGGGGGTGATTTCAATATGGTGGAGCACTTGGAGGAAAAAAAAATGGGGGAATTGACATGGCCTAGAAAAGCAGTGAAAAGTATTTCTGGTTGGAACTAAAAGCCAAGCTTAACTTAGTGGACCCTCTAGAAAATGAAAAGAAGGACCACAAGGGGATTTGGTTCACTTGACCACGTGTAATGCACAAAAGGGTGGTAGGACGATATATTGTAGATTGGAATTTTTTTTATGCGAATAATGATTTCTTTAGTTTCATACCAAGCAAAGAATGGCTCAAAGTCAATGTTTACCCCTTTACTTTATTTGATCACCATCCCATAAAACCCACACTGATGGCCAATAAATGCCTGCATAAAGAAAATATAAAGAAGGATGGATTCATCTTGAACTCCTAACTACTAAAGGATAGTGACTTTAGAGATGCTATTTCCTCTGTGAGAGACAAATAAGTGGTTGCTAAAGGAATTAAAGGCCATAGACAGATGGAATAAAAATATGGAAACATGGAGAAAGTTGTTCTAGACTATTGGGAAAAAAGAAAGCCATTGATAGGAGGGAAGATAATGACCTCCAAGGATGCTTTTTCTTGGCTAAGTCCAAGGTCCAATTAAATCCTAAAGATGAGAGGTTAAGTGAAGAACTTGTAGCTACTAAAAACAATTTGAGAAGGTTCCAAACCCACAAGATCCAAGGTTTAAAGGTTTAGGCTAAGCTAAACTAGTTAAACTATAGGGACAAAGGCTCAACGTTCTTTTTCAACTACATTAAGGAGAAAAATATTAAGGAATAGGTTGGGAAAATTTGGGAAGGTGAAAAGATTTTCACTACCCAAGAGGATGTGCTTAGGTAGTTCCATGCTTTCTTCAAGAACCTATTCACTTTAGAGGGGGTGTTGAAGAGAACCTTAGAGCTAGAGGTTTTATTAAAAGCATTATTCCAAATAAAATAAATGAAAGTGACTAAAAAAAACTCTCCACAAGTATAACTAAGGAGGAAATCAGGAGTGTCATACACTCTATGAGTAATGAAAAGTCTTAGGGAAATATGGACTGATTGTTGAATTCTACAAAACCTTTGAGGAGTGGATCTGTGATGATTTACTCCAAGTTTACTTGGAAGCCTTGGAAAGTGGATCCCTAGGTAGAAACACCAATAAAGGCATTATGAAGATTCTTCATAAAGGGGGTGATAAAAAACTGATCAACAATTGGATGCCAATAACCCTTGTGAATGTGTCTTATAATATTCTAGCCAAGGTTATAGCTCTAAGGATGCTTAATATTCTACTGAAGTTTATTAATAGCACACAAACTAGATTAATCAAGGGGAGATATATTCTAGAAAATATTATCACAAGTTGGGAGGCAATGGAATGGTCAAGATACTCCAAGAAAATTCCATGATGCTCCTACTTGACTTTGAGAAAGCCTATGATAGAGTGGAGTGGCCCTTTATAATGAAAAAATTGAAAGCCTTTGGGTTTCCTAAGGCCTTCACTAACATGGTCAACACTCTACTCAGGGATGTTGTTGCTCTAGTGGATGTTAATGGCCTATTTATGAAGATATTGATCTAGAGAGGTCCATTAGGAAAGGAAACCCCCTTGTAGCTGTGCTCTTTGTTATTTCTTCTGATGCCCTCAATTATTTGTTAAGAGAACACACCCATTCTCCAAGGATTAAAGACATAATACTTGTGCTATAGAAAAAAGTACCCTTTTCTTGACATGGGATTAATTCATGATAAATTGGACTTAATGAGGCCTTGATTCAGGTGTTGGGAGGCATTTTAGGTATCTACACTAAGTCTTGGACCCTTGCAAACTAGATAAAATGTATTCAATGACGTCTTGTGAAGGTGTTGTGAAGTGTTGTAAAATATTTCTACACTCTTCTAGACCTATTCATTACAATTCACCTAAAAACCACCTTTTCATCACTAAAAAATTCCTATTTTAAAGTGTTGTAAAGTCTTGTAACAAGTGTTCATGCTTTTCTAGGCATAAATTCACTATTTATCCCTTTCTCATGCTTTATTTGATCCCTTTATGCCCTCATATGCTTAATTAAGTGTATTTTTGAATGTTAACTCAACAAACAACATTAAATACAACATAATTCCTGACACACATTTTCAAGTCCTAGGTGGGACCCATTTAGCATGGGTGGTGAATGAGTCCCCCTTGGCCCCAAATTCAAAATATTTTAAATTTTATTTCGGGTTTTAATTCAAAATCACTTGATGGCGGCCTATGATGAGGTATGAACGAGTTACTAAGGCACAAGAGTGTATAAATATGTGTTTTTCTCCTCATTTTGATATCTCTCATTCATCCTCTCTCTCATCTCACACATTCCTTCTTCATTATTCATCCATCATTCTTCTATTTCAATTCAAGAAAGTTAGGGCTTTCACGTTGAAAATCATTAACTTAGCTTCTAAAGACATTCAAGGGATGATTCTACATGTTTTGTTGCAAACTTTCAAGATCTATCATCATGGAAAGGTAATCTATTCCATTATTGCATGCTCCACATTCCATTCTTTCATTGAATTTTGGTTTAATTACCTAAACGGAGTTTGACCAAGGCAAACCCCCATGCCCTAACATTCACCATTTCTTCTCCTCTTCTTGTGTGTTTGCAGATTTAGGTCCCTTGAAAGCTTGGAAATTATTGAAGATCAAGTTGCAAGATTGCTAAATTTCTCTCTTCATTCAACAAGTCAAAGAATCAATAAAATATCATTTTTCAGGCCCGTAAATCAGAGTTTTGGAAGCAGACACTTGGGCGGGTGCATGAAGTTGGGTTACAATTTGGTGGCCAACTTCAATTTTTTTTTTGAAAACTCATAATGCGAGTGCGTTATAATACGCTTGTGTTATGTCAATTTAAAAGCAAAAAAAAAAAGTGAAAGTGATTCATTTTATGTCAACTGTTCTTCTACTCTTCCCGCGGCCAAAAATCCTCATTTTTGCGCTCGCGTTCTAGGAGGAGGGATTGAGCAAAAATATTCAACAATGGTTGCTATTTCTTTGCAAGGATGGCGCCACGACGATGAAGAGGTGGGAGAGATAAGTATTGTTTGCTATTTGTTTTGAATTTCTTAGTTTAAGGTTGATTTTGTTAGTTTAAGATTATATTTGATATATGAATTTTTGAATTTGTAGGAGATGCAAATGAATCTGCAAACCCACAAAATACTTAACAAGAAGAGCAACCAAATCCTGAACAAGAAAATCAACCTCAACAACAACCTCCTCCACCAATCTCTCAACACCCTCCTGGCACTCAACAAAATTTTATGAGTGAGATTGAGAGCAACACAAAAAAATTGAGGATTTTATTAGTACGTTGAGTGATCCAAATGGTTCAACCACAGAAAGAATGACCCTCGCAAATTCATTGAAAGATATGTTAAAAAATGTGGATTCAATTACAAAACAAATAACTGGATGGAAAGATAGGAGGTAGGCGGCTAGGGCATATTATGCAGATAAACTATCATATAAACAAGTAAAGGATTTAAAAATTACAAAAGGTGATTTGTGTTCATTATTCACTGACCCACGCACAAATCAAAATCTTACCCTCAATGCGAAGAGGTTTCCTATTCATTGGTGCCACCACCAAGAGATTAGGAACTATTTTTATGATAGGTGGTACATGGTCTTTGATGACCTGATTGTGCAACAATTGTGAAGTCCCCCAGTATTTTCTTAGGAAACTATACAGTGAGTTCATGTTAAACAAAATCCAAAATTATTTTGATATGAGGGAATTCTAGGGGAGAGGTGGGGGGTCGGCTCAGGATAGGCCCGGTGCACAGCTGGATCCTATGTGGCAAGGGAGACGAGCTCTCACTAGGCCACCTCGTGAGCACGTTGTTATGCCTTCCATTGCGAAGGAGAGTGCTGACATAGAGACATTGCAGGTGATCAACACTTTGACCCAAAGTGTCATCCATCATACTAGCCCTATTCTACAGTGCCATGCAGGGGAGTCTTCTAGTGGTGGCCTTCAAACCCATGTGTGTCAATCTTGCGAGGTGACTTGTTCATATGACCCCACCAACACTCAGGAGGCTGCTGCAGAGGATCCGTATGTAGCTACGGAGATGGAGAGGGCAGCTGGAATTTTTCATGATGCATATGGAATTGATACTTGGGTAAAAGTTAGCATGTTCATTGAATTTAATTTATTAAATTTTGATTTTGAAATGCAAGATTAACTAATTTAGTTTTATGATTTTAATAAAATTGCAGGATCATAGTGTTGAGACTGGATACACTGGCCCTCCACCTACTTATTTCTGCAGTACACCTATCGGTGGGGTATGTAACTAGTAAACAATTATAAATTTATTACATGTTAATAGCATTGTTTTACAGATGGTATTTTAATATATGATTTTGGATGTTGAACAAGGTAATATTAGAGGATTCGAGGGAACACCTCCCAGTTCCAATGGATTTACTCAAACCTACATGGAGGTAATAGAATAAATAGTTTAACTAATGAATTTTACTTAATAGATTTGTGTAGTTTATATTCATATCGTTGGTTACGTTGCATTGCACATCATTCAAACTCAAAGCATTACTTCACATTCCATAACAAATAACTAGATGTTGATAGATGACAAAATTTCAACTTCAATATATAGTTGTTTGGAAAGTCAACATAAGCAACTTGATGCAATTTCTTCACATGGAGGCTTGTGCTTGCAAAGGTGCACCTGCACGACAAACTATGGATGCTTGGAAAAAATCAATGAAACCATAATAGTAAGCAATAACATAGACAAGGCAGTTAGTAGTTTCAAAAAATGCCTCAAAGAAATGCGGTCTCATGGCACGATGGAATTCCATTCCATCACCATGAGACCACATTTCTTTGAGGCGTTTCTTCAAAATGCTCACCACCTTTTCTATGATACCACATTTTTCATACATGTGCACCAAAGCATTTGATCAAACTACTTGTGCTTCCTTGTTCTTATGGCTAAAAGCCTAAAATAGGTGCTTTCCAACAAACTATTGATGCTTGGAAAAATATCTATCAAAGCATAATAGTAAACAATAATTTACCATAGAGAAGGAAATGAAATTTTTGAAAAAAATCCTGAAAGAAATGCGTTCTTATGGTGATGGAATTCCATGACATGCATTTTTTTGTAATGGCATTCCATCACCACAAGACCCCATTTCTTTTGAGGCATTTTTTCAAATAGTTCAAGTTGCCTTCTCTATGCCACCACATTTATCGTACATGTCTATGAAATCACTTTAATCAAATGATTCAACGGATTGCTGCTATGGGTAAAAGCCTAAAAACACGTCCTTTCGAACCAGATATGGATAGGGAAAATAGTAAACATGATAATCATAAATATATAGTTTAATAAGTACTCAAAATTTTGTTCATTAGATCTCATACACTATAAGTCATGACGTGGATCACTATTGTAACTTTTTTGTGTTAAATTATGTTTTGTTTTATTTTTAGATGTTGGTTGTGGAAACACCTCCAAATGTTATGAGGGCAATGGATATTCGTGTTTCATCCGCTATACAATCCTCGATGGATTTGATAGTTGAGGTATGAGGCAAATTACTAAATTTCAATTTACATTCATTGTTATAGATGTTAGTTCGAGTGAAAAATCAAACCAAATTATTGATTCGTAGTCTAATTTCCATTTGGATGGTTTATACAGGGCTTGAGCATGCCTCAACATTAGAGTGTGAATATTTCCCTCATGGAGAGTGATCGTGAGATGGCCGTAAGTGATTATTTTTTTAAATATATCATTTTTACTAATGTAATTTCTATATATTAATGTCTTTACTTATTAAATTGTAATAGTTAAAACTTCACCAAGAGCTTAATGCTAGTAAGAGGAGCAACAGGAGCACTCCTTGAGTGCAGAAAAAATGAGTGACAGACCTATCGCCATCTGATCGACCAACAAAGGGAAAGAGTTTATTTCGAGAGCTTGGGGAGCAATGAATTTTGATTCCAGAGCCCTTTGTTGTATGCCTACATGGCAGTTTTGTACATATTTTGTATTGGATATATTTGACATTGTATACCTATATGGAATTCTCGTAAGCCTATATGGCTATTTTGTACCTATATTTTATACTTATATCGACATATATTGATGTATGCGTACATGGCTATTTGGTTAATACAAATATTTTTTATCGATGGTGTCCATATTTGCACGCTATAAATTCATGGTTCAATAGATATGAGTTATGTGTATTCAAGTGTATACTTTACAACGTATGTATATTCATTGTGACTTACGTGTGCTCCAATGTATACTTTGTGACTTACATGTTTTCATGCGTATACCTTGTATTCGTGCATATACTTTGTATTAAGTTGTGTATACCATGTATTCATGTGTATCCTTCAAGGCATATGTGTTTGTGACTACTTGTGCTTCCCTTATTCACATGTACATGCTTGACTTATTCACGTGTATACTTATTAATTGGTTAGCCATAGCATTGATCATTGCTGTCCTTCATGGTTTGTCTTGAATAAATTAATTGATTGATGGTAAAAAACTTTATCTAAAAGCAAAAAAAATGTTTTCAATTGGTATTCTATGAAATGATTGATAAAAAGATTCCAATATATTTAATACTTTGATTGGAACAACTCAATTAAGCAAATGATATGTATAATACTCTTTCTTTTGGATTAGCAATGCATGGAAGATTCAAAAAGTATCCTTGATATTAAAAAAAGATGTGTTTATACACTTCAATTGTGCACTCACCCTTTGGTTCTTTGAAATAAATTTTTTCCTATGCCATTGTTACATTGCATAGGTAAACCATATTTTGTATTATGGAGCTATATTAAGCTACCACTCTCAAGACCAATGTAACAATGATACAAAATAATGTTTGAGACTGCAAGAAGACATCAAAATGGCTAGTGTACTAAACAAATTCTTATGATTTATGAAGAACGTTGATAACTCTACTCAGTTGGCTTCTTTTTTTAAAATCATACAAATTGAACCCTAGCATAAATTGACTATGTATATCAAGCTACCACAATTCAAGTTTCAATGATGAATATTTATCATGCATGTTTTAAATGACAGTCAAGTTTATGGTGGTTTTGTTGTTTATATGATGTTATGTGATATTCTAATCCTAATGCATGCTTCTAGGTTGCATATATATTTATATTTTGTTTTTACATGATTTTTGTACCAACAAACCCAAAATGAACCAAACTCCCCTCCAAAAAATATTGGCCTAACCGGTGAACCGAAACCCCAAACCTGAACCCAAACCTCAAAACCTATTCTAACACTCTTCATTTTTCTTGCACAAACTTAATTGACCACCAAATTATGTTGCCTCTTCACTTGACCCACTTTTACTCCCTCAAACATCTCTTTTTCATTCAAAACCCCTATTTTCCCAACTAAGGCATCACGCCATAACATAATTTTGACCTCCCCTATCCTTGTAGACCTTTTGAACACATCAAAATCCACAACCTCACCCTATTTCCAACCTATTCTAACTTATTTTCAAGAAATTTCTTCTTTTCACCTCTTCTAGGCTTGCTTTTAAGGGGTCTCAATTTTGAATTTTGAAGAGGGGTAGCATTAGTAATCTCTTCCAATGCCTTTACCAATGCTATTTTCTTATTCATACTCCCTATCCTACTTATATCAGGCCCATATCACCGAGACACAACCTAAACAATAGATGGAATGGCTTATTTCAACATATTACACTCAAACCCTTAAGGGATCGATCTGGTTGAACGTAGCTCAAAGCAATTTTGTGTGTTTGGGTGCGAAAGAGGACTATTCCTAGCGTAAAAATACCTATTTGGATGTGTTGGAACAGTTTGTTTGGTCACACAAGTTGCAGAACAAAAGTTGCACCACTTTGCAACTTTCCACTGCTTTTATTTGACACTTTTTCCATCAACTAAAAATTGGACACCACAAGAAAACAACTTTGGGATAACAAAAACCGAGAGAGGTTATTGTAGAGGGGCCCAATATGATCCCATAGGATTAGACAAGAAGTTTCTAAGCATCACGGTATCCGACTAACAACATGCTGAAGTTTATAGCCATTTTGCACTTTGGACCCTTAAGGGATCGATCTGGTTGAACGTAGCCTAGACCGATTCCACGTGTTTGGGTGTCAAAGAGGACTATTCCTAGCATAAACATACCTATTCAGACATGTTGGAACATTTCATTTGGTCACACGAGTTGCAGAACGAAAGTTGCACCACTTTGCAACTTTCCATTGCTTCCATTTGACACTTTTTCTATCAACTAAAAACTGGACACCACAGGAAAACCACTTTGAGATAACAAAAAAATGAGAGAGGTTATTATATATGGGTCCAACATTATCCCATAAGATTAGATGAGAAGTTTCTAAGCATCACGGTATCTGAGTAACAACATGCTGAAGTTTGCAGCCATTTTGCACTTTGGACCCTTAAGGGATCGATCCAGTTGAACATAGCTCAGAGTGATTCCGCGTGTTTGGGTATGAAAGAGGATGATGCATATTGTAAAAATATCTATTCGGACATGTTGGAACAGTTTATTTGGTCACATGAGTTGCATAACGAAAGTTGCACCACTTTGCAACTTTCCACTACTTCTATTTGACACTTTTTCCATCAACTGAAAATTGGACACCACAAGAAACCACTCCGAGATAACAAAAACTGAGAGAGGTTATTGTAGAAGGGCCCAACACGATCACATAGGATCAGATGAGAAGTTTCCAAGCATCACGGTATCCGAGTAGTAGCATGCTGAAGTTTGCAGCCATTTTGCACATTGGGCCCTTAAGGGATCGATTGGGTTGAACGTAGCTCAGAGCGATTCCGAGTGTTTGGGTACGGAAGAGGACCATGCATAGCATAAAAATACCTATTCAGACGCATTGAAATAGTCTGTTTGGTCACACGAGTTGCAGAACGAAAGTTGCACCACTTTGTAACTTTCCACTGCTTGCATTTGACACTTTTTCCATCAACTAAAAACTGGAAACCACAAGAAAATCACTTCGAGATAACAAAAATTGAGAAAGGTTATTGTAGATTTCCCCAACATGATCCCATAATTTTAGACAGAGATTTTTTAAGTGCTATGGTATCTGAGTAATACCCCATCAAAGATTGCTACCCTTTTGTACTTTGGGATTTGATGTTTCATTGAACTATATGGTTCCGTACAGGGTGATTGTGCTATGTTTTCAATGGAATTTTGTGGGCAGCAGACTGAAATCTATTTTAGTTTTGGTTTGGTTGGATTTCAAGTGGTTTTGTACATTTTAGAAGCCAATTACTGAGGGTCAGTTTGTATACCTTGTTTTAAGGGTTTTGAGTGCATTAAAATGTCATATTAAGCCTTTCACCCAATGTATGCTTCTATAACTCGATGGAAAGGCGTAGTTATGGTTATAAAACATGTGTTCATAGTTTTGTGCACAAGGGAGGTGAATAGAGGGTTTTTAGGTGATGCCCTAGATGTCAAATGGTGCATTTTTTAGAGGAAAATGGTGGTTTACTGCTAGGGTTTGAAGAAATATTTGGGGGCAGTGATATCTCTTGAACTTTTAAGCTTGCACAGACCTTTTTGAACATGTTTTAGGCTTTGGTTGGCTGTGGGAAGTTTCAAGTATGGGTTTTCAACAAACCCTTGCCTAACTTATAGTCTCCAAATCTCATCAAATAGGCTTATCTTTTAGAGAAGGTCATCCAATGGCCAACCAAAAATTAATCAAGATTTAACATAGACCCTACGAAAAATTCCCAAGAGATCATACCATGTTTCTTTGTACCATCATTAAGATCCAATAGACCACCTTGCATAAAGGCTACTAAATTAACCCTATTTACAAAGAGACAACCTTTTAAACACTAGATCTTCATTCAAACTCTTGAAGCAATAGTATGTTATGTGTCAAAACCTCCAATTCCATGATTTGTTTCCATGTCCAAGACCTCTACACTCTAATACACCAAACCCTCTATTTTAAGCAAAATACTTGGGGTTTTAATGAAACTCCTATCTCCCGCACCTGTCATACCCAAACAAAGCATCAAACACACTTACCAGATCCTACACATGGTGAATAATACATTACATGGAAATTCCTTCCCATATTTTTTCAAAACACCACTTGAAACCCTCATTTTCATCATGAAAATACCCTGCTGCAACCCTAAAACATCATCCCAAACACCCAACCTTGACTCCACAACATTATAATTAGGTTAGGCATGCATTTTACAAGTTAGAGGACCCATTCCACAAGTTACAGTAGGCACAAAAAGTGGAATGGGTTGAATCACATTATGAAACCCTTCAATCCAAGAACATTGTGAAAGTAGGTAGCAGCAGTAAAAACAAGATAACCTTCTTGTCCCTCCTAAAGTTTAGACCAGATTCATTACCTCCACATAAAACTCAAAATCCTTGGTCTTCTTGGTTCCCATGCCTTGCCATGGTTATGCAAATGAAAATGAAGCAAAGTAATCATCTCCTTCTCCGCTGGCTGGAAGAATGCATGCTTAATGTTTTGATACATGATATCAACTCCCTCTTTTGCAATCATGGTTGAATATCGAAATCCAGTATGGCGGGCCTCTAGAGTTCCAATCATCTTTATTCCTCTTCCACCAAATGCTGGCCTGATCCACACATCTGCTAGCCTAATTGGATTTGTTTTTGAAAGTTGAAGTTTTTCCTGAGTCATCAATGTAGCTCTCTTTTCCTTTTTAGACTCTTTTATTGCTACAAATAGTCTCTTGGATTTAATCATCTGTACCACATGGTCGATGTGCTTTGAATCCTTGCATCTAAAGGAAATTTACTTTACATAAATGCTACTAGGGAATTTCAATGTTTCCATTGTAGTTGGTATTAAAGTTGGTACCTACAACATGAAGAGTGATTCTCATTCCTCTTCTACATTAGAGGGTTCATATCCTTGATCTGACTCTTCTGAATTATCAGAATCAAAATAATTAGCAGAGGCTTTGAAATGAACTCCATGAAAACCAAGCTCTCTAAATGGTATATCAAATTCTAGTTCAAAATATTTTAGATGAGGCTGCTCCCATAACTCTCTTACTTGCTTGACAAATCCTTGAAACTCTGTATTGATTTTATTTTTCCCATCCCTCTCTTGTTGTTCTTCCTCAATTTCATCAAGATAATTGATGCAATTGGGGGAGGTCCTGCAACACAACTAATCACAAATTCAATAACCAACCAGGTATTAGATCATCAAGTTCTCCATTTCACTCTTTTTCAACTAGATCACACTATTCCCTTGTAGCATACGAAACCCACTAAATCGGGTACAAATTCTCAACCACACACTTCCAGTTCAAAACATAGCTCAATTCAGGGACCCATTATTGAGCTTTTTAACATACCAGCACAACTCCATAAGTTTCTTTGTAACAACTCCTTCAAAACTTAAAATTTCACTCTTTTTAGGCCTCAATTAGGCCACTTTTACAAAGGGTCTATACTCTAAACTTATCCAAACATTACCAACTCTTGAGGAAGAAATTATAAGGTGTCAAAACTTCAAAATCCATAATTAGATCTCAGTTATACCACCGTACAATGGGTAAACCACAAAACCCTCTATTGTAGCCTAAACCTTAGGGGTTTATTGAAAATTATACTTCCAAAGCTAACCACAACCTAAAAATTACTCAAACAAGTTTGTGATACCCTGCAGAAGATAAAAAATCACAAAATGATGCTACCCTCCACAAAAACACAATTTGACTCTTTAAAACCACCATTTTTCTTAAAGAAAACTCATTTTTACACACATGGGTTTCACACCCATCTCACTTTCAGACCTCCCCAACACTAACACATCATTCCCACACCTTAATAATGTTAGTGAAGACCCATTACTCAAGTTACAGAGGCTAAAAAAAGAGGAATGGGTCAAAAAGCCATTTTTATTGACTCAAAACCTTCAAATGTACAAGTTCAGGTCGGTTTTAGTAAATTGATGATAAAATGCACAAAAAGTTATGGAAAACCTTCTAAATGGATTCAAAAGAAATTTAACTCCATATAATATGAAAATATCAACAAATATGGATCAAATAATTGAAATACAGGCTGTACAATCTATTGCTACAACTAAAAATACAGAAAATTCCAGAAAATTCAAAGTTTTTATTGTTTTTGCTTCTTCAAATCACAAAATCCAACCTTCAATTAGAGTTCTCCATGTTTTTAAAATATTTACCACCAATTAAAAACTGATTCACCTTCCTAAATAACCTTTGAATTGGTTTGACTCTTCACATTCCCTCCATAATGCAAATTTTGCAATTTTACAACATTTGAGTTTGCAAATTTTGCACAATTTTGCAATTTTTAAACATTTTGCACTTTTTGAAAAACCCAACCTCCTAAACACCTAATACAACTCAAATATGACTAAATACATAATAGAATGGTCTCATAGACCTTATTTTAATACAAAACTCAAAATCCTATATTCTACTCCTTATTTGCCTTGATGAACAAAACCTACTGAATTGTGCTCTTGCACTAATCATACATTGACCTTCTTGCCCCTCCTAAAGTTTGGACCACATCCATTACCTCCACATAAAACTAGACATCCTTGGTCTTCTTGGTTTCGATGCCTTGATATGATTATGCAAATGAAAATGAAGCAAAGTAATCATCTCCTTCTCCACTGGTTGGAAGAATGCATGCTTAATGTTTTGATACATGATATGAACTCTCTCATCTACTCTCATGGTTGAATACCGAAATCTAGTATGGTGGGCCTCTAGAGTTCCAGTCATCTTTCTTCCTCTTCCACCAAATGCTGGCCCGATCTACACGTCTGCCAACCTAATTGACTTTGGTTTTGAAAGCTGAAGTTTCTCCCAAGTCACCAGTGTAGCTCTCTTTGCCTTTTCAAACTCTTTCATTGCTACAGATTGTCTCTGGGATTTAATCATTTTTACCACATGGTTGATGTGCTTTGAATCCTTGCATCTAAAGGAAATTTCCTCAACATAAATAGTGCTAGGGAATTTCAATGTTGCCATTGTAGTTGGTATTAAAGCCGGTACCTGTAACATTGAAAATTATCCTTATATAAGAATTCCTTCCATCTTGTTAGCTTGTAACACTCTTGATGGTGGCTACATGAAATATAATTCTGATTACTCTTCTACATTAGAGGGAACTCATATATCCTTGTTCTGACTCTTCTGAATTATCAGAATCAGAATCACTAGTTTCCATATTAAAAAATTCCCAACCACCATCTTCAATAAATTGGTCACCAGTTCAAGTTCATTCTGCTTTCATAATACTTTATATCCATGGAGTTCAGCCATTCCTTCATGCCATCAAGTGAAGATTGAGGAATGACGTTAATGCGGAGTACATCCCGCTTGAAGTCTTTAAAAATAATAGCCATATCAAATGCCTTTTTCCCAAGTCATACTCTCTCAAGGTTAACAATCTCAATCTTGAACTAATATTGATTACTAAGAAAGGTAATTCCACCATCTCTATCAAACAGTTTACCATAGGAACAATAAAAGTAGAGGCTTTGAAAGGAAATCCATGAAAACCAAGCTCTCTAAATGGTATATCAAACTCTTAGACCTCATTCAAGCTACTATTTGTCAGAGCATGCTAAGAACCAGGAGAATATGCAGAATGTGGGTTGACATCATGGGTATATTGCATTTTTTTACTATTTTTAGTGCAAGAAAAAATGTGCATGCATTACTTATCCCTAGAATGGTCATGTCTCTACTTCTAAAAAATGTGCTAGCATTATCATAAAGTTGGTTTATTTTATAGGTTTATTTTATCTCTCTTTCTATACTCTCTCCCACTCTCTGCCACCCTCTCACCCACTCTCCAAAACTCTCTCCCACTCTCTCCCACTCTCTCCCCCCTTTTCTCCCACTCTCCAACTCTCTCCTACCCTCCCCCACTCTCTCCCACTCTCTCCCACCATCTCTGAACCTCTCCCAGTCTCTCCCACCCTCTCCAACCCACTCCCAGTCTCTCCAACTCTCTCCCACTCTCTCCCACACTCTCTCCCACTCTCACCCACTCTCTCCCTCCCT